>JASEVX010000011.1:47709662-48309662 GCA_031761405.1 Serripes groenlandicus | reverse complement strand
CTGTCGGTCGGAAGCCATATTTTGTCCGGCCTATTTCTGACAAACCACTGGGTGGAATTCAATAAAATTACATGAAGCTTCTATACCAAGAAGAGATGTGCATATCCTAAAGGGGTTACAATTGCATGATATTTTACAGAGTTATGGCCCTTTTACTAATTAAGTTATGGTGTAGGTCAAGGTGCTGTTTAGGGGGGTATTTATCATCTTCAGTGATAGTTCTAGTTTTAAAAGTCATCTGCTTCATAGGCCTCAGAGTATGTAGTATGTCTGCATTTGGGCAAGGGTTAACCCTTTCGCACATACAAACGTTTTCCAATGCCTTTACAGCAGACGACTATTGAAAACATTGTGCACAATTCTATACAATCATTATCCCTCTCCCTCATATAGACGCTTTCTGACTTCTCTGCAGAAGACAGCTTTATGAAAACATAGTGACAAAAAAAGAAATTGCTCAAAACAAGCAATTTCTTCTTTTGTCACAATGTTTTCCACTTTTAGTCATAGGTTATCCATTCAATTATAGAGATTTTCTATTTTTTGACAAAATATGTTCAAAGTCATCTGCTGCAGAATTGTCGTATCAGGAAAAGGGTTATACTGCCCTTCATAGAGTCCATATCAGGGAGAAAGTGTATTTTCTTTTGAAATATAATTTCGTGTGAATTATAAGTAAGATGCATTTTGAAGCAACACATTTAAAATCGACTCTCTTCACTAAATGAAAAAGTCTGACTTCAAAGAATAAAGCATTGGGATATCATAAACAGAATTATCTAATTCATTGAAACTAGATTATTGTTACAATTGTTATTTTTGACGAGGATGGTCAAAGGGAATAAATGGGAAAAAAAATTCCAATCGAAGAATCTATATTCTGGCTGTTTTCACATTATTTCTACAGCATGTTTATTGTTTAGAGGGTTCATTTCCCTTTTCATAGTTCATGCATAGAAAATTTGTCAAGCATGTCGTTACACTTCGCCTGTCTGCTTGAAAACTTCTTTTGTGCTTTTGTTTGTAAAGATTTGCTTGACTTCTCAAAAAGTAGAAAGCATTACCATTTTAACCCGAGGACCCTTTGTGTTGTTTGATTCAAGAGCAGTGGACCGGGACAGCTTATTCACATTTTCCCACATGCAAATATTACCAATATGCAGTGCACACAACCTTGAAAACTTCTAAACAAATAATAAAGAAAATCTCTATAAATGAAGTGTAAGATTTTATTAGAGTTGAAAACATTGTGGTAAAATGATAAATTGCTGATTATGCGCAATTTCCTCTTTTGTCACAATGTTTCCAAAATAATTTAATGCAAATGAATGAATGTATAGTGTTTTATGGGGCATTGACAGCTACGGTCATTTAGCGGCACTTTAAAATTTAACTGGGAAGTACATGACTGTAGTATTATCAAAAATTGAATATGTTTGATAGAACTATATCATGGGAAATGATGGAAGTAAAAAAAGTGTTGAAAACATTGTGCAAAAGGAGAAATTGCTCGTTCTGAGCAATTTATTCTTTTGTCACAATGTTTTCAAAAGACTTCTGCTGCAAATGTGTCTATATTTAGAAAAAGGTCAATACACTCTACTAATATTTCCAACTTGTAGTTGTTGCTGTTTATAACTGCAGCTCCCTTCTCAAATGCAGTTGCACTTTGACACATCTGCAGCACTGAAGGCGTTTGAGAACATTGTGACAAAAAGGAGAAATTGCTCACAATGAGCTATTTCTCCTTTTGCCACAATGTTTTCAAATTATATTTTCATTTATTGAGAATTTTCACGTTTTGACTACACTTTTTTTTAAAGTGAGTCATTATACCATCAGTTCAGTGTTAACCCTTTCTCTCATACGACAATTCTGCAGCGGACGACTTTAAACATATTTTGTCAAAATATGGATAATCTCTATAATTGAATGGATAACCTATGACTAGAAGTGGAAAACATTGTGGCAAAAGAAGAAATTGCTTGTTTTGAGCAATTTCTTTTTTTGTCACTATGTTTTCAAAAAGCTGTCTGCTGCAGAGAAGTCAGAAAGCGTCTATATGAGGGAAAGGTTAAAATCAATCCTTTTAAAAAAAAAAAAATAGTCTGATTATTTATATAAGTTAGGAAAAGTAAAATGTCATCAGCTGCAGAGGCACCAAAAGTGATCTATATCATTGTAGTATTTCCATATTAAAAATTATTAAAAAATCCCCAGAAAAATTGTGTAAAAAAATAAATATGAGCTGTTTTTGTGATGACTTTGTGAGGGAAACTTAAAACACCAATGATGCGTTACGTTATAATATTTAGTTTATGAGTGTTTCCCTGAGGGTAACGGATTTTGATCTAGTTGAAAGCACATCTCATAATCAAGTAATTACCTGCACGCTTTTACCTATCTCTTACCCTTTCTTCCATATTAACACCTTCGTTATTCGTGTTTGAAATGGATAGCAGGTACCTATTAAAACATTGTGGGAGAAGAGGGGGGGTCAAATGAGCTCTTCATTGTTGCTCCCTTTGTCTCAATGTTTCGTCCAAAGTACATTTTTACATGTTTGTAGAATTTCAATTATTTTTTTCTGGTGAATATAATGTTAAGAGTTCATATATATTTTAAGCATGCCTGCCTGGCCTGTGGTTATACTTCTTAACGACGCCTATAGTATCATTTTCTGTGTCGGACACTTTTTGATGCTACTGCAATGGATGACTTTGTTTGAAACTAGCAACATTTCTCTTAATGTTTAAAATTTGCAGCAGACAGCTTTTTCAAAACATGGTTACAAAAGAAGAAATTGCTCAAAACGAGCAATTTCTTCTTTTGTCACCATGTTTTCAACTCAATTCAAATATTGTTCTTTCATTTAACCCTTTCCCTCATATAGACGCTTTCTGACGCCTCTGCTGCAGACGGCTTTTTGAAAACATAGTAACAAAAGAAGAAATTGCACAAAACATGCAATTTCTCCTTTTGCCACAATGTTTTCCACTCTTAGTCATAGGTTATCCATTCAATTATAGACATTTACCATTTTTGACAAAATATGTTCAAAGTCGTCTGCTGCAGAATTGTTTTATGAGGGAAAGGGTTAAAGGGAGTTTTCAAAGTTGTTTGCTGCAAAGTTGTTGCATGTGGGAAAAGGTTAAAACATCAATGTGAGTAATTTCTCCTGTTGCAAACAGTTTTTTCAACCCTGTTCAATAATTTAACTTTTAGTTGTTCAGAGTTTCTTTATTTTTGACTCAATGTTTTCAAAGTCCTCTGCTGCAAACTTGTTTTATGTGGGAAAGGGTTAACCCTTTCTCTCATATAGACACTTTCTGAAGCCTCGGCAGCAGTCAAAACGAGCAATTTCTCCTTTTGCCACAATGTTTCCCACTTTTAGTCATAGGTTATCCATTCAATTATTTTTTTTTTATTATTTTTTGACAAAATATGTTCAACATTGTCTGTTGATGAATTGTCGTATGAGGGAAAGGGTTAAGTAAACATTTGTCATTGCATACACAATTTGATTGAATGCCTTGAAGATGCATGCATGAGCAGAGCTAAACATGTTAGTTAATATGTTACCTCTATAAAGTGTTAACTGATATGCAATAGTTATGCTTCTCCGAAATGATTTGAATGAACAAAGGAAGGATATAGATTCAGAATTAAGTGTTATCAAGTATAACAATTTGTAACAGTTGAATTTTCATTTTACAGATCTGTATTGATGGAAAAAATGCTGTTATCAAGATCAAACCTAGCTTAACTGTTTAACCCTTTACCTCATACGGCAATTCTGCAGCAGACGACTTTGAACGAAGTTTGTCAAAAAATAGAAAATCTCCATAATTGAATGGATAACCTATGACAAAAAGACATTGTGGCAAAAGGAGAAATTGCACGTTTTGTGCAATTTCTTCTTTTGTCACTATGTTTTCAAAAAGCTGTCTGCTGCGGAGGCGTCAGAAAAGCGTCTACATGAGGGAAAGGGTTAATCCTTTGCCTAATATAACATTTGCATGAGACGACTATTTGAAAACATAGTTGAAAAAGAAGATTGCTCGATCATGATGTTTTAACATTGCGAAATTATGGGAAATTTCTTCTTTCCTTGAAATGTTTGCAACTTCAATGCTATTTGGATATCTGCCACTGGGCAATTTGTTTATCCCTGTTGTAACAAAACATCACATATGACTATTATGCAATTCCCACATACAATAAATCTGCAGAAGAAGTCTGAAACTAAGAAAGGGAAAATGTATAATATATAATCAAAGGCATTATTGATGAGAACAGTCAATGCGACATGCGTCATTCGTCTTCCACCAATGGGCTAAGTCTATGTGGAAAAGCAGCCAGTTGCTTGGGAAGATTGTTGTGTGGAGTACTGGTGTGAGAAAACCAGGAAATGCATGAGTAGGTGAACTGGCCCCATGATATAACTGAGAAATTGTTAAAAACGGCGTTAAACCCCAATCAATCAATAAATTAATTGATGAGAACAATGTAGCAAAATGTGTCCTTATGTTGCAAAGCGTAAATTCATGATATATTTTATCTGAGAGTGATATCAAAGATGCATTTATGACCCTTAATTTCCCTGAGAGAGACTATTTTTGAAAAAACATTGTGGTGAATTGAGAGATTAAAATGAGTAAATTCTCCTTTTCCACATAATAATTTCAACTGTTTTATCATTTTCATTTAACCCTTTCCCACCTGCAGACACAATAGCAGCAGACGACTTAAGAAAACATTGTGGCCAAAGGTGATATTGCTCATGATGAACAACTTCTCCTTTGGCCACAATGTTTTCAACTTTATTTAACAATTAAGCTATCTTTTATGGATTTTTTTCAGGTTTTTACGACTATTTTCAAAGTCGTCTGCTGCAGATTTGTTGTATGTGGGAAAGGGGGGGTTAAAGTATGAAGGTTTTACATTCTCCTCCTCAAGAGAGTTCAAAGAAATCCGCTGTGGTCGAGTGGTTATAGAGTCGGGGGATTTCGAAACCGGGTGTCCCGGGTTCGATCCGCAGTCGCGGCACCTTGGTCATGGTAGAGTGCCCTTGGGCAAGGCACATTTTCTAGCCTAGTACTAGTTTGTTTACCCAGGGATCATAAATAAGTGAACTGTCAGTCCCCGTGATATAACTGAAATAATGTTGAAAGAGGCATAAAACCCCAATAAATAAATAAATAAATCAAGAGTTCTTTTCAAAGAAGTTGACTCTGAAGTTGTCATATCAAGTAAATAATTTCACCCTCTCCCACTTAACCCTTGCCCACATACAGACGCTTTCTGACGCCTCTGCAGCAGACGGCTTTTTGAAAACATAGTGACAAAAGAAGAAATTGCACAAAACATGCAATTTCTCCTTTTGCCACAATGTTTTCCACTTTTTGTCATAGGTTATCCATTCAATTATGGAGATTTTCTATGTTTTGACAAAATACTTTCAAAGTCGTCTGCTGCAGAATTGCCGTATCAGGGAGAAGGGTTAACCCTTGCCCACATACAGCAGATCTGCAGCAGATGACTTTGAAAACATACCAGCAAAAAATTGGAAACTTCCTTCAAATGAAAGTGCAATAATTGAATAGAGTGGAAAACACAGTGACAAAATTAGTACAATTTCTTCTTTTGTCAACATGTTTTCAAAAAGCAGTCTGCTGCAGAGGTGGCAGAAAGCATCTTTATGAGGAAAAGGGTTAAAAACAAACTTGCAGCATACTTACTATTGACTTTTAAAAACATGTACATAGCAAAAATATGGAATCTCTATAAATGAAAGAACAATATTGAATATATTTATATATATTGTTTAAAAATTTATGGCACAAGGATAAATTGGAGCAAATTATCATTTTGCCTTATTATTTTCAAAAGTTGTCTGCTGCAGAGGCGTCAGAAAGCGTCTAAATGTGGAAAGGGGTTAAACTTAAATTAAATTAACCTTTTCCCACATACAAAAAATCTCCAGCAGATGAATTTGAAAGCATGTAGTTAAAAATGAAAATGAAAGAGTAATTATTTTGTTGAGTTATAAACAGTGTGGCAAATGGAGAAAATGCTCATTATGAGCAATTTCTCCTTTTGTCACAATATTATCAAAAGTCGTCCGCTGCAGATGCGTCGCAATGCGTTCACTAGTGTGGAAAGGGTTAAAATGTGCATCACATAACACATATAAACCTAGCTTAAGACCTGTTAGTATTATGCATGGATATTCATGATTTATTTTATCTGAGAGTGAAATCGAAGATGCATTTCAACTGTAAAACCAATTACTGCAACACATCAGATGCATTGTTGTTGAAACGGCCGTCAGTTACGGTCGATGGGCAGTGTTGGCCCACGTTCAAGTTTCTGTTATGTTATATTGTATTGGGGAGCTTTTGGCATTTAACGCTTGGCTGGTTTCCACGAAAAAGTGATTAATAAGGCAGATATGGTTGTTTTATTTTGTTCAGGCCGACTGGGCATGAAGAGTTTAATTATCTATGCGGGCTGGCTAGATAGGTCTTGACAGAGACTTTTTTAAAAACCATTTAACTGTATTTGTATTTATATGTTATTAACAGAGTATCAGTTCAAACAATATATTTGGCAAAAACTTGAAAATCGTAACATTTCTTTTGATACAGAGCTGCGAAAAGATTGTGAGAAACTGAGAAATTTCTCATTTGCAGATTTTTCTCCCTTTTAGACAATGTTTTCAGTAGCCGTCTGTTGAAATAGTATCGCATGTTGCCTTTGTCAAATAAAGGGATAATTTTACCACAACGTTTAGTATAGAGGGTTGTTTCATAAGTACTTATTTAGTCTGTGGTTTTCATGTGATATGTACATATCATTCAGCTTTGAATCCTTTCCATCAACAGATTTGCAGTGCAGAAAACGTCTTGGCAAAAATGTGGAAAATCACTATAATTGAAAGTATATAAAAAATTAAATGAGTTTGAAACATTTTGTCAAAATGTGAAGTATTTGCTCATGAGCAATTGCTATTTGCCAAACTTGTTCAAAAGTAGTTGTCTGCTGCAAATGCTTCAATGGAGAGGGTGTTAATCAATCGGAATTTTCTTGCTTCTGCAACTTGAAAGAAAGTATTGTGGAAAGAAATTGTTTGTAATAAGTTAAATATCTGCTTTTTCCTAATCAGTTTAATTGTAATTTCTTTTTGAATATTATTTTGTTTTGTTCTGGTTTTTCTTATTTCTTTACTTAACCCTGTCCCGCATACAGCTTGTCCAGGCAACAATAAATAATGTCTCTAAATGAAAGTATAATTATTTAACTATTTCCAGCTTATAGGCATAGTTTGATCTGTAGCAGACTACATTTAGATTTTTCCCAACATACAGATACCTGCAGCAGACAACTTCATTCAATAACTGTTCTTTCATTTATAGAGAGTTGCTTGGGAAGATTGTTGTGTGGAGTACTGGTGTGAGAAAACCAGGAAATGCATGAGTAGGTGAACTGGCCGCCGTGATATAACTGAGAAATTGTTAAAAACGGCGTTTAAAACCCCAATCAATAAATCATTCATTTATAGAGTTTTCATATGTTTTCAAAGATGTCTTGCTGTTGTACATGGGAAAGGGTTTATCTGAATTTAAAAAAAAAAAAAAAAAAAAAAAAAACAAATTAAAAAATCAATTAACATGTTAAGTTATGATGGGATCAGATAGTTAATAAAAATGTTAGTGACCGGTGCTTGAACTTGTTGAACAGCCCTGACTGGAAAATGTATAAAAATATACAACTACTGAAAACTAATACCTTAGATCCTGTTTTCTCTTTACACAAAGTGTTATTTATCCCTTTCCAACTTGCAGAAGCATAATCTGCCGTATCTGAGGCATCGGACTTGAAAAATCATTATTGCAAAAGGAGACATTTTTTCTTTTATCAATATTGTTTTATATTTTGCCTAGATGTTTTTTAAGTCGTCTGCTGTTGAGTTGTTGTATGTGGGAAAGGGTCAACCAACTACTTCACATGATGGTTTTAGATTCATCATATATATGAAAATCTGATGCAAAAGGATTTCAATTCTTTGAATTTGGATTATTAATAAATTTGTTACCAAATTTGAAGAAATTGTGCATAGTGGAGAAATTGCTGGTTTTCAATCAGTTTTTAAAAGTCTGTTACTTAACCCTTTATCTCATATAGACGCTTTCTGACGCCTCTGCAGCAGACAACTTTTTTAAAAACATAGTGACAAAAGAAGAAATTGCTCAAAACGAGCAATTTCTCCTTTTGCCACAATGTTTTCCACTTTTAGTCATAGGTTATCCATTCAATTATAGAGATTTTCTACTTTTTGACAAAATATATTCAAAGTCGTCTGCGGCAGAAATGTCGTATGAGGGAAAGGGTTAAGGCATTAGCAGTCAGCAAGATGGGGAAAAAAGTTTAATTTGAACATAACTGGGTAAAAATAATGATGATTATGCATCCGCAGGTGGGAAAGGGTGCAATCAGCAGCAGAATGATGACATTGAAAAATATTGGTAATCTCTGAAAAATGGGGGAAAAAAATAAAATATTTGTTTAACACATGCCAGCATTTGTTGGAGAGAAAAAAAAAAAAATATTCTCAATATTTGAAATCCTAGTTGTATGGCCATAATATTTGAGCAGATTTTGTAATTCAAGGGAGATAACTCAAATTGTATATTACAGAAATATTAATTAGATATGCATGTTTACTTACCCCTGACATGATTAAGTTGTGTTAAACTTCAGTAATGGAAGTATCTATTGAGAGAAGAAGGTATCATGAAAACAAGATATTTGGGAAGAATGTATTAAGATGTTCTGGTTGTATATGTATTAACCCTTTACCTCATACCACAATTCTGCAGCAGACGACTTTGAACGTATTTTGTTAAAACATAGAAAATCTCCATAATTGAATGGATAACCTATGACAAAAAGTGAAAACATTGTGTTTTTTTAAAAAGCTGTCTGCTGCAGATGCGTCAGAAAGTGTCTATATGAGGGAAAGGGTTAACAGGAACGTAGATAAGTCATTTCTACTACGTTGGTATTAATTAATAAACAATTTATCTTTTTCCAAGAATAATTTCAAAAGCTGTGACCTGTCTGCTTTTGTTATCGAATAAGTATCTAAATCACCTTAAAACTTTTGTTTGAGCATTGCTATGCGAAAACCAACGTTATGGCATTTGCAACTTAGTGTAGACCAGATCAGCCTGGTGTTCACCTGTGCAGTCTTATCTGGTTCTTCACTCTTTGCCAACAAGGCGGAAGGTTTCAAGAAGCTATTAACCCATTATTTCACACAGACGACATTTGACACCTGCCATTGAACATGAATTCAAAACGAGCAAATTCTCCTTTTGCCACAATGTTTTCCACTTTTAGTCATAGTTTATCCATTCAATTATAGACGATTTTCTATTTTTTGATAAAATATGTTGAAAGTCTGCTGCAGAATTGTCGTATGAGGGAAAGAGTTGAAGCTTTCCCACACGCAAACACATTACCACACCTATGCTGCAGTTGACTATAAAATTATTATGAAAAAAAGAGAAATTACTCATATCCCCTTTTGCCACAATGCTTCCAACTCTGATATTTCCTAAGATGTTTTCAAAGTCGTCTACTGCAAATTTGAAGATTAGTTTCCGTGTAAAAGAGACTCATCTAGCGTTTCTTCATCTTGCATTCCAGGTACAGGAAGACCGGCAGTATTAACCCAGGACAGATTGGTGGCAGTAAACCCAAGGTGACCACCAATGATGTGGTGTCTAAAGTCAGACTATATAAGTCACAGAACCCACAGATGTTTGCATGGGAGATCAGACACAAGTAAGTTCTGTTTGTCATCATACCTGACGCCTCTGCAGCAGGGTGGCTTTTTAAAAACATAGTGACAAAAGAAGAAATTGCACAAAACGCGCAATTTCTCCTTTTGCCACAATGTTTTACACTTTTTGTCATAGGTTATCCATTCAATTATGGAGATTTTCTATGTTTTGACAAAATAAGTTCAAAATCGTCTGCTGCAGAATTGTCGTATGAGGGAAAGGGTTAACAAATATACAGTAGATTTCCTCGAAAACATACAGGGGAAATCTCAGTAAACGAAAGGGAAATGATTGAATATGAGTTTAAAGCAACTTGTCAAATGGTGAAATTGCTCACTATTAGGAGCCTGTATCCATCAGCCTTCTGACATGCATTGTGGGTCATCAACCACTACCTTGTGTTCATTTAACCACCCTTTCCCACATACAACAAGACGGGTGTTTGATGCAAAGCATCAAAGAGAAGCCGCAATATTTCGTTTGACATGAAGAAATAAGAAGAAAGATCATTTAAATCCACAAACATTAGAACAATATAATCTGTAGTCAGTAATGCTGATATCGATTATTGAAGATATAAGTTTTATGTAGGATATTTAACCTGGCAGGGTCTGTGTTTTAAGTGAATGAGATAATTTAGAGTTAAGCTGATCATAAAAAAGTGACATATAATACTAAAGATAAATGGACAAAAGGTTATGATAAATTTAAATTAGTACCAAAAACAATCAATTATTTGTATTGAACACACGCCCTGTTATGATAATGTTTAATCAAATAATGCTGACACACAGAAAATCTGTTTTTCGTTTGAATCGGTAAGTCATGATAATGGATAAGGGTTTCCCACATAAAACAAATCTGCAGTAGACTACTTTGAAATTATCAAGTAAAAAAAAATCTCTATAAATGATCGTATGATAATTGAAAAGTCTTGAATTATTGTGGCAAATGCAGATATTGCTCATTATGAGCAATTTCTGCTTTTGCCACAATGATTTCAATGATGTTTACTCTGACAGACTTTAAAATCATCAAGTACAAAACATAGAAAATCTCTATAAATGATAGTAAGATAATTGAAAAGAGTTGAAATTATTGTGGCAAATTGAGTAATTGAAAATCAAAGCTGTCGGATTACAAACGCACTATCTCGAAACTGATGTGAACTCCTGTCGTGATTAGCATTCAGAAAATCAAGTAAACGTATTTCTATGTACACGTAATCCGAAAGACTGACAATAGCTGCAGCGACTTTTGAAAACATTGTGACAAAAATAGAAATTGATCACGAGGAATTTATCCTTTTGCTACAATGTTTTCTACTTTATGTCCATAAATTATACCTTCATTTAGCAAGATGTTCCAATTTTTAACCAGGTTTTCCGAAGGAAAAATCTGGTTATTAGTTTGGCGAAGTCGGCGGGTGGGCGGGCGGGTGTCAACTTTCCTTGTCCGGACCATAACTTTGTCATGCATAGAGATATTTTCAAATAACTTGGCACAAACATGCACCATATCAAGACGATGTGCCAAATGCAAAAAAAAATCTGTAGATTCAAGGTCAAGGTCACAGTGATAATAAATAGACTTTAATTTAACTTTTCTTGTCCGGACCATAACTTTGTCATGCATAGAGATATTTTCAAATAACTTGGCATAAACATGCACCATATCAAGACGATGTGCCAAATGCAAAAACAAATTCTGTAGATTCAAGGTCAAGGTCACAGTGATAAGAAATAGACTTTAATTGGACTTTTCTTGTCCAGACCATAACTGTGTCATGCATAGAGATATTTTCAAATAACTTGGCACAAATATGAACTATATCAATATGATGTGTCACATGCAAAACTTTTGTCTGTAGCTTTAAGGTCAAGGTCACAGTGACAACAAATAGACATCAGTTGAACTTTTCTTGTCTGGACAATAACTTTTTCATCCATAGAGATATTTTCAAATAGCTTGGAACAGATATACACCATATCAAGACGCTGTGTCATATGCACAATTTATGTGTTTAGCTTCCAGGTCAAGGTCACAGTGACAGAAAATATACTTTACTTGAACTTTTTTTGTTCAGACCATAACTTTACCATGCATATAGATATTTTCAAATAACTTCGCGCAAATATGCTCCATATTAAATAACTTGGCAATTTAAAAGAATATAGCATAGATATGAGTAAGTTTCATAACCTTGGGCCCTGGATCTAGTCTGTTTGCATAGGCATAAACGCGTTACTATCAAGTAAAGGGTTAAGGCAGATCACTGATTATCAACCTGGCATTAGGGATCCTAAAATGTGGCTGCTTACAACAAAAGGTTGCTTAATATCTGTTATCTATTATATGTTCTTAATAAATGAGGCCATCAACACACGATTGACTGTATTGAACTGATATTTGTTAGATAAAATTGTGATATATTTAATTGACAAAGTAATTATGATTATTCATCAATAGAAATATTCCCTGTTACTTGAATTACTAGCTTTGATAAACTATTAACAGAAAGATTTGACAGATCTGTTAATTCTTAATTAAACACCTTCCATTATAGAAAACCTGGTTTCATGGAATGTCCATGTCTTGTTACTTAATGTGCTACGTATAAGGGAAAGGCTTAAACGTTTAACCAGTGCTTGAAAATTTACTTGAATTTATTTCTCAAACTGTAAATTTACCAGTTGATATAAAAGTTGAAATGCTGTCTACATTTACAGTGAAAAGTTAAATACAGTTCAGTTAATCCGATCACACTTTGTTTGTAAGAACCAGAAAATTTCATTTTATTTAAGTATTCTGGATGTTCACATCGCATAAGAGATAAAACATGTTGTTGGCTAGGCAAAATACACGGATATCGTGTTTACCGCAATATTCGTGAAATGTGGAACTGCAACAGCGAAAAAGAACAAAATTGATCTTGAAACAGATATTTCTGTGGTTTAAATCTTTTCATGTCTGCATTTTGCGATGGCAATTGTACTCAAAGTTAACTTTGAATCCAGTATGTACTGAACATGAAAGTCAGATTATTAAAAGCAAAGCAAATGAAAAATGTATGTGAAATTGCGATAAAAATGAAAATCTATAAATAGACTATAGATGAATGGTACTGTCTTTTATTTTAGCTCTTAACTTGATTCGGGAACCAGAGTCGCTGCGTGGCCGCTTACGACATTTACACACTAGACCAAATTGAGATCGGTTTAAACGCGTTGGTGAATACGGATTAAATCTAAAACGTGGACTAAATATTAAGATTTAGATTTAGGCAAATATCTAAATTGAAAAGTTTAGTGAATACGGGACGAGGCTTCTTCGTCTAATTACTGCGTAATATATCATAGCATGTAATTTTAAGGAACCAGACTACATTTACAAATTCAATAGAAGGGTTCTCTATTTTACTGTCTAGACTAGATACAGTATGAATTTCGCTTAAATAAAAATGTACATACATTCAATTAATATACTGGCCTTTGTCTTTTGTTTTTAATTTGTAAAACTCACACATGTATATAGAGTGTAAAAGGGATGTTTTAAAGGTCATTACCTTAAATTAATCTACTTAGAAAGGACAAAGAGAAATCAAGATATGTGGTCACGCTGGCAGGTCTAAATATTCTCCTTGACCGAAAATTAAAAGCATCCCTACAGGAAGCCGCGGCCAAGAGGCGGCTTCCAATAAATAGCAGTAGACTACATTAAAAACATACCTGAAAACATTTGGGAACTCCCTTTAAATCAAAGTATAATAATTGAATAGATTTGCAAACATGGTGACAAAAGGAGAAATTGCTCGTTTTGAGTAATTTCTTCTTTTGTCACTGATTTCAAAAAGCCCTCTGCTGCAGAGGCGTCAGAAAGTGTCTGTATGAGAGCAAGGGTTAAGACTGCCTATTTTATCTGATGTCCGAGCAATTTGTTTCTATTAAACCTCGGAGCAGTTTGTTTCTATAAAACCTCAGGTTGATTTTGAAACATGGTTGTCAAAAGCTAGGTCAATACTCTGGGGCAACGATTCAGGGCCATCATTACCCTCTTGTTTTAACCCTTTCCCACATACAACTAGCTGCAGCAGATGGCTTCGAAATTATCTACACATAAACATCGAAAATCTCCATAAATGTAGGTATAATTTCGGAATAAGGTTGAAAACTTGTGGCAAAATGAGAAATTGCTTGTTTTAAGAACTTTCTCATTTTGCCACAATGTTTTCAAAAGTCATCTGCTGCAGAGGCGTCAATAAGAGGGAAAGGGTTGATGAATTTTCTACTCAATTCTATTTCATGGGCTGCTTGGCTATAATGAATAAAATGTCTTCTTCGTCCGTCAATATTACCCTTTCCCACATTCTGACGCTTTATGAAGACTGGGACAATTATACTCTTTAATCTGTAAGAAATTGAAAACTCCTAGCCTGAAGCGATGATTTAACCCTTTCCCTCATACGATAATTCTGCAGCAGATGACTTTGAACATATTTTGTCAAAACATAGAAATTCTCCATAATTGAATAGATAACCTATGACAAACAATGGAAAACATTGTGGCAAAAGGAGAAATTGCACGTTTTGTGCAATTTCTTCTTTTGTCACTATGTTTTCAAAAGACCGTCTGCTGCAGAGGCGTCAGAAAGCGTCTATATGAGGGAAAGGGTTAAAATGTTTAAACATTTTTCCTCATGCAGATGCGCCCGGCCGGGTAGCTCAATTGGTAGCGTATCTGACTCGTGATCTGGAGGTCACGGGTTCGATACCCGGTTGCGGCGACATTCTTTCGGGCGATTTTTCCATTGCCTCTCACCTCTGATCTATGTGAGAAAGTAGTCAGTGGCTTCGAAAGAATGTTGTGTAAGTACTGGTGTGGGAAAGCCAAGAAAACATGGGTAGGTGCACTGACCGCCGTGATATGACCAAAGCTGTTGAAAGCGGCGTTAAACTCCAAACAAAAAATCATGCAGATGCATCTGTAGATGACGACTTTTAAAAACTATTGTGGCAAAAAAAGAAATTGAGCAACTTCTCCTATTGCTATGTTTTCAACACGGGTTACCCCTTTCCCTCATAAAGATGCTTTCTGACGCCTCTGCAGCAGACGGCTTTTTGAAAACATAGTGACAAAAGAAGAAATTGCTCAAAACGAGCAATTTCTCCTTTTGCCACAATGTTTTCCACTTTTAGTCATAGGTTGTCCATTCAATTAGCTGTATAAAGATTTTTTTTAAAGTTGTCTGCTGCAGAATTGATGTATGAGGGAAAGGGTTAATTATACTTCCATGTTTACAAAGTTGACTGCTGCAGAATTGTTGTATGAAGGGAAGGATAAACGCTTTTTAGGTACACTTGTCTCTTGAAAGCGATGATATTATTGATAACAGCCGACAGAATGCGTTCAGGTGGAACGTCACAGCTGGTTGAATTTGTAAAGGATTTCTATTTGCAATAAAGACTGGAATATTTAATATTCATAAAGTAATATTTAATAACATTTTATAGTTGAATGTAGCGGACATATACATGTGCATATAAATGTGCATATAAAAGGCTTTGATTGGAAATTTACACTGCATTATGTGATCGGAATTAATTATACGAAATATTGTAGCTCATCAATTATGACTGTGTTTAACTATATATGGGGTACTGAATTGATATTTGATTTTAGAAATGTGACCGCTACCACATGTTTGACTGCATTTTAATTTTATCTAGACAGTATTATCTTTAGTAGATGTGTTTACCATGGTTGAGTAGTGAATATTCATAGTAAACCCTTTCCAACATGTTCCAACATGTTGACGCTTTCTGATGCCTCTGCAGCAGAAAATGTTTTCGACTCTATTCCAAAACTAACGTTATATATAAAGATATTTTCCATATACGATTTCAAAGTCGTCTGCAGGTTTCTTGTACATGTGGGAAAGGGATAAATATTCACCAAAAGCAAACGACTATATTGATTCTACAGCAATTTCTGTTTTCAAATCTATCTGAAATTTAATAATAACGCCAGGTTTTTAGCTCACCTAAGCACGAAGTGCAAGGTGAGCTTTTGTGATCACTCACCGTCCGGCGTCCGTCGTCCGTCGTCGTCGTCGCCGGCGTCTGTTAACAATTTCCTACAAATGACTTCTCCTACTAAACCAATGAACAGATTTCAAAATAACTTCACAGGAATGGTCCTTAGGTAGTCCTCTTTCAAAGTTGTTCAAAGAAATTAATTCCAAGTAGAACTTTGGTTGCTGCGGCATCAGAAAAGGGAAAAATTGCCAAATCTTAAAAAATCTTCTTGTCCAAAAGTACTGGCCCGATTTGAAAATTATTTTGCACAAATGTTCCTTGAGGTACCCTCTACCAAGATTGTTCAAATATTTCCAATCCGTTGAAAAACATGGCCGCCAGGGGGCGGAGCTTATTTTCCTTACATGTGCATTGTTAAAACTTTAAAGATCTTCTTGTCCAAAAGTACTGGCCCAATTTGAAAATTATTTTGCACAAATGTTCCTTGGGACACTCTTTACCAAGATTGTTCAAATATTTCAAATCCATTAAAAAACATGGCCGCCAGGGGGCAGAGCCTGTTTTCCTTATATGTGCATTGTTAAAACTTTGTAAAATCTTCTTGTCCAAAAGTACTGGGCCGATTTGAAAATAATTTTGCACAAATGTTCCTTGGTGCACCCTTTACCAAGATTGTTCAAATATTTTTGATCCGTTGAAAAACATGGCCGCCAGGGGGGGGGGGGGGGGAACTTGTTTTCCTTATATGTGCATTGTTAAAACTTTAAAAATCTTCTTGTCCAAAAGTACTGGCCCAATTTGAAAATTATTTTGCACAAATGTTCCTTAGGGCACCCTTTACCAAGATTGTTCAAATATTTCCGATCCGTTGAAAAGCATGGCCGCCAGGGGGCGGAGCTAGTTTTCCTTATATGTGCATTGTTAAAACTTTAACAATATTCTTGTCCAAAAGAACTGGCCCGATTTAAAAATTATTTTGCACAAATGTTCCTTGGGGCACCCTTTACCAAGATTGTACAAATATTTTCAATCCGTTGAAAAACATGGCGGCCAGGGGGAGGAGCTTGTTTTCCTTATATGTGCATTGTTAAAACTTTAAAAATCTTCTTGTCCAAAAGTACTGGCCCGATTTAAAAATTATTTTGCACAAATGTTCCTTGGGGCACCCTTTACCAAGATTGTTTAAATATTTTTGATCCGTTGAAAAACATGGCCGCCAGGGGGCGGAGCTTGTTTTCCTTATATGTGCATTGTTAAAACTTTAAAAATCTTCTTGTCCAAAAGTACTGGCCCGATTTAAAAATTATTTTGCACAAATGTTCCTTGGGGCACCCTTTACCAAGATTGTTTAAATATTTTTGATCCATTGAAAAACATGGCCACCAGGGGGCGGAGCTTGTTTTCCTTATATGTGCATTGTTAAAACTTTAAAAATCTTCTTGTCCAAAAGTATTGGCCTAAAAAGAGTAAAAACTTTGAAAACTATTGAAGTTCTATTAAATCAGGTGAGCGATATAGGGCCATCATGGCCCTCTTGTCCATTATTTCATGATCATTTAATTTATTACAATATTGACATTGACAGAGTCCAAGAAAGTCTTATATGGTGATGAGTCAAGTTAACCCTTTCCATCATATAACACATCTGCAGCAGACGACTTTGAAAACATACCCTAACAAAATTGGAAACTCACTTTAAATGAAAGTGCAATAATTGAATAGAGTTAGTTTAAAACATGGTGACAAAAGGAGAAATTGCTCCGTTTGAAATGTTTTCAAAAAACCCAGTTGCTGCAGAGGCGTCAGAAAGCGTATATATGAAGGGAAGGGTGAACAACATGTTACAGTGTTCATCGAGTTGAGTCCAAATGCAAATTTTAAATGTGCATATTAAGCAGGTAGTTTGTTGCACCTAAGTCTTTTCATTTCCCTTTCCCGTATATACAACACATTTTCATTAGAAGACTTTAAACACATTTTGGCAAAAAAAATGAGATTTTCTCTATAGATGAAGGTAATATTACTGAATACAGTTGAAAACATTGTTGTAAAAGAACGAATGTTTTCTTTTGCCACGGAAGTTTGTTTTCTTCAGATGCACCAAAATGTGTCTGAAAGTCGGAAAGGGTTAATATGTAGTTAGTTTTACCTATGGCTTAGGATATTTATAACCCTTTCCCTCATATAGACGCTTTCTGACGCCTCTGCAGCAGACGACTTTTTGAAAACATAGTGACAAAAGAAGAAATTGCTCAAAACAAGCAATTTCTCTCTTTGCCACAATGTTTTCCACTT
Organism: Serripes groenlandicus; assembly: GCA_031761405.1. Classification (NCBI taxonomy): domain Eukaryota; kingdom Metazoa; phylum Mollusca; class Bivalvia; order Cardiida; family Cardiidae; genus Serripes; species Serripes groenlandicus. Next base: position 48,291,481 of record JASEVX010000011.1, on the reverse strand, counting down.
TTAGTCATAGGTTATCCATTCAATTATAGAGATTTTCTACTTTTTGACAAAATATGTTGAAAGTCGTCTGCTGCAGAATTGTCGTAAGAGGGAAAGGGTTATAACATTTTCTTTGATACAGACAGCATTTGATCCCAGTGCATTGTAGCAATATTGACAAAGGACAAATTGCTCAGAATCTCAGTTTCCTTTCAATGACTTATTTTAGACGGATTCTAAGCAAATTATAGGAATGTAGCTTGGAAAGGAATTTAGGATTTGTTTTGGGATGGGTCAAGTTACTCTTACTGACATCTGTGTTATGGTCATTATTAAAAAAAAAATGGTTTCATGGCTTTGTTGCGTTTCTTGTTTCTGGTTGTTAGAAAAGTGATGATGATGCTATTCTTTCTTCAATTTCAGACTGTTAGAAGAAGGTATTTGCAATGAAAAGAACATTCCAAGTATCAGTTCAATCAACAGAATTATTCGAGATAAAGCGTTACTACAACGAAGAAGTACCGATAGTGGATCTGATGGGCTTAACTCCAGTTATACTGTCCCGTCGAGTGACCTAGACGAGGTAGGCTTTGTTTGCAATTAGAAAGGCGTCAGTGGTTTAGTGGTAGAGTCTCTGCCTCGGGTACGGGAAGTTGCAGGTTCGATCCCGAGTCGGTTCATACCAAAGACTCAAGAAATGGTAGTAATGGCATGAACAAGTAATCTGTTGCTGTAATATTGTTTGAATTGGGTTAAAACACAAATGCAGCAAATCGTTTGCAATCGGCTGGCTTAATAAGTCACATCTCACGAAGATGGACAGTAACTCTTTCCCACATACATACGTTTTTAAAGCCTCTGCAGCAGACAATATTTGAAAACATTGTGGCAAAAGGAGAAATTGCTCATTGTGACGAATTTCTCCTTTTGCCACTATGTTTTCAACCCTATTCTAAAAAAAAGGAGAGAAATTTATGGGATTTTAACAAAATCTCCAGATGTTTTCAATGTCGTCTGCTGGAGATTTGTTGTTTGTGGGATTTCCCACCTGCAAACACATTTTGGAGCAATGGCAGCAGATGACTTTTCAAAACATTGTGGCCAAAGGTGAAATTGCTCATGATGAGCAATTTCTCCTTTGGCCACACACAATGATGGAGATTTTTCAGGATTTTGTCACTATGTTTTCAATGTCGTCTTCTGCAGATTTGTCGTATGTGGGAAAGGGTTAATCTGGATCTAAAATAGTATGAAATGGCGTACGGTTGGTTTTCCTGGATCTTCGCTCAAATTCACAGAATTGTCTGCATGTATCTATATAATTGGTGCTATTTAAGTGCAATCAATACTTTTCAAGTTTAACTATTGTTTCTGACATTCTATTTTGGCAGATTTTAGTTCCACCCAGTCCAAAAGTTATAAAATTAGAAGACACTGCTGGTGATTCTGACACAGAATATAACACTGAAAAAACACTAACAGATAGCCCGGTTGAAACAAGATTAGACTCTGTAGTTGCCTTAGAAATAAAAACAGATGAAAAAGTGCCTTGATTTAGAGGTTTTTACTCTTGTTTTGATGCATCATCTTAAACATCATAAAAACAATTGAGAATTTTTTTTTCTTTTTAGGCCTATAAATATTTTCCTAACTGTCTATTTGAATAGGTGCTTTTTTAAATCTTACATCAATCAAAGATTGGCAAATTTCAAAAAGGTTATCTTAAAATTATGAATTAGCGTAAAATTTAGAATTGTCATTAAAAACATGCCCTGTGTGCAATCTCAAATTGTATAGATCTTCAAAGAAAAGGAAAGAAATCTCATTATATTATGTCATTTGAAATAAGAGTTTAGAAATCCTTCCCTGTATCTTTTCAGACGTTAGATGAAATGCCTCTTGATAATCGACAAATTCAATTGGATAGTGAGGCTCTACAGCGTCTAATGCTTGCTCAACCAAACATCGCACAAGTTACATCACCAGTGGCAACAAATCAAGAGAGATCTAAGAATTCCTCGCCTGAAGCCAAGTCGCCACTGTCACAGGCTATGCTACAGATTCATTCACCCAATTCTTCACCAGATGTTGGAATTGGTGGAGAAAGTGTTGTGCTTCAAATGGAAGAAGGCCGAGCTACTCTGGTTGCTCAGCCGGTCAGCTGTGTGAAAAACATGGCTAATTCAATAAGTGAGAGTGACGAAGTGTTTGAAAAGAAACTAGACAATCACAAATCAGAGGCAGCTAAGACAACATTACACAGTGTTATTTCTAACCTTATAACTGCCCACACCATGAGGGAACAGGCAGAAAGAATCAGGATAGTGGAAAAGGGAAAGAACAATGATCCTAAAGCAGCAACAGAATCAAATAAAAACGCACCAGTGTCACCATCATCTGGCAACAAGGGAGGTCACTCTCCTGGTAATCAGAAATCAGGCGAGTTAATTGTGCCAAGACCAGGATCAGCACATAGTTCAGGAAGTTTATCCTCTGGAAATTCCCCAGGCCCAGCATTACCTGTGGAGAGAAAGAGGTCCACCAGTCGGTCATACAAGGCACCCCATCCAGCATTCCCTATTCCATCTCCCACTGTAGATCCGGTTGGTAAAGGTGGCATGTATAACTATAATCTCCCAGATAGGGGTCTGGGTACCTTAATGACCACCAGTCAGCCATCAGTGCCTCATGCTGCATCACCACCCACCATCGGTATCCAGCAGAGATTCCAGTCACCAGTACCAACAGCAGTAACCGGTCAGTCCGGACAAATTCTCGGATATATTTCACCGAATTGGCCAGGAGGCAGGCCATTGAGTCAGAGTCCCGCGTCGACAGATAGTCATAGTTCTGGTTCCCCGCTGGATTTGTCAAGTGTCAAGGAAATTTCAAATGGCATGAACAGAGTAAGGCAAGATAGACCCAAGGAGGTTGCTATTAGACCTAAGCTGACCTCTGATCAATCGGTGCTGCAGCAGCAGATTCAGCAGTCACCATTAAATGCAAACTTAATTGTGCCGACTTTATCGTCGAAAGCAGCAGATTTTTCTGTAAAAAGAGAATCGGAGGATTTAAAAATAAACGGACAGAATAAAGATGCGAGTGGAGCCGTAAGTAGACCTCCGTATGTTAGAGAAATTCTGTATTTATTTGACAAAGAACTGGAGATCATTTCCGTTGCTAAAAATAAATGGATTGTGAGAAATGAAAGTGAACTGACTGACATTGTGAGGGAAAAGTTAGGTCAGAATCAGGCAAGAGATGACAATGATTCGGGTACAGCATGCCAGAGTTGTCAGAATGGGGAAAGTGTCGATAAATCGGATGGACAAAAAAGACAATGTGAAACTGATAATTTTGACCACAGGTCAAAGGTCACTAAATTGACAAATGGGGATGTTCACAATAGTCCACAAAATGTGTGTGGAACAGAGGTTGTGGATTTGGAAGTGGATGGGAGGAAATCGCTAGCAGGTGGAATTGTTGAGAATACGGAGGAGGACGCTTCTACTGCTCTGGAAGCTATTAACTAAACTATTAAAGTATTAAATGTAAAGGATTTTAAATCATACATGCATTAACACTTTCCAATAAAGAAGAAATCTGGAGAAGACAATTTTGAAAAAATTGTAAAGTAAAAATACACAAAATGTCTATTAATGAATATAATTATGTATTTATTGAAAAGAGTGTAAAAACATTGTAGCAAAAGGAGAAAATGTTCCTTATAAGCAGATTCTTATTTTGCCACAATGTTTTCAAAAGTTGTGTGCTGCAGTTGCATAATAAATGTTTGCATGTCGAAAAAGTTGTTGCTTTTTTTTCTCCACTGTTATTTGAAGTTCACAACACTAAAATTAACTGTTAAGAGGTTTTATCCCAGTGGTCATTTTGAAATTTTTATCGTGGCAAAAACCTAAGTCTGCATTTTTCTGGGTCGATCGTATACATACATTAGCCTCTGTCAAACTTGTTATAATATAGAAAAGGGAGAAATAACTTTCCGTAAGCTATTTCTCCTTGCCCTATACTGATTAGAATTGAATGATCTTTAATCCTTTTCCTTATACGACAATTTTGCAGCGGATAACTAACATATTTTGTCAAAAAAAATTAGAAAATCTCTATAATTAAATGGATAACCTATGACTAAAACTGGAAAACATTGTGGCAAAAGGAGAAATTGCTTGTTTTGAGCAATTTCTTCTTTTTGTCACTATGTTTTCAAAATGCCTTCTGCTGCAGAGGTGTCAGAAAGCGTCTATATGAGGTAAAGGGTTAACACATACAACAAATATGCAGCAGTCGACTTACATACCCGATTAAAAAAAATGGAAACTCTTTAAATGAAGGTACAATAATTGAACAGAGCTAATAACATGGTTACAAATGGAGAAATTCCTCGTTTTGAGCAATTTCTTCTTTTGTCGCCATGTTTACAAAAAGCTGTCTATATGAGGGAAAGGGTTAACCCTTGCCTACACTCAGACCAATCATGTTGCATCAGCTGCAGATAACTTTTTAAAACATTGATGCAAAAGGAGAAATTGTTTTTAGATCTTTTGCCACAATGTTTGCAATAATTATAAATGTTCCAGTGGGGGAAAGTGATTGGCAAGGATTGAAGTTTTTAACAATGCACACATTTTGAATTACTTAAACCTAATGAAACTAGAAATTTTACAGCATAGAATAAAGGATGCATATTGAAGACTGGAAGACCATTGCCTGTGAGCTGTGCTCTAGAAAACAACGACCTTTAAACTTGTGTAACTGAAGGTAGAACCAGATCAGCCTGCACAATCACACAAACTCTTATCTGAGTCGGCACTGCTTGCCAATTAGTAACTTAATTGTGCGTTTGAGATTTGAGACATTGCATGTACCTTAGATGCCTATACCTTCTTATTAAACCTTTCTCTCATATAGACGCTTTCTGACGCCTCTGCAGTTGACAGATTTTTAAAACATTGTGACAAAAGAAGAAATTGCTCAAAACAAGCAATTTCTCCTTTTTCCACAATGTCGCCTGCTGCAGAATTGTCGTATGACGGGAAGGGTTAACTCTTTCCCACATACAACAAATATGCAATGACATCTTTCAAACATATCTAGGCCAAAAATGTGGAAGTTTTTCTACAACATATGGAATAGAGTTAAAAATATTGTGATGAAAGGGGAAAATGCTCATTATGAGTAATTTCTCCTTTTGTCATAATGTTTTCAAAAGTTGTCTGCTGAATTTACATCAAAATGTGTCTGCATGATGGAAAGGGTTTAGTTCCATTTCTCAATCGGAGCACGCCTCAAATGTAGAGTAAGATCAGATCATGTTCTTTTACAGCATTGTTTGTTGTAGCAAGGAGAAGACCCTACTGCAATTCTTCAGGTCACAGTGAAGAAACTGATTACACTATATATAAGTAGATGCTAATCTGGATCTTCTCTGATTACAAATCTCTCGATCTTTGTAGTGTTTTGCCTCTGTTAGATCATGTTTTGATTGTTTTTAGCATTTCTTTGTATATTTTCACTTTTAACTTTCCTTATATTATAATTATTATTAGATTTCGTTTTTTCCTTTCCCTCGGTTTTAATGTATTGGTGTACATTTTATTTCTTGGGGTATAAATTAAAGCATTATTGTTCATTTTCTTTGTTAAGTTTGGAATTGTACTAAATGTGATATGATGAAAAAAGTTTTAAGTTTGAATGTCGTACAATAAAAGTTTAAAGTAGATTTTATTTTAAATGTTGTCTAGTATTTTCACTTTCTATAGGCATCTCTCGTCAAAATAAACTGTTTGAACATTCTTTTAATAAAACAATAATTTTGGTCAGAATGTATATCTATGTAACTTAGTTTTTGGAGTTGAACATTCTTTTAAATAATACAATAATTGAACCAGGTTTCCAACTTGGATGTAACTAAGTTCTTGGAGTAGAGATCAGTAATTGAGTGAAAATTCGGGCTCGAGTCTTTTTAGCTCACCTGAGCTTTGCTCAAGGTGAGTTATTGTGATCGCCTTTTGTCCGGCGTCCGTCGTCCGTCGTGCGTCGTCCGTCGTGCGTCAACTTCTTCTCCTCAGTAACCAGCGGGTCAATTGGGATGAAACTTCACAGAAAGCATCCTCTCAATGACCTCACCAGATTTCCTTCAAATTTTTGGGATCCATGCAGAATTCTGGTTTCCATGGCAACGAAATGAAAAAAACTTCAAAATTCTTCTTCTCCCATACTGGTTGGCAGATTTTCAAATAATTTTGTAGAAATGTTCCTCGGGTGACCCTCTATCAGATTCCTTCAAGCCATGTTGATTGGTCGAAAAACATGGCCGCCAGGGGGGGCGGGGCTATTTTTCCTTATATGGCTATAGTGCAAACTTAAAAAATCTTCTCCTCCGAAAGTGTCAGGCCGATTTTCAAATAATTTTGTAGAAATGTTCCTCGGGTGACCCTCTATCAGATTCCTTCAAGCCATGTTGATTGGTCGAAAAACATGGCCGCCAGGGGGGGCGGAGCTATTTTTCCTTATATGGCTATAGTGCAAACTTAAAAAATCTTCTTCTCCAAAAGTGTCAGGCCGATTTTCAAATAAATTTGTAGAAATGTTCCTTGGGTGACCCTCTATCAGATTCCTTCAAGCCATGTTGATTGGTCGAAAATCATGGCCGCCAGGGGGGGGGGCGTTTTTTTTTTGCCTTATATAGCTATAGTGAAAACTTAAAAAATCTTCTCCTCCAAAAGTGTCGGGCTGATTTTCAAATAATTTTGTAGAAATGTTCCTTGGATGACCCTCTATCAGATTCCTTCAAGCCATGTTGATTGGTCAAAAAACATGGCCGCCAGGGGGCGGGGCTATTTTGCCTTTTATTGCTATAGTGAAAACTTAAAAAATCTTCTCCTTCAAAAGTGTCAGGCCGATTTTCAAATAATTTTGTAGAAATATTCCTAGGGTGACCCTCTATCAGATTCCTTAAAGCCAAGTTGATTGGTTGGAAACTATGCCCGCCAGATGGCGGGGCTTATATAGCTAAAGTGAAAAAAAAATCAGGTGAGCGATTCCAGGGCCATCATGGCCCTCTTGTTTATTTTTATCTCCTTTTGTCAGTGTCCGTAAACTTCTTCTCCTCTGTAACCAGTGCGTCAAGTGGAATGAAACTTCACAGAAAGCATCCTCCCAATGACCTCATCAGAATTCCTTCAAATTATTGGGATCCATGCAGAATTCTGGTTTCCATGGCAACAAAAAACTTTAAAATTCTTCTCCTCCTAAACCGGTTGGCAGATTTTCAAATAATTTTGTAGAAATGTTTCTTGGATGACCTTCTATTAGATTCCTTCAAGCCATGTTTTTTGGTCAAAAAACATGGCCACCAGGGGCGGAGCTTTTTTTACCTTATATGGCGATAGTGAAAACTTAATAAATCTTCTCAGAAAATGTCAGACCGATTTTCAAATAATTTTGTAGAAATGTTCCTTAAGTGACCCACTATCAGATTCCTTCAAGCCATGTTGACTGGTCAAAAAACATAGCCACCAGGGGGCGGGGCAATTTACCGTATATGGCTATAGTGAACATTAAAAAATCTTCTCCTCCCAGAGTGTCAGACTGATTTTCAAACATTTTGTAGAAATGTTCCTTAAGTGACCCACTATCTGATTCCTTCAAGCCATGTTGATTGGTCAAAAACATGGCCACCAGGGGGCAGAGCTATTTTGCCTTATATGGCTTGAGTGAAAAGGTTTTGGCCGATTTTCAAATAATTTTGTAGAAATATTCCTAGGGTGACCCTCTATCAGATTCCTTCAAGCCATGTTGATTAGTCGAAATCTATGACCGCCAGGGTCGGGGCTTATATGGCTAAAGTGAAAAAAAATAAAACCGGCTCAATAACGTTTTTAAAATTTCACTGATTTTAATCAAACTTCACAGGAGTTAAGCTTGGACTGGTTTTGGATTCACCCTTGGGTATTTTATGGTCTGATTTCTAAAAAATAAAAAAGTGTTTCTACTCTTTAACTTTACTTAGGTATAATATGTTATTACCAAACTTGTGAAAATTAACATACAGCTAATATTTTGGACCTACATGTAACTGGATTGAATTAGAAGTCGTTTACATCAAGGTCACTTAAACTGAAAATAATAAAATGGAAACTTTGTGTCGACTTTGAAAACCTGGTTTCAGGACAATGCTACGTTCTTATCTGTGCTGTTAAATATATATATGTCAATGAACTTGATTCTGAGCTGTTATATTGTTATATATGTGTCAATGAACAAGAAAATTGTCTAACCCTATGTCAAAAGCAAATATTTTAGACTAAATTCAGGCTTATTGTTCACTTGTTGGCTACAGCTGATCTCCTCGTGTCTGTATGGATGAAGCATTATGAAATTGTTTCGGTTAAGCTTTTCCCACATCTAACAATTCTGCCGCAAACGACTTTGAAAACATATAACCAGAGATGAAGAAAATCTCTATAAATGAAGGTTGAACCATAGAATAGAGTTGAAAACATTGTTACAAAAGGTGAAATTGCTCATTATGATGCTTTCAAAGGTCGTCTGCAGCAGATGTGTCAAAATGCGTCTATAGGTCGGAAAGAGTTAACCCTTAAGCTTTTCATAGGAAATTAGACATGGATAGATGAAAGTCAAAGTATAAACCAGATGTTTAGATTAAGGAGAGTGAACATATCTTATTTCCCCACCAAATCCTATGTTGTGGATACTTAAAAATAATCGTCTCGGTAAGACATACGAATTTAAGGTCTAAGAAAGATTGTAGAATACTAAAACTTAACTCTTAACAATTTTGATAAGAATCCCCCGTGGCCAAGTAGTTAACTCTGGTTTTGAGATGGGCAATCCAAGGTTCGATCCTAGCATCGTTGTCCAGACTGACGCTCACTCCTTGGGCAAGGCACATTTCCGCCGACCATAGGGATCAAAGAGCAATATACTGTCACTTTGATATAAGTGATAGATATACTGTTGAAAACTGAGGAAAAAATAAAAATGCACAAACAAGTTTTGGTCAAAGAACATTGGGTATTATGAAAGGCTCTGGTAAAGTAGTCAAAGAAAATAATGGAGACGTCAAGAACTCCAAAGGTATTTTACTATGTTGAACAATCAAAGACCAAGGGTTAGAAAACTTCTTAAAATGTTTTATGTATCTGTATGATGATTTTGTACATTTAAAATGACAATCAATAAAAAAAGAAACCTTGAAAAAAGTGTAATCCCTCTTGTCTTTATGTTAACCCTTTAGCTCACTTATGAGTCTTTTAAGCTCACCTGAGCACGAAGTGCTGAAGGTCAGTTATTGTAATTTTCCTTCGTCCGTTGTCTATCAACATCTTCTCCTCTGTAACCAGTAGGTTCATTGGAATGAAAGTTCACATAAAGCATCCTCTCGATGTCCTTGAAAAAAATCCTTTATACTTTTCATCCATGCAGAATTCTTGTTTCCATCGAAAATCATTTTGTAGAAATGTTCCTTGGTAGATCCTCTATCAGATTCCTTCAAGCCAAATGGATTGCTCGAAAAACATGACCGCCAGTGGAAGGGGTAGTTTTTTCTTATCTTGCTATAGTAAAACTATTTACAAAAAAGGTGTGGCCGATTTTCAAATTGTTTTATAGAAATGTTCCTTGGATGTCCTTCAAGCCATGTTCGAAAAACATGGCCATCAGGGATTGGGACTGTTTTGCCTTATATTGCTATAGTGAAAACTTTAAACAAAATCTCTGAAAGTATCTGGCCGTTTTCCAAATTATTGTTTAGAAATGTTCCTAGGGTGACCCTCTATCCGATTCCTATAGGCCATGTGTAGTGGGTTGAAAAACATGGCCGTCAGGGCTGTGGTTAAATCTTTTAAACTCCCTTTTTCGAAACTATCTGGTCGATTGCCAACTAATTTTGCAGAAATGATCCTTAGTTGACCCTTCTACGAGATTATTCCAGGCCATGTAAGGTAAAAAAGTTATCTGCTGCAGATTTGTAGTATGTTGGACATGTTTGTCGATGTCGCAACACATGACTTTAGAAAACCTTGTGACAAAAGGAGAAACCTGTTTAAAACGAACAATTTCTTCATTTGCCGCATTATTTCCAACTACATCCAATAATGTCATCTTCATTTATAGAGATGTTCCGTATATGGAGTTTCCAAAGTCGCCTGCTGCAGATTTGTCGTATTGTGGGGCAAAGGTTGTACATACACGGAATCACTATTAATAACCCTTTCCCTCATATAGACGCCTCTGCAGCAGACGGCTATTTGAAAACATAGTGCAATTTCTCCTTTTGCCACGATGTTTTCCATTTTTAGTCATAGGTTATCCATTCAATTATAAAGATTTTCTATTTTTTGGAAAAAATATGTTCAAAGTCGTCTGCTGCAGAATTGTCGTATGAGGGAAAGGGTTAAGGGATAATACATTTATTAGAGAGTTTGGTTTTTTTAATCCGTGGCTCGGTCATATTACACACTTGATTGATTGATTGGGGTAACGCCGTTTGCAATCAGGGCGGCCAGTTCACATACTCCTGTGTTTCCTGGATGTGTCAAACTAGAACTATACCTAACATTCTTTCCAAGCAACTGGCTGCTTTTCCACATAGACTGTTAGCCCCATTGGTGGAAGACGAATGACGCTTAGCACAGTGACTTTTGTCAAACGGAAAATATTTGGCCGACAGTGGGTATTACACAATACAATGATATTTGTTGCTTCCCTTTATTGCTCGCATAGTTGATTGAATAGTTTTCGTGTATTATAGTAAGCTTGTAGTTGATGATAACAAGGTCAAAATGCAGCCCAGTCGGTGGTGACGCAAAGGGCAGTGATGTCGGTTTAGTCGTACTCTCGTTCGAATCTCGGCTCAAACAGTTATTTTCGACGCCTGGAGATATTCATAGGACCATTTTCAACATTTAATTAGTCTACTTCTGAATTCGTACAGAAATAGGATGTTGTGTTGTTGTTGGTTTTTTGTTTTGCCCTTTTCAACAGTATTTCAGTTATATTACAGTAATCGTTTCATTCCTGGGTGACTATCCAGTGCTTTTCTAGGAAAGGTGCCACGACCAAGGTTACACCAGCATGCCCGCCGCGGACAGGGATCGAACCCAAGACGTCCGGTCCTAAGTCCCGCACGCTAGTCACTGATCATGACAGATTGCATGATGTTGTGCGTAGTTATTCAAATGCAGAAAACTTATATAAATGTCCGTGGTGAGATGATGGTTAGTTAGAACGTCACCTTGTGCGCTGGAGACAATGGTTCAATCTAGGTTCGGTCATTCCTAAAGACTTTGAAAATAGTAATCACGGCTTCCCTCCCTTGCGCTTAGGGTTACGATTTATTAATCAGTGTCGTGGTACATGATATTGATTGTACTGGTGAATTACCAAGACAAAGGCTTGATGTAACTGGAATAATATTGATAGCGGCGTAAACACATTCAAACAAAATATCCCTCACGTGTACGGCGTAAACAAATTCAAACAAACTCTCTCACGTGTACGGCGTAAACAAATTCAAACAATCACTCACGTGTACGGCGTAAACAAATTCAAACAAACTCTCTCACGTGTACGGCGTAAACAAATTCAAACAAACTCTCTCACGTGTACGGCGTAAACAAATTCAAACAAACTCTCTCACGTGTACGGCGTAAACAAATTCAAACAAACACTCTCACGTGTACGGCGTAAACAAATTCAAACAAACTCTCTCACGTGTACGGCGTAAACAAATTCAAACAAACACTCTCGCGTGAACGGCGTAAACACATTCAAACAAGCTCTCCCTCCCGTGTCCACAAATAAAAAGTACAACACGTTTGAATATAATTTATTTCTTTATTAAAGATATTTTATGTTTTAAAACTTTTTAACTTTAGCAATATATTTAATGTTAAATAATAAATAAACTCTGATAACAATATTAAACAATATGCATGCATGTACTAAACATTCATTGATATTGTAATCGTTACTAATTAGTTAGTATTACCTTTTTGACAAATAACTCATAATATCTCAGTGTTTAATTTTTATGTAATTAGATCGAAGAGTATTTTGTTATTCTTACTAATACTGGATAAGATATCTATGAGGTAATACTTTCGCTTGTAAATTGTTCATATTTTTACCTAGATTATAGAAATTGCTCGAATGTTTTAAAAGTCTTCTGATGCAGATTTGTTGTATGTGGGCAAGGGTTCAACAAAATAGTTGTCCATATATGGACATATCGTTTACCAGATGGCATTTGATTACTCTGCGTGAAGCAGACGACATTGAAAAATAGTGAGGAATGAATTATGCAAAACTTGCAATTTCTCCATTTTCGACAATGTTCTGAATTCTATATCAAAAAGTATATACATGTATAGATGTTCGATGTTTTCGAGACAGGCGTCCATATCAGGTTTACAGTTCACTTTTACTAGGTGTAACCGTAGCTTACCTTAAATAACACACGCCTACCTTGAATGAATCTACACCAATGCTGCTTTGAATAAATAAATATGCTTTTATAAAAAAAGACAATGATGTAATTTAGCATAAGGCATTATTTAAATTCAAATGTAAATTGGGGGTCCCAAGAAAACATGGCAAATTTGACTTTACCTTTAGTTTTGAAAAGATATAAAGAACGAGATTAAATAAGGGTCCTTTTTAAATTTCAAATGTAAATTGAGGGTCCCAGTTAGACTTAAGGCAGGCATTTGCATAAGTACCTGTCAAAAGTACATATAGGCAATTTTATATTAATTGTCAATAATCTCAAAATCTCGGAATATATATCCGTTTTCACGTTACATGTATTTTCATCAAATTAAATGTGAAAGATATTGTTCAAATTGAATAAAACGTTTAGCGATTTTGGGGTCTATTGGACATTTAATGTTACATTTGCATATAGCTAATTGAACTAGACGCTTAGATGTTTCTTTCGCAGATGATTCATTTAAGTATATTTAACTTATCTATGTAGGCGTACAGTGAATACTTTTATTAGACTAGGCGTATGTACAGTCTTCATTGTATGCAGATGCAATAAGACCCCAAAACCGCTTAATGTGACCATAATTAAATCACACACATACATACATACATACATACATGTACATACATACATACATACATACACGCACTGATACCATTAAAAATATGTATATCTATATGAGAATCACGATATACGAAAACGGACCTTCGGGTGTTATTGTAATGGTGATGGCAATAATCAAATCTAAAACTTGTTTCGGCGGGTTTTGGTCGAAGTAATTGTCTATGGGTTTCTATGACGCTGTTACGATTACATAGCAAACATTGAATATTATGATCATCCTGGGCAGAGGCGCAAGCTGATCTGGATCTTCCATGTTCGCAAAGTCCACAAGCTCTGTGTTCCTGTGCCATGTCTCTATTAAAATATCAGTTATAAATGTTGATGGATGTCGCCATGACGCGTGTTGGAAGATAGTTGATGATGGTGCTCCTTGTTGTTGTTGTTGTTGTTGTTGTTTGTGCAGAGGCGCAAGCTGATCTGGATCTTCCCTGGTCGCAAAGTCCCCAAGCTCTGTGTTCCTGTGCCATGTCTCTATTAAAATATCAGTTATAAATGTTGATGGGTGTCGCCATGACGCGTGTTGGAAGATAGTTGATGATGGTGCTCCTTGTTGTTGTTGTTGTTCTTGTTTGGGCGTATCGTATATGTCTCATCTTCTTTGTTGTTGGTGTTGTTCTTGTTTGGGCGTATCGTATATGTCTCATCTTCTTTTTCGTTGTTGTTGTTGTTTGGGCGTATCGTATATGTCTCATCTTCATTTTATCTACAACGTGACACACCATTAAGTTAGCCCTTTCCCACATACAACAAATCTGCGGCAGACGACTTTGAAAACATAGTGACAAAAACCTGGAAAATCTCCAAAGATAGCTTAATTGTTAAATAAAGTTGAAAACATTGTGGCCAAGGAAGAAATTGCTCACCATGAGCAATTTCACCTTTGGCCACAATGTTTTCAAAAGTCGTCTGCTGCTATTGCGTCAAAATGCGTCTGCAGGTGGTAAGGGTTAAACTTAACCCTGTTACACACATGCAGTCGCATGTAGACGCAATTGCTGCAGACACATTTTGAAAACATTGTGGCAAAGGGACTTATCGCTCATAATTTTGACATTTTTCCATAATGTTGTCAACTCATTCAAATAATTATACTTTCATTTATTGAGATATACCCTTATTTCGAAGACGTCTACTGCAGATTCTATTTTGTGGAAAAAAGGTTAATATTTAAAATAAAGTACATGCACTGATAATTAGTCATTTTATTATAGTTTATATCTCCGAATTTCGGGATAATTTCATTCGTTGTATCTACAGCATATATGTATTGCGAGACGTCAGCAAATCACAGCGCGTGCACAAGTAATGCACGACAAACGTCAATCATGCATAGCACATGAAAATTACCACCTGTCAAATTGTCAATATTAAAGATAACTATGTGTACATCGAACGTCTAGACGGTGTTACGTAATATCTGTAATGGCTATTAAAACTATTTATTGTCGAACGATATTGACCTGTGAATCATGACCTTTTAGAACAAGTATTATTTTTACATAGACTGCGATTGTAACAACAGTCCCTTTTTTTCATCTGTTGAATTTTAACACTTTCCCACTTACAGACGTTGTCTGACGCCTCTGTCCGCACATACAGCTTTTGAAAACCCCGTGGCAAAATGAAAAAGTGTTCATAATGAGATCACTTTCTCCTTTTGACGCAATGTTTTCAACTTTATTATATAATTATTCTTTCATTTACATGTATAGAGAGTTTCCATATTCTTGCCTAGATATTTTCAAAGTCGTCTTCTCCAGATTGATTTTAACTTTGTGTATGCTGGAAAGGGTTAATTTAAATGAATGATTTATATTAATATATTTTTAAGAGGGGTTCCATTCTTTTTATAGTAATGGAATCAAGATCATATAATTTGACTGAAATCAGCGGCAATCGTATACAGATTCAGTCACTTCGCCCCATCCCCCAGTGCTACCACGAAAACAACACGTAGGACTTTTGCAATAAGTGTAGATCCAGATCAACAAACGCATCCACGCATCTTAATCCGCAGTGTTTGCGAGTTAGCAATATTGTTTCAGGTTTCAGATTCCATCCATGTAAAGGTAGTTAAACATGGCTTTACATCGTTGGTGCTCAGGAATGGGGGTTTATCATGACCACTGATACGCTGGCGTCATGATAAATGGACCAGCAGTACTGGTAGCTTACCCAGGAAACGCCGTGATATTACTAAATAATGCTGAAATCGGCGTAAAACACCAAACAAACACAACTATTTGAAGCCCCGGTCATTTGTATCAGTAAAACTTACCTCTACATATATGATGACGGTTAAAGCTCACTTCCTTCGGCCGAAGCCATCGTATGCGTCAGGGGTGTCGTAGTCGTAGTAGGATGGAACGCAACAGTAGCTGGGTTTCGCACCCCAACCCCAGTAGTCGCTGTCGCTGTCGTAACACGGTCCGGCATTGATCCCAAAGCTCGGGCAGTAATAGTTGCAGGAGCATTCGTATTCACCGTGCGCAAGCCCTGGATAAAAAAAAGAAACTTCAAAGTTAACTGTGTGTGTGTAGTTTAGGATCAAATTGTCCAACATTAAACAAAACCTGCAGCAGACGACATTGAAAATGTGTCGGCAAAAATAATGAAATTCTCTTTATATGAGAATATAATTATAAAGTAGAGTTGAAAACAGTGTAGAAAAAGGACAACGTACTCAATATGTCTGCTACATACTGGTTAACAAAACGTCTGTGCAAGTGGGAAAGGGTTAAACCTACATGTACGATGTATAACATCGATTGCGATGTTTAACAAGTTCTAGAAAATATAAATAATCAGGCCTGTGCAATACAAATCGACCAATCAAAATACAGCTTTTAACCAGCACACATAACACGCAAGTTTCGTTTAAAATCGCGTCCATACGGATAAACGTGACCAAAATTACGCTTACAACGCCGAATTTTATTAAAGTTAGTATTTGTATAGATATCTAATCATATATATTTATTTAAAGGTGCTACCTATTTACGAAATAAACGTAATATAATTGTAAACAAAAATTAAAGAGCATATCGAGGGCTTGGCGTGAAACAGTTGTAACTAAAATTGGTATATCTTTTACCAAGGTTGATCACCTCGCCATAAAGTCTTTAAAAGCGTTAAATCATTTTACTTGGTTAACAATGGAAATTTAGGTGCCATTGCTCGTTCTGAGCAATGGCACCTCAATTTGCATTGTTTACAAAGGGGTCAAAATTTCCCCTAAACCAGGGATCTCAAAATAGGTTTTTAGTTACAACCGTTTCACGCCAAGCCCTCGATATTCTGGCTATAACATTGGTTTTAGAAGTAATTGACTATATATAGACGATGATAATATTCATGTCATGTTTTTTGCATTGGAATTCTTATTGCTGTCGTCTCGTATTACAGACAGAACATACTATAAAGTAAATTTAAGACTTTAAGATAATTAAGAAATAAATTCATCATGAACGATGTTTAAACATAAGGGTCAAGATGACCCTAAATCGATCACCTGCATGATAGTTTATTTGAATGCGCTAACAATGTGAAGAAAATAGGCTGACGGTGTTTTTCTAATCGCTAACATCATCATATATATAACGACACTATTTCACACGAAACAGATGCATTTTGATTTATGTTGAAACATCATAGTTAGTAAATACGATTACTTTTCCAACTATTCTAAACACTTCCACCAGCATTACTTTGCGTTAAGTAATTCTAAAATATTTCAAAGCATATTTCGTCCAGATTCCCCTGCGTATCCACACAGCTGGATCAGGTTATACACTTTTCATCAATCATTCATATACATGTTCGCGAAACTTTTGATAACAACATGTATTTTAATCCTTTAGCAAGGATTCTCAGGCATATATTTATCTATATTTGTTATGAATACGCTTACATGGCTTTTCCTAGATCCCGTCACAATAATAAATAAAACACGAACAACTAACTATACTTACGAATTCTAGTTGAAGATACAGGAGCTGCTGCTTGTCTGAATTGTGCCGAAGCAAGGAGACAAGCCCCAAGAACCAACAGTCCGACGAAAACTGATTTGCTCATTGTGGTGAATACTGTAATACCGGACAGTGTACAAACAATAACCTGGTGTACTGCAGGCCAGTGCAGGGCGAGGTTTTATATACCCCTCTATATAACTAGACCTGTCACGTAGTGAGGACCCTGTGCTATATTATATATTGGTATCAACAACTATTTGCAAGTGCTTTGAGGAACTTATTTTCAACATATTTCTTTTAGAGGGTGAATCTTTGATTGATACAAATTGCCAGGGACCTTGAATACTCTGACGATACTGGGAATCTATCGAAACTTTCTCGCTTCATTCTCCACTATTCGAATATGGAATAATGGATTGGTTTTAGCGGACGCGGCAAACATTTGATTAATGTTTTGGTCATATATATTACGAGAGGCTAACGATTCAAACGAGATCGAACTGTCGACGACACGCGTTATGTGATTGTTTGACAAGCCTTCTGACAGACAGCTTTGTTTTAATGACGGCGCACTTTTATTTCTAATTGGTCTTGCGCAATATCATGTCGAACTGTCGGGTGTTCCGTTATCATAATGATCACTTGTCTGTTTACCTGCATTGTTTATGATTTTTTAATTATCTCCTCATGGAGCGTAAGGATAGAGTATTTGCCTCGTAAGCGAGGTACCCGGATCGAAGCTCAGTCATAATAGAAAGACTGGCTGAACTCGGCTTTGGTTCTTCTTGTGACGAGATAATATATTAATAATAATAATCAAAGTCATTGCAAAGGTTGCTTATATTCCCAATACTTACTTCTCTGCTGTGTTGTAACTTTCCGCTACCGTGAATTACCTTTGTATCATACTGATATATACTGTTTTTTTGACCAGTGGTATTTATTTACATATAAAGAATTATTATATTATTATCTTGTGACGAAAATAACATAACACCTGATGATTCTTCAGCATTGTCGAGTTACTAATTGTTGCGTCCCTTTCGACTTCGAATAATCGGCAGTTAACCCTTTCCCTCATACGACAATTCCGCAGCAGACGACTTTGAACATATTTTGTCAAAAAATAGAAAATCTCTATAATTGAATGGATAACCTATGGCTAAAAGTGGAAAAAACATTCTGGCAAAAGTAGAAATTGCACGTTTTTGTGCAATTTCTTCTTTTGTCACTATGTTTTCAAAAATCCGTCTGCTGCAGAGGCGTCAGGAAGCGTCTATATGAGGGAGAGGGTTAACTATTTTACGTCACAATACAACACGCTCAATTGTCACACTTTCTATACGTTTCTCAGGTACAGCACCCTAATATCATTAAAAAGAGTAACCCCTAAGCTTTGAAATAATCTAAAGAAAATAGGGGTGTCATGTATACGTAAGAAATAATTCACCCTGCGAAGAGGGTTACCGTCATTTTGGTCGAAATCAAGCTGGAACGAAACTGGTTTTTCACATACTCTACTTTCACTTTTAAACAAGGACGAAATACTTAAAAATGATTATATCAAACATTTCCAGAGCATCCGGTACATATATTTTCAATGACTTTAAACTCATGTCATATATTCAATGCATTCTGGTGAAGGTTTACTATCATATCTACACAAACAAAAGTATTTAGGGACTATTTGGCCTATACGGCAAAAGGTTTTAAGCACAATTGTGTGTGTTACTTCGGTCAAAATTATATGGCAAGCTCTCGGTGTGGAAAAATGAAAAGATCATCTATTTCTCAGTTTGGCACACTGTTTTCGAAAGTTGACTGCTTCAGATTCATCCAAATATCGCCTCGGTGGTGTAGTGGCAGAGTCTCCGCCTCGGGTGCGGGAGGTATTTGGTTCGATCCCCTGGTGCTCAATAAGCAGCGACGATGGCTGTTATTCCAGGGGCTGTTAGTTGTGAACCCAATCTTAACAAGCATTCTTTCCGACGTTTGTCAAACGTTAATGCGACCAGCGTTGATTGTCTACCACTAATGGTTTAACAGTTAACCCTTTCCCTCATATAAACGTTTTCTGACGCCTCTGCAGCAGACGACTTTTTGAAAACATAGTGACAAAAAAATAAATTGCTCAAAACGAGCAATTTCTCCTTTTGCCACAATGTTTTCCACTTTTAGTCATAGGTTATCCATTCAATTATAGAGATTTTCTATGTTTTGACAAAATATGTTCAAAGTCGTCTGCTGCGGAATTGTCGTATGAGGGAAAGGGTTAAGAACTTACGAGTAACCAATTGTTTTGAAAGACTGCTGTGTGAAGGAACTGGTTGGAGAAAGCCAGGAGATACATGGGTAGCTAATCGACCTCCGTGATATGATTTAAAATGTTGAAAAAACGGCATTTAACCCAATCAATCACTTGATCACAATCAATCACTTGATCACAATCAATCACTTGATCACAATCTATCACTTGATCACAATCAATCAATCAATCAACCGATAACAAATCAAATAACTGAACAGATTAACATATTTAAAATCTTGTACAACATGTTTTATTTTCATACCTATACTTATGGTATGCTTTTACTGTCTTAATATATTAATAATATGTATTGTATTAAAAGCAGTACATTTTCATGTATATGAGGTACATCTTTCATTTGACATGGTACATTTTGCATGATATGCAGTGCATTTTGCTATTATATATTGTGCTTATTTAATAATATGCAGTGCACAAATGTGTATATGCAGTAGAATAACCATTATATGTTGTGCAAACAACGTCATAGGCATTACAAACAACAGTATATGCATTTCAAACAACAGTATATGCATTACAAACAACAGTATATGCATTACAAACAACAGTATATGATTACAAACAACTATATATGCATTACAAACAACAGTATATGCATTACAAACAACAGTATATGCATTACAAACAACGGCATATGCATTACAAACAACAGTATATGTAGTTGGTATTTTGATTATGTGCAGAAGTTTCACCTTTATATGCGGTGCAGTTTCATTGTGGATGATGGTACTCTCAACATTCTCCGGAACTATTTTCAAAAGCGATACATTTTAGCAGGTTCCTGTATACATATACAACAATGTTGATGTTGATTATCCAAGCCACTCTATCAGTCAAATATGTTAATAATCTCTAGGAATGAAAGTTCAATTATTGAATAGAGTTTTCAGATGCGTTAAATGCGTCTGCGTGTGACGAATGTATAATGTATGAATAAAAAAGATGCGAATTATGTTGAAATGCGGTTGTTTGAATTGTGTTTTACGCCGCGTTCAACAGTAATGCAGTCATATAACCAGCACTAACGGTCTGATAGTGGTGATAATTTCCCCGCTTACCATGAGGCCGTATCTTCCATGTTAAAGCCTTTAAAATGACCCCCTTCCCAGTGATGTAGACATTTTTAGACTTGGTGTTTGGCAGATTTATTCTGGTATTATTATTTGCAAATATCGTTCAAAGTGTGGTGGTATTGAAATGTACGTTTTATTGACCGGCACTTAAAGATTATGAACACAGGATTACAAATAAGGAGCGTAACTTTAACAGAAGTTTATTTACAACACAAGCATATAACGATACAAACATTTGCCCTTAATTGAATTATGTCCCTTGATACCGAAAGTTGGACATGACAATACAAAAGCACAACAATGTCTAGGTTTGAGCATGTTTCCATTCACTATGTTTTCAGATTGTTGGCCAAGACTGGCTCCGGGGTTTAACCAGTCTTATTAGTCTTATTAGTCTTATTTCGGAAGAAATAAAATGCATCCACATTTTTTATCGACAAAGGCTAATAATTCGAGAGAGGAAATGTGCAACACGATGCTAAACAACAATATGCGTTTTAAATCTTTACCCACACACCACAATTTTGCAGCATAAGGCTTTGAAAATATATAGCCACACTGTGTTGAAGCTTTCTATACATGCATTATGCAACACAGAATTCACCAGGCGAAAATGGTTACCGTCATTTTGGAACAAATCGGGGTCATTTTGGACCAAATCGGGCCTAGACAAAACCGGAGTCTCACATTCCCTACATTCACTTTCAAACAAGGTCAAAATAAGTGTAAACATTTATTGAAACTTCCATTATTTACTTTCCCGTGTAGGTCGATTTACGTGTATCCTGGCATGTTATGCTTCGCATGTTATTGTTATTTATAACCCGGATCAGCCTAAGCATGCCGCATAGGCTTACCCGGAGAGACTTTTTTCGACTTCTTTGGATTATCTGTTTCAGGAATCATTGCTCTATACCTATATACCGCTGAGACGGAATGTGTAAGTCCGGATTAGCCTGCGCGGAATGAACAGGCTGATCCGGGTCGATACGTTTCGCAGAGTTCATAATGTTGATTTTATCGTGGAACGTCTCATATGATGAGATATTGTGGCAGCCTGGTTGTTGTTACCTTAGTGTTACACCGTGTTACTGGATGTCATCGTGTTCGATGGTACAAACACAAGTTCCCACGTTGGTATTTCATGCGGTATGGTCAAATGTCAATGGGATTCTGCCGATCAAGGATATAACTTCCTCGGTATTCCGTATGCTGAACCGCCAGTTGGTAGATTGAGATGAAAGGCGCAGTTTATTCTAAGTCCACCCAAGGGTTATTGTTGGAAAGTTATTGTCCAACAATGAATAGAATAGAATACTTTATTAAGACAATTACTGATCCTTTCGAGTACTGTTTTTCAAATGATGAATAAAGGGAAATTGAACATCATTAGGAAGGATAATACTCATAATAACACTAATTATGATAATAAATGTTAGAATAAAGTATGATATGAACGTGATAAATTATCCGATACTAGAACAACACGCTAATTCGCGTACTCACACAAAACCCGACCTTTGAAGACTAAATTATGCGTGTATAGAAAATTGTTTGTCATAATCGGTTAGCAGAGGTTTTTTTGTATGGGCGTCAGATCATTTCGCTAAAAAGTCCGCGAATGTCGGTTTTTGCGTGACGTGGCCGTACTTGTGTTGACACTGATAATACGCCGTACTTGTGTTGACACCGATAAACTCCGTACTTGTGTTGACACTGATAATACCCCGTACTTGTGTTGACACTGATAATACGCCGTACTTGTAGTGTTGATACTGATCAACTCCGTACTTGTGTTGACACCGATAAACTCCATACTTGTGTTGACACTGATAATACGCCGTACTTGTTTTGAAACTGATAAGACGCCGTACTTGTGTTGACACTGATAATACCACGTACTTGTGTTGACACCGATAAACTCCGTACTTGTGTTGACACTGATAAACTCCGTACTTGTGTTGACACTGATAAACTCCGTACTTGTGTTGACACTGATAATACCCCGTACCTGTGTTGACACTGATAATACGCCGTACTTGTAGTGTGGACACTGATAATACCCCGTACTTGTGTTGACACTGATAATACGCCGGACGTGTAATGTTGACACTGATAATACGCCGTACTTGTGTTGACACTGATAATAGGCCGTACTTGTAGTGTTGACACTGATAATACCCCGTACTTGTGTTGACACTGATAATACGCCGTACTTGTAGTGTTGATACTGATAAACCCCGTACTTGTGTTGACACCGATAAACTCCATACTTGTGTTGACACTGATAATACGCCGTACTTGTTTTGACACTGATAAGACGCCGTACTTGTGTTGACACTGATAATACCCCGTACATGTGTTGACACCGATAAACTCCGTACTTGTGTTGACACTGATAAACTCCGTACTTGTGTTGACACTGATAAACTCCGTACTTGTGTTGACACTGATAATACCCCGTACCTGTGTTGACACTGATAATACACAGTACTTGTAGTGTTGACACTGATAATACCCCGTACTTGTGTTGACACTGATAATACGCCTGACGTGTAGTGTTGACACTGATAATACCCCGTACTTGTGTTGACACTGATAAGACGCCGTACTTGTAGTGTTGACACTGATAATACACCGTACTTGTGTTGACACTAGTAATACCCCGTACTTGTGTTGACACTGATAATACCCCGTACTTGTGTTGATACCGATACTACGCCGTACTTGTAGTGTTGACACTGATAATACCCCGTACTTGTGTTGATACCGATAATACGCCGTACTTGTAGTGTTGACACTGATAATACCCCGTACTTGTGTTGATACCGATAATACGCCGTACTTGTAGTGTTGACACTGATAATACCCCGTACTTGTAGTGTTGACACTGATAATACCCCGTACTTGTAGTGTTGACACTGATAATACACCGTACTTGTGTTGACACTTGTAATACTCCGTACTTGTGTTGACACTGATAATATCCCGTACTTGTAGTGTTGACACTGATAATACCCCGTACTTGTAGTGTGGACACTGATGATACCCCGTACTTGTGTTGATACCGATAATACCCCGTACTTGTAGTGTTGACACTGATAATACCCCGTACTTGTAGTGTTGACACTGATAATACACCGTACTTGTGTTGACACTGATAATACCCCGTACCTGTGTTGACACTGATAATACCCCGTACTTGTAGTGTTGACAGTGACACTGATAAAACCCCGTACTTGTAGTGTTGACACTGATAATACCCCGTACTTGTGTTGACACTGATAATACGCCGGACGTGTAGTGTTGACACTGATAATACCCCGTATTGGTTCCTTTCCCTGCAGCAGACGACATTTGGCAAAATTTTGCACTAAAAGACAAACTACTTGATGTGACCAATTTTTCATTTTTCAATACTGCTTCAACAGATTCCCAAAATACTTCTTATACTTCTAAAATATGGAGAGGAATATCTTTATCTTCATTTGGTGTTTTCTAGAGTATCGCAAAATCGAAATTGACATTTTTCATCACCCAATCTCTAAACTCCAATGACTGTCATAAATATCATGTAAGATAGTTGATGGTGAATGTTTAACACACTGTTGTCCCTATCTTAGGTCATACCGCCCAGGATAACTTGATACCAAATATAATTGACGACAATACTAACAACAGCAGTTTTACCGACAGCACGTTAGCAGGGATATACGGACAACACGTTAGCAGATAAATACAGACAACACGTTAGCAGGTATATACCGACAACACGTACACAGATAGATACAGACAACACGATAGCAGATAGATACCGACAACACGTTAGCAGATATATACAGACAACACGATAGCAGATAGATACCGACAACACGTTAGCAGATAGATACCGACAACACGTTAGCAGATAGATACAGACAACACGATAGCAGATAGATACCGACAACACGTTAGCAGATAGATACAGACAACACGATAGCAGATAGATACCGACAACGCTTTAGCAGATATATACCGACAACACGTTAGCAGATAGATACCGACAACACGTTATCAGCTAGATACCGACAATACGTTAGCAGATATATACCGACAACACGTTAGCAGCTAGATACCGACAACACGTTAGCAGATAGATACCGACAACACGTTAGCAGATATATAACGATACTAGGTTAGAAGATAAATACAGACAACACGTTAGCATATATATACCGACAACACGTTAGCAGATATATACTGACAATACGTTAGCAGATAAATACAGAAAACACGTTATCAGATATATACCGACAATACGATAGCAGATATACCGACAATACGTTAGTAGATATACCGACAAGACGTTAGCAGATAGATGCCAACAATACGTAAGCAGATATATACCGACGACACGTTAGCAGACAGATACAGACAACACGTTAGCAGCTAGATACCGACAACACGTTAGCAGATAAATACCGACAACACGTTAGCAGATAGATACCGACAACACGTTAGCAGATAGATACCGACAACACGTTAGCAGATAAATACCGACAACACGTTAGCAGATAGATACCGACAACACGTTAGAAGATATACCGACAAAACGTTAGCAGATAGATACCGACAACACGTTAACAGATAGATACTACAACACGTTAGCAGATATATACCGACAACACGTTAGCAGATATATACCGACAACACGTTAGCAGATATACCGACAATAAGTTAGCAGATATACCGACAACACTTTAGTAGATAAACCGACAACACGTTAGCATATATATACCGACAGCACGTTAGCAGATATACCGACAATACGTTAGCAGACATATACTGACAACGCATTAGCAGATATATACCGACAACACGTTAGCAGATATTTGGACAAGTTTATCACTGACATATCAAATCAGCTCTAAATATCTATCCTATTGATATGTTATATCGGTAGCTCAGTCGGTAGAGACGCGGTTAAACAAAATTCATACTGACTGAATGAGACCCTTATCTACATCTACAGAAGTAATTGACATATTATTATATTGATATATATGGCGACCGGCTGTTACATACATGGAAATCATACACAAATACGTTCAGTACAACCAATGGAAACATAAACAAATAAAATGGGTTAGAGTGAAAATGTTACAGTTCGCTTATCAACATCTTAAATTTCCCCCATAGCATAATATATCAACATTGCCAAATTGTTGAACTCTTCCTCGTTAGGAGCAGCACATTAAGGATGTACTGAACAGAAAAGTGGATTTTTTTATAATATTTAATTTTTGTGGTAACATTGTTTTTTTTTAAAGTTGGTTGTATGGATAATAATAATAATAAAAAAGGTATGTTGCTGTGCTTAATTTCATGCTAAATTCGTTTTTGAAAGCCTTATGATATGCATTTTTTTGCTACTTCAGCACATGAAAATAATATGTTTTCATGCAAATTACCAATATTTGAAAGATGATATGCTAATTGTTTGTCTTCTTGTGGTTTAAATCTCATTCTGAAGTTATTGTATCCATGTCTTTGGACGTGCATGTGATATGTTGTAATTAAACCTCAGAAATAGATGCTATTTTGCCCTAATGAGAACCCATATCTGCCAGTTGTTAGAATAGACTTAGAATAGTTCAAACTTTGAAATAAGGAAAAAACATATTTATAATATTCAACTATTTCTGAAACTTCTTCAGGTTATTGCAATAACTATCATTTATCAATATTTAAAAACAAAATTATATGTCACTAAGCAAAATATTCTGTTTTCTTTGTCTGAATGTCTAAAAAGTGTTAAATTATGTATATATATTTATTTGTTTTTCAAACATATCTTCAATTGTCATTAAAGTATTCCAATATTTTCTACTTATTTTCAATAGCATATGATACTATACAAGTTCTAGATTAAAATTTATATGCATTGATTTTTAATATGTTCTTTTTACCCAGCTATATTATATAATCAAACATGGCGTCTGGAAAGCGCTTGGAAGGCTCACGAAATAATTCAGCTCTTTTTCTCCAACAAATTTAATCCACTATCTTTTAAATTTTGAAGCATTATAAAACGGCATACTGACTAAACATGTTTTAATTGACAATATAATCAGAAGAGTTAATAAAAAGGTTAAATTTTTTATTGTTTAAATATCAACTTTTCGGGTCAGTACATCCTTAATTTGATTCTGGGGATATTTCGCTGGGTATGTATTTACTGCTAAGATCAGTATACGCTTGGCAATTCAATAAGAAATGATATACGTCTTCTATGATATTTTTACAGAATATATCGTCTAAGATATTGTCACTATTACGTTCTTGTTCTATTGCAAGTTTAAATGTCCCTGATCTAAAACATGTTACAGCTCTACGAAATTTAACACTATTTAATATATCTAAATAAGGTTCAAATTCGATGGCGTTCTTAGAATAGTAATAAAAGCATAGTTTGGATTTAATGTGACATTTGTTGTACCAATAGCTGTAAATACTGATCCTTCATATATGGCGAACACTAACCAAGTTGTACATATGAGCCGTCCCGAGAGAAAACCAACATTATGGCCTATGCGTAATGTATCGATCCAGATCAGCCTGCGCAGTCGGCGCATACTGATCCGGGCCGACACATTCCGTCTCTGAGGGATAGAGGTATATGGTAATGATTCCTGAAACAGAAAATCAACAGGCGAAAAGTGTCTATCCGAGTAGCATGCAGCTTAGGCTGATCTCGGTCGATACTTTACGATGAGTCTTCAATGTTGGTTTTCTCGTGGGACGGGTCATATCTTTATGTTTAGATAAATCTGAAACGGATTTTCAGGTGATGATTTAAGCTGTATGTGAAAAGAACTTATGTGAACAGATATGAGATAAATGTATTTGACCTATATACTACCGTCATTTTATAGTGTATTTAGAAGTGCTTATACATGTAGTATTGGTGTCAAATACTACAATAAAAACGATGGTGAACGTTTACATTAGTCTGTTGGTGATTTATGCCATCGCGCTTTATAATGGAATCGACTGTTTCCTCGTGTTCAGTGGTCCAGCCGAAAACACACACGTTGATGTTTCATGTGGTAAGGTTAACGGTCAATGGAACACTACGGATGAGGGATTTTCCTTCCTGGGTATCCCGTATGCAGAACCGCCAATTGGTAGCCTAAGATGGAAGCCACCGGTTCCTCTGAGTCCACCGAAAGGTAACTGTTGGAATGGCGAACTCGATGCCAGATCTACAGGGAACATGTGCTATCAACCGAATACGTTAATAAACAGCTCTCATGCTCTTGGCGACGAGGATTGTTTGTATCTGAATGTATGGACTCCTACACTGGATGTAAACGCCTCACTTCCGGTTATGGTGTGGATTCATGGTGGTTATCTTATAACCGGAAACGGAAACCAAGATGATATAGGGTATGCGCCATCAGTAAAACTTGCTAAAGAGCTGAATGTTGTATTCGTCGGTATTAATTACAGACTAAACGCGTTTGGTTTTATGGCGTTGGAAATGCTTGCTAACGCGTCACCAACGGGCACATCCGGTAACTACGGCCTAATAGATCAGATCGAAGCGCTAAAGTGGGTTCAAGAAAATGTTAGAGAATTCGGTGGAGATCCAAGACAGGTTAGATTTTATAAATTTTATGATTTTGTTTTTTCTTTTGAAAACTTGGATAAAACAGTTGTATGTATTTTTTATGTGTGTAAAATCATGTTTCACTCTTGAAAACGAAGCCAATTTGTAAGGACTTTTCAATCTCAGGTCTGACTTCGATAGCTCAGTACGAATAGCGGCTCTGACATTTTTTTTTCTCGATGGCATTTCAATCAGCATACATTTTATTCGCTCATATGCGTGTATATGGGCAGTCGATTACATGGAGGAAAATGTTGTATACATTGAGTAAGACTCGGGAAATGCAGGGAAAACGATTAATAAATCAACCAATTAATCCATTAATCCATCTACGGATGCGTGCATGCTTGCATGTATGACTCCATTTATCCACATATCAATAAGTAAATCAATAAATGCATCAGGCAATTAATCAATCAATCAATAAATCCATCCATCCAATCATTCAAACATATTCATTAAGCCAATCAATCAATCAAAACCAAACCACGATGTCTGAATCATAGATAATTATATTTGATTATATGTCATGTTTTACGCCTGTATTGGTTGACGTAAACCTATTACTTACAGGTAACCGTGTTTGGCCAAAGCTCTGGTGGCACGTCAATCTTTGCATTGCTGGCATCCCCACTAACCAAACACCTATTCCACAAAGCATGGTTGCAAAGCGCGTCCCCTGTAATGAACAAAACGTCGACGGAAGCTTTCAAAGACAACGAGGTCTTCCTGAAAAAGACTGGATGTACGGATGTTGACTGTTTGTATAATTTATCCAGTGTTGACGTGTTGAGATCAATCCCTTGGGAGGAGTATCCTTACTGGGCTATGGACGATTTACTGTCTTTGCCAACGGCAGGACGTTTTGACGGAGCTTTGCCAATAGTCGATGGTGCGTATATTCTTTCATTTGCTTATGTATTAAGAACCTTTTTTTTCAGACTCAGTATGTTGCCAGGTACTTCCAGTTAATCCAGTTATACGTACATGTTATATGTACTTCTTCTTTGAATCTTACATTGGAGCAATACTCGTCATGTTATATTTGAATCAATGCTCCAAACGACACAATGCTGGTAGTATAACTACCTTTTGTGTGACACTGATGGAGTGGAACTGCATTCGTTCTGTTACAATGATTACGCCCTACAACCTGCAACACCAACTAGAGCATTGTCTTTACTAGTTAATTGTATAAAAACACGTTATCACATATAAACGCTATATGACGCTTCTGCAGCAGACGACATTTGAACACATTTTAGCACAATGAGCAATTTCTCCTTTTGCAACAATGTTTTCGACTTTATTCAATAATTGTTCTTTCATATATAAAGAATTTCCCTATTTTATACCAGTACTCTATGAACTTCAAAGAAGTTGATAGGGCAGTGAATTAGCTTCGTTCGTTTGTGTGTGTGCATGTGTTATATCACTTAATTAGTCCTGTTTTTTCTTTAACATGAAATAACTTATTAACTGCAAATGCTAGTGTCTCGGAATTATATACACATTTTATTACATTTCCATTATTAACATATATAGCTTTTCCCAATACTTCTTGTACATTGAGCGTTTATACAAACGCTTATTGTTGGCGGCACAGTGTGGTACGAACTTATTTTTAATTTGAAACTTTTTCTCTAGGGTACGTGCTGATGGAAGCTCCGTTTGAAGCATGGGTCCATGGACATGGTAGAGATGTGCCAGTACTTATAGGTAAATATAGACACGTCACGCGAACATATACATTTCGAGGTTTTAACATTTAGCAGAGGACTAGATAAGAGGGAGTGAACAGGTCCTTTCTCCACAACATTTCTCTTAGTACTGAACCAAACCCTATGTCGTGGGTACTCAAAAGAATCGTCTCACTGAGACGATTCTTTTGAGTACCCACCTCATAGGGTTTAAATGTCAAATAAGGATTTTAGAACATGAAATATGCCACTTATCTAGAGCTCTGATTTAGTATAGTTATAGAAAATTCCGTAATGCTTCTAACCCTCTTAACCAAATGAAAATTTAAACAATGAATATAATTGAAAACAGCGTCACAAAAGGAGGCATATGCGCAATATCTTCTTTTGTCACAGTGCGTCAAAAATCGCCTGCTGCAGAAGTGTCAGAGTACGTCTTAATGTGTGTGTGAACGGGTTAAATGATGTTAAATCTCTGTTACTTTACCATCGATTGTTGGGAGAATAAGAACAATCAACGGTACCCGTAAAATATAAATTTTCTCGACCTTTTCACACGTGAAGACGCATCTATAGTCATCTGAATGAGCACATTTGCCACAAACGGTTTCGACTCTATGCAATAATTGTACTTTAATTCAATGGATTTCATGTGAATATTGAAGTTCCTGATCAGACAGCGCAATTGGAGTAGGCCGATCTGGATCTTACATTGTCACCAATACCCGAATGTCTGCTTTTGTGTTGCGTTGTCCATTTTGTATTTCAAGAAACCAAGGAAAATTCCTCAGCGGATAAACTGATAATCGTGATATGAACTAGAATATATTAAATTAGGTTATTGGTACCAGTTATGAACCATTTTGGATATTTAAATATGTTAGCACTACATAACAAGTTTAACAGTAAACATGCCAAGACACCAAGGCAATGTCCAAATGTTATACATCAATTCGGATAAGGATTTATGGATTACCGTAGGTTTATATTTCAATCATATCACTGCTACAGGTTCGCCTACCTATATAGGTGGTGTCCGTATGTCCTCGTCGTAATAGTGCATTGCAATACAATATGTTCACGCAACTGGCTAAAATACAACTTAAGCACTTAACATTATGGACTGGATTGTAGCCAATTTATAATTGGCTTTTGATTATTTTTATTTGCTGACTAAAAAATATCAATAATTATTCCAACGCAAATATTTGAATGTAAATCGGCTGACTGCTCATCTATCAGAATTCGATAGAAAATCTAGTTGGCAACATTTCAATTCGACTAGTTAATCCATTACTTCACATGGCTTTTCAAGGATCGTCTGATTTACAATCATCAGACGAACAATTTCACCAATCTAGAAAACTGACATAATTATATTGATAAAGAGTTGAAAATATTGCAATAAAAGGTGAAATTGCTCGTTTTGAGCAATTTCACCTTTTATTGCAATGTTTTCAAATGACGTATGTAACAGCAGGCGTCAAATGTCGTCTGTGTGAAGTTAATGACTGTTAAACCCCCTATATTTTGGCTGAGCGATTGTTGAAGAACAGATTGTTTGATATTGTAAAATAAGTTTTGATAACGAGTCACAAATGTGTATATTATTTTAATATTTTCATAATTGTCGTTTACACTTGTTTCTTAAACATCTTCATCTGGTCGACTGTTTATATTTACATTACATGTATATCAACCAATAGTGTGCGTATTGATTATAGTAGCCATATTGTTTCTCTGGCAGGCTCTACAGCTCAAGAAGTGGACTTAGCACCACACCTTGTAAAGGACCGAACACTCACACAAACAGATATATACCAACTCTACGTTCGAAGCAATCTTGACACATTTGACAGTGTTATATCAGAAACAGCTCTGAATCTTTACCCACTTGGCGTGTTTACTCCGGAACAACAAATTAACTCAATGATAACTGACGTCCGCAATAACTGTGGGACAAATTACATGACGTTGGTAGCGTCGACGTCATTTACATCAAACGTATATCGTTACGTCACTTCCTTTATACCGTCACAGCCGTCGACGCCGTTTGGCAATTCGTTCAAGTCACGTTTCGCTTTCCACGGTGTAGACAGTTATGCATTTTTCGGCACATTTAGTACGATCATTAATCCGCCATCTCAAAAAGAAATTCAATTCCAGAACTCTTTCAGAAACGAAATTATGTCCTTTGTGAAAACAGGACGCCCAGTTACAAATGAATGGAAGCCATATCCGGCGACAACCGCTTTGGTAGCAGAGGCCACTAAAGTTACCAATGGTTACCATACAACAGAATGTACGTTCTGGTTAAGAAATGGATTTTTCTCCTACTCGTGGATAAATTAAAAAGTACAGATACTTAAAACGGAATAAAAGGATCGTTACCATTTACGTTTTGTTTTGTTTTATTTAGACCGTTATCTGAGAAAAGCAACATCCGTTTCTAAGGATAAATAATGTCCAGGATTGGTCGTATCTAGCACAGTCCGATTAAGGCGTTAATACCTTGAAAATGTTCGCCTACCACATTTTATGTCAAAGGGAAACAATTCGGATTGAACTGTCAGGAAGACATATCAGATTGAGGTTATGTCCCATTGGACAATATTAATTTTGTTGAAATTCGAAGGCGTTCTTTATAAACTTGAATACACTCAGACTGATTGGTAGCGAAACTAGTGTTAGCTTTTGCTATATAAGCACATCGACATCAAGTATTTTCTGTAATTGAAAGTAATATTTACTGCGGGATAATTGTGATATTGATTCGACCTTATAGCTCAGAAAAGGATGGTCAACCTGTTAGTGTTCTCTGAGTCTTTGCGTGTGTTGTGAAATCACTATAAACCATAATGCTATAATGTTCGCAAATGGGAAATGGATAGCTTCACCCTGACCTTTGTCATAAAAAGGAAGCTTCTTATTTACACAATGAATATATTTTTGAAATTATATGCTTAGGCGCTACCTAGAAGTAAATTAAATCAAAGTACAAAGTACTGAAGGTAGAATTGCGATCGTTTAAGAAGAGATACAGAAGTGCATATATGAATATTTATTTTACCGGTTACCTTCAGGCAAAGTTTCAAGTGTGTAACCCTTTCCAGTGCTGATATTTTGCCTCAACCTGAAACTTTAACCAAAATGTTGACGAACAGACAGACGGAGAGACAGACATCGCCAATCTATAGACCGGAATTGCTAGAGCAATCCGGCCAAAAATAAAAAAAAATCATCAATTTTAAAGAAGTAATGAATTGAGAAAAAAATGTGCCGAGAGGTCCATAATTTCAAACTTGCTTAGAGTTGGTCTGTGCAATGAATGTACAACTTGAAAAATGTATTGTTGACATGTATTTTCTACACCATCATTGTAATGTTGTTTATCATAAATAAAATTATTCCTTTTTTTAAATAAACTTTTAATCAAAATGTGTGTCTCAGTGTTGTCTTCTTCAGCAGTTTGACAGAAACAAAGCCTAAATCTGAAATTGTGTCAATGTGTTATTTGTCAACTCTGTCCCATAAGTTTTGCTTGTGATTTGAACTCTCATAAAAAAAGCACGGAAAGGGACAACTTTCCCAACTTTGATTAAATATGTTTTCAATTAAATTGTAAAAAATCTTTTTCTGTTTTTTGAAAGTTTTGTCATTATTATTTAAGACGGACATTATATACTAGAATAGCGAACTGACTATCATTTGAAAAAGTGTTTCTTATATTTAAACCTTTCCCACATGCATACGTAATTGCAGCCGACGACTTTTGAAAACATTGATGCAGAAGAAGAAATTGCTCATAACAAGCTTTCTCCTTTTGCAACAATGTTTTCAACTATATTCAATGATTACACTTCCAATAAATGTGATTTTCTGTATCTTTGCTCAGATTTTTTTTAATTCGTCTGCTGCAGAGTTTTTATATTGTGGGGTGGGTTGTGATTTGTTAAAGGGCAAGCAGGATTGGGAATTGAGTGTTGCACTTATCCTAATGAAACACTCGCCTGCCTGTGCATGTTTTAGCTTAACTTAACTTGTTAATGTTCTTTCCATCATCAACTTAGTCATCTGTTAGTAATCAACTCTATGAACGAAATAATCGCGTCAAAATCTTGAATCGCGTCAAAATCATAACGAACAAACTGTCAAAATCTAATTTTGAACGGTGTAATACAAATTTAGAATAAAAGGATGAATCAGTTATGTTGTAACAACCAATATCCGCGGGTCATTTACCTGATTTTGGCCGAAAGAAATGATCGATTTCTTGCAAGATTTATTCGTTATTCGTTCTGCCTATTATAATCAAAGTATTCTAAACGCTTTATAAACAAGTGATTTAAAGCGCTCAAATCATTTGATGAAATTTGTTACTTTAGACGCGGACCTTGTCGAAAGCACCTATCCAAAATGCAAATCGTTGTCGAAGGAATAGATGGACTGAGAGAAAGAGAAAGAAAAGGCTTAGCAATGCATACTATCTTTATGAATAAGGACATGAACGAATATGTATGGACTAGCGCCTAGAATTTCGTACTAGCCGATCCTTCATTCCACTCGCTTATGCTAGCGGGCGAGTGGATGTTTACATCTCTGCCGAGAGGGAAAAAAGGGTTACAATTTACAAAGGGTAATTGCGCGGTGCAGTGCTATATTGGCGTAGTGATATCTAAATAATTGTGTACACTTTAAATATGATATTTACACTTACAAGACTTGTTATTTTCTATTATAAGCTTGAATAATCGGATTTTTTTTCGTTACTCTATGTTTGCTTTTGTGAGTATTCGTAAATTAGTCAAACCAAACATTGCACTTAATTGTTGGTGGTGAAGGGCATATACATCACGTGACTTCAAACTCACTATGACTATGGCAGCCTCTGCGCATGCGCAAGTCTACCAAAAATGAAAATGAAACCAACTCAAATTTGAACTTTATTATTTTTGTTATGGTTATAATTGATAACATAACTTGAACCAGTCTTGTTTATTTAGCTGGGGAGTCCCTTTGACTATACAGGATGGTCGACTGAAAAAGATAAAGAATGTTAAAGCGGAGACCTGTGAAAACAATCATCAGCGTAATTATTACACTTGTTGAAGAGAACCTGATAGCTAAGGTTCCCAGGGGCGTAGCTAGGGTATACATAATGTGTACGCAATTTCTTTAGGGGGTCCGGCATGCTCCCCTGTGATTGCGAAGGCTGATCTGGGACGATACATAACGTAGAGGTTATAATGTTGGTTTTCTCGTGGAATGGCTCATATATATGGTCAGACAATCGATAGTCAATAAGTTATTTTTTGCTTATGTGATGCGGCTGCAAATAATGTCATTTATTTGCGAGTGATGATATCTGAATGAGCCCGCATGAACTTAAGTCATTTTGGATTCCAACCGGAACTACGTCACTACTATAATGCATTACCATCACATGACTAATGTCGTAAATAGATGAGTAAGGCCCGAATGCTTTCGTGACATTTCATTTATTGACTCTCCGTAACGGGATCTTGTTAATTATGGTCAAACTGGTGGTGCTGAGTTACTTTTATAGACATAGAGGGAAGGTTATGGTGAGACTGTTCCAAGTCTTCACTGAACGCAGATGCAATAGGACTTCAAATCGCCAGACGCGGCTCATAGGCAATATATACCTACCGAACATTTCCGACGTCATTTATCATCTATAATTGCCACCGTAGCCAGAACGACGACAACAATATGGTTGATCATTTTCACAGTCACCCTCCATTTGAACATAACCAGGTGGGCATTCAGTGTAAGAATCCGTCGCACACTGACATTCACTTTTTTTAGGCAAGCCTGGAAAACGAATTACTAAACAATATCAAGAACAACCCCCTTTCCTACATACAACAAATCTGCAGCAGACGACTTTGAAACATATTGGCAAAAACGTAAATTAAGTTTTGCCGAAATGTTTTCATAAGTCGGTTGCTGCAAAGGCGCCAGAAAGCGTCTGTATGTGGGAAAGGGTTAAGCTTATGAATGAGCGGTGCTCTGTGAAAACCAACCATGGGGCACTTGCTACTATTGTAACCCTGTCTGGAGTAACCTAACTCTTCCATTTCATTAAAGGGTCAGACATACGCCAATAATGGCAGCACCCTTTGGAAATAATGTATCAGACAAAATGATATAGAGACAACCTGTTTGTGGGGACCAATCGGTTAACCTTACAAACACTTAATGTAGTCTGGTTCATTATTGATGTATTGATTCCAAACATCGTGTTGTAATTGTCCATTGTATAGTTTACGAAAAATCAGTTGTATATTTACTGTATATGGGATTGCGATATAAAAGGGGAGGTGGCCAATCTAGACGCCATTGTTGGTTTATGTCATGCGAACTAATTTACTGTATTACGCCGGGTACCAGACTAGTGTAGCCACTGATCAACCTTCACCTCCGAACAGCTTAATCAGGCTCTGTCCCGTTCCCCAATAAGTCATAAAAGAAAAGTTGTAGGAAACATCTTTAAAAGTACCAATTGGGATATGTTAGCATGGAACAAGAGACAGACGGGCACCTTCACACTTGTAATAATTAAGCTAATGTTGAGTGTCCTGGTGAACCGATAAATTACAATTTTATAATGATTACATTATTGATACCATTATCATAAGTATAAAACAAAAACAATTATTTTCATTTTATATGAAATCGACGTTGAAAATCAATTTGCTGTGAATTAACTCGCAGCCACCTCTATGTTACCGCAGAGCCCCGGTAGCGCAGAAAGCGACGTAAATCACCAATCAATCAACTACACTATTATAAACATCTCCAGAATTCCAGATAAGGAGGAGTATACAGCTCTTTTACCAACAATATCTCTCATATTATCCAATTAAAAAATCGTATCAATTAAACGATTCTTTTGAGTACCCACAACATAGGGTTAGAGGGTAAAATATAGGATTTCAGAACGTACAAAACTCCCCTTATCTAGAGATCTGCATCTCGGCTGTTTTCAAACTTACCCAGCACATAATTTGTAGGTATGCGCTACTCTTACCTTTTTTTCTGCTGCGACCAACCAATTTGTATATTTCTTTAGGCTGACAGATTTGTTAACAACTTTCAACTTTACATATTTTCCATATTTTTGCATAGACATTTTCAAATGACTGCTGCAGATTGTGTGTATGAGGGAAATGGTTAATACAATCCTGGGCACATCCCACGAGAAATGTTTTTAATCTGATGAGGTTTTATTTACCCTCGCTTTTCGGCATATGAGCCGTCCCGCGAGAAAACCACCATTGTGGACTCGGCGTAAAGTATCGACCCGAATCAGCATACACATGTAAGTATGCCGCGCAGGCTTACTCGGATAGTAACTTTTCGCCTCCTGTGGATCATCTGTTTCAGGAATTATAACACTATAACTCTATCCCCCCGAGACTGATGCGTCGGCCCGGTACAGTCTGCGCGGACTGCGCAAGCTGATCTTGGTCGATACATAACGCAGATGCCATAATGTTGGTTTTCTCGCGGGACGGCTCATATAGCCATTTGTTAAGCGTATGTTATGTTCCTTTTAATAAGAATAAGAGGCCAAAGATTGCATAGGCAACAACTTAATCACTATTGTCATGTAAGGCAAAACAGCCCCGCCCCCTGGCGGCCATGGTTTTCGTCCAATCAACATGGCTTGAAGGAACCTGATAAAGGATCACCCAAGAAACATTTCAACTTATTTTTAAAGTTTACACTGAAGCCATATAATGCAAACAATCTGTTACTTGACCGACAAACCGCAGTGATACAATTGACATTGTGTTAAAAGTGGCATTAAACAAGTTAATGAAACCAGAATGCACTCAATCGTGTTTGCATGGTGAAAGATGGGTCAACGAACAGCACAACCAGACCAATTACAAACCAGGTAAATAGTGTACAGCTATTTACTCCTCTTGAGGTCAATAGTGAAAAACTATTCTTCCAAGTGAATGACTATTGACCCGAAATAGAGAACTATTGACTGAGACGAAGTCGAGGTCAATAGTTCTCTATTTCGGGTCAATAGTCATTTGCGAGGAAGAATAGTTTTTCACCATTGACCTCAAGAGGAGTAAATAGCTGTTTTATTATATATCTTTATGAAAAACACATATTTTAACTAGTTTATTTATTACATTGCTGTCATCATTTTAATTGGGTAAATTTATGTAACATAAGTGTAGATTCTAACATAAACACAGGATTATTATTGTAAATGCAGGAAGAATGCATAATCATTATAATCCATAAACACATTGAATAAAGCATTAATGTTCAAGATTTCCAGGTGCATCATTTGCACTATAACAATGCACTATTGCACTCGCTTACTGCTTGCCATAGTTGATATTGACAGTTCCATAATTTACAAGATTGAATGGCAGTGCATTTAATTGTTGGAATGGAGCATATAATCCCATGTCCATAGTTGTGTCATTCCTGAAGTTTGGCATATTACCAGCGGATGCAGGTTGCAGACTGTGTTGGACGGAACTGGTTGAGGCGGTATTCATCATTATATCTGTAGGAACACTGAACGCCAGAAGATAATCTTCTTGAGAAGGACTCAAAAATTTCAACAATTCTGGATCTTTTTCAATGTCTACATGACTAACAGCTTGTAAATCTTTCTCATCAGTTATTGAATTTATGTTTTCCTTATCACTTCCATTACAGGCCTTATTCAATATAAGACTAGCTTCGACCCTCTTCTCATCACTTAATCTAGCGGAATAATGCTTCAAACTACTTTCAGACTTGTGTTTGCTGATACTCATTATATGGCGACTCTCAAACCCGTTTTTATCCAGTATGGTAATGCATGTAGCACGCACACAGTGATTTGTATATGTTTTGGACAGATGCGCTTCTTCACTGATTTTCTGCATCATACTCCCAAGTGTGTTGTGTCCAAGGGGCTGTTTTGAATACCATAATCCACCTTCCGACCAGTTAGACAGAGGCCTCTGGAAGAACGCGTCATTATCTAGGTTAAGTTTGCTGAGATAGAGCTTTAAGGATGCTACTGGACATGTTGGATTTCCTGCAATATAGAAAGCGAGAATAAAGGATTAGCAAATTGTGAGCAAATATACTTACTCCTGATAATAATAATACTAATAAATGTAATATCAATAATAAAGATAATAATAATAAATTCCTTATTTTAAGATGGTATCTCATTTAGACATAATATAATCTCTGACATTTTAATAAGGCCTTCTATAAACAGTAACAAGTAACTAACACACATTTATAACAGAAAAACAACAACCAAAAAATAACTAAAACAAAAACAAAGTGGGCTTGAATGCAATTCATTTAAACTATCACTATCAACAATCCACTGCAAAACATAAATAATAATAAGATCAGACACAGATGAAATAAAAAAAGTAAAAAAAAAAAGTAACCATTGTTGGGGATTGAACTTGGTTTGCTCTCTCCAGAGGCTAAAGCGCTAACCATTACGCCACTAAGACAACTTATGTAAGTGACGTTAAATTTAATATTTAAAATTTTATTTAAGTAAGGGAAGTAACTCGTTTATTTTTTAATGTTAAGCTTGCAAGCTCCCTACATCGATTTTTTTGTTTCAGTGTCACATATTATAACTAACCTTTATCCTCGTACATTCTGTTAGAGCCAGAAAAATCGTCATCGTCCTCTCTTCTGTTTTTGGTCAGCTTCGTCCTCACGGTGAAATATTTCCTTCCCGTCGCATCAACATTTTCAATGAAATCGTCTTTCTTGAGTGTCCGTAGATTCTCCCTACCACGGTTGCAAAATATCAACACATAGTCAAAGAATACTTTGTTTAACAAACCCTTCGGGGTATCAACTGACAAAACCTTTGACTTATACAGTTTTTTCATATCAGCGTCTGAAAT
The DNA here is from genome assembly GCA_031761405.1 of Serripes groenlandicus. Lineage (NCBI taxonomy): Eukaryota > Metazoa > Mollusca > Bivalvia > Cardiida > Cardiidae > Serripes > Serripes groenlandicus. Next base: position 48,251,690 of record JASEVX010000011.1, on the reverse strand, counting down.
AACATCTTTGTGCTTGGAGTCGCCTTTCCCCTCCTTCTTTACATCCACTAGAACTGCTTTAAATGTTTCTCTCGAGCGCTTAAATTGGTCATTGTTGATGATATCTACGTCTCTCCTTTTCTTAAACAGTTGCTGCAACCCGAACCTGATAGTAGTTAACGATTTCCTGCAGTATTTCTCCCCATTTTGTTTCCTCACATTCGCGTAAAATCTTCTCAAGTAGGCATCCAACTCCGGTACCGACACGCTTTCGTCATTAAATAGCTCATCTAATGAAAACTGATCATCAACCATCGTGTACTGGTTCAACAAGTTCTCAGAAACTTTAAAAACACTTTTAGTTGCTTTGGAATGTCTTTGTTCAACCAAAAGATCTAATTCTTCCTCCGTCGCAAGATTAAAACGGTCCATTGTTGATGTGTTGTCATGAGAGCGTTCTTAATTAGTATGCTTTCAAAACGCTTGCTATTGTACATATTTTATATAGCGCCGTAACGACACAGATGAACTATTGACTCGAAAATGGACTATTGGACCTGAATTTTAGAATAAAGGCAAAAAGGAGTCAAATAGTCATTTTTTATTGAATCACACGTGACTGCTTCTCGTCCAATCAAATACTTTGATTCATAGTAGGTATATAATAACTTTCAATACTGTATAATTAAATATATTATAATTCTTTAAAGAGTTGATTCGAAAGTTTGTGATTCGACTTTACATACACGAGCCGTCCCGCGAGAAAACCAACATTGTGGAATAATCATGCCCCGTAGGCTTACCCAGATATACACTTATCGTCTTCTGTGTTTTTTCTATTTCTGGAATCATTACTCTATACCTGTATCCCCATGAGACGGAATATATCGGCCCGGATTACCCGCATGGACTGCGTAGGCTGATCTGGATCGATACATTACACAGAGGCCATACTGTTGGTTTTCACGTTGAACATGTAACATATAACGTGGAACGGCTAACTTGTACATATTCACGAGCGGCGTTCTACGAAAACCAACCGCAAAGCTTTTGCGACAAGCGTGTACCTTTCCACACATGATTACGTTGATGTTGTTATTCGCACAGAGACACTCACATAGATATGTTCGAATCAAACTGCAGTTTTCATAATCATCGTGTTTCCAGTTTTAAAAAAAGAACTTACCTTCAGTTGTTTTGAGAAGGGCAAGAGTCAGGAAGCTCAATACCAAGAACACCACGACAATTGTATCCATTCTTCTTTTGAAATACCGATGTTAAAAGTGCTTAAAACAAGAAGTGTGTACGTGGAGGGTCTTTATATACGGGTTGTTTCCCCTTAAATCATTAAAATGGATGCATCCACGTTCCTGAATACACAAATTAACATTTTTTATTAAATATATTACCTCGTGCATGGGACTTCTGCGTGGTGGTAAATGATTGATTTGACGTCCTTCTGTATTGGCATCATAAAAAGGTAGGTTGGAGTGAATGCTTTGTAAGTTTTTTATTTTGGTTACAAGCCGGTTTCAACGGTATTTGAATCCGATTACGGCGATAGAACACATATGCATGACCATTGACTTACAAACCAGTACTAGGTTAGTTAATGTGTCTTATACTTCGGCCCTCAACCATTACCTCCTAGATCGGGGAACGAACCCGGGACACCCTATACCAACAATCCCCGTCAATAGCTATCGGATGACTGTAAGTAAGTAAGTAAGTAAGTAAATTGTTTATTATTGTGACATGTTTTACAAAGCATTTATAGTTTACATTTATTCTTTAACAATTATTATTAACACCCGGCCCCATGGGCCTATAAGTCACCAAAACATATATATTTCATAATATCATAAAAATATACAAGATATATATATACAAAAAAGTGTGATCGGACGTGCAATTAGTCATTTTATTCGGTCGTATAAACAAATGTAGAAATCATTTAATAATAAATAATCAAATGTTCTAATAGAGAAGAGTAATAATTCTGTTTCATATAATCAAAACCTTAGAAATAATTGTGGGGAAAAGTGGATATAGATTATCCATTCACCAAAATGATTTCAAAAGCATCGAAAGATATCTACTTGTGATAACATTCTCATTTAGTTAAACAATATACTCCGTCTTAGCATATACGCATTAACTACAAATTTGGCTGTCTTCCTAGGATACTTTTGGATAAGCTCAATAAATTGCTCTTGGTGAGACATTAATAGGAATTGGTTAATAAATACTGTATGTGAAAGCGAAACTAGTTGATCTAAAACTGTAGTTTTTCGTCAGAAGCAGCATATATGACTCGTCCAATTGGACTTGGATAGAAACGACTCCGGTGACATCCATTTTTGTCCGACGTGGCATAAAAGCATCATCATAACTAGATTTTGCTTACGAAATTCAGCTCGACCAGTTGAAAAATCTAGCGGAGCAAACCTTTCAAGATTTAGTTGGAAATAATAGTATTTTTACATCCTTTGGGTACAGCATCCTTAATAGTCAATTTATAACAAATGGACCAGGCTGATCAGATGCCAAGCCTAAACAGAAGTATTATAACTGAGCCGTCCTGCGAGAAAACCAACGTTGTGGATTCTGCGTAAAGTATCGACCCGGATCAACCTAAGCATGCCGCACAGGCTTACCCGTATATACATTTTTCGCCTCCTGTGCATTTTCTGTTTCAGGAGTCATTACTCTATACCTCTATCTCACTGAGACTGAATGTGTCGGCCCGGATCAGTCTTCGCGGACTGCGCAGGCTGATCTGGGTCGACACATTACGCAGAGGCCATACTGTTGGTTTTCTCATGCATTATGCAAGAAAGAACTCACCAGGCAAAAATGGTAACGGTCATTTTGGACCAAATCGGGCCCGGACAAAACCAGTGTTTAGCATTCTCTACTTTCACTTTCAAACAAGGTCAAAATACTAAAACTGATCAAATAAATCATTTCCAGTGCATCCTATACAAATTCACAATGCATTTAAACTCAATGTCCTATATTCAATACATTCTGGTGATGGTAAACACTCATTTCTACGCAAAAAAAGGTTTTTTTAGGGACTATAGTACTATGTATATAGCGTAATTTGACCTATAACCTTTTCACCAATAAGCTATCATCTAAATTATATCACTCAATTATTAATTAGGAACATAAACAAATACATAATATATGTTTGGTTGAAATGGTTTCTTTCTTTCACCGGTATAAGGAAATTACAAAACATTATTATATTCGTACACAGGGCTTAACTAACAATAATTTCATGGCATATGGATCACTGCGTTATGTTGAATAATCGAAAATACATGTAGGGCTGAATTAACAATAATGTCATAGTAGGTAGATCGCTGTGTTATGTTGAATATTCGTACACAGTGCTGGCTTAACAATAATGTCATGGTAGGTGGATCGCTGCGTCATGTTGAATATTCGTACATAGGACTGAATATACAACAATGTCATGGTAGATGGATCACTGTGTTATGTTTAATATTCGTACATAGGGCTGAACATACAATAATGTCATGGTAGGTGGATCACTGTGTTATGTTTAATATTTGTACATAGGGCTGAATTAACAATAATGTCATGGTAGGTAGATCGCTGTGTTATGTTGAATATTCGTACACAGTGCTGGCTTAACAATAATGTCATGGTAGGTGGATCACTGTGTTATGTTGAATATTCGTACATAGGGCTGAATATACAACACTGTCATGGTAGATGGATCGCTGTGTTATGTTGAATATTCGTACATAGGGCTGAATATACAATATTGTCATGGTAGATGGATCGCTGTGTTATGTTGAATATTCGTACATAGGGCTGAATATACAACACTGTCATGGTAGATGGATCGCTGTGTTATGTTGAATATTCGTACATAGGGTTGAATATACAACAATGTCATGGTAGATGGATCGCTGTGTTATGTTGAATATTCGTACATAGGGCTGAATATACAATAATGTCATGGTAAATGGTTCGCTGTGTTATGTTGAATATTCGTCGACAGGGCTGAATTAACAATAATGTCACGGTAGGTGTATTGCTGCATTATGTTGAATATTCGTCGACATAGCTTACTTAACAATAATGTCATGGTAGGTGGATCACAGTGTTATGTTGAATATTCGTACATAGGGCTGAATATATAATAATGTCATGGTAGATGGATCGCTGTGTTATGTTGAATATTCGTTCACAGTTCTGAATTACAATAATGTCACGGTAGGTTGATCACTTTGTTATGTTGAATATTCGTCGACAGGGCTGAATATACAATAATGTCACGGTAGGTGAATCACTGTGGTATGCTGAATTATCGCACATATTGCTGAAATACAATAATGTCATAGTAGATGGATCGCTGCGCTATGTTTAATATGCGTTGACAGGGCTGAATTAACAATAATATTATGGAAGGTGCACCGCTTCGCTATGTTGAATATTCGTACATAGGGTTTAATTAACAATAATGTTATGGTAGTTGGATCGCTGTGTTATGTTGAATATTCGTACATAGGGTTTAATTAACAATAATGTCATGGTAGATGGATCGCTATGTTATGTTGAATATTCGTACATAGGGTTTAATTAACAATAATGTTATGGTAGATGGATCGCTGTGTTATGTTGAATATTCGTACATAGGGTTTAATTAACAATAATGTCATGGTAGGTGGATCGCTGTGTTATGTTGAATATTCGTACATAGAGCTGAATTAACAATAATGTCATGGTAAGTGGATCACTGCGTTATGTTGAATATTCGTACATAGGGTTTATATAACAATAATGTCATGGTAGGTGGATCATTGTGTTATGTTGAATATTCGTACATAGAGCTGAATTAACAATAATGTCATGGTAAGTGAATCACTATGTTATGTTGAATATTCGTACACAGTGCTGGCTTAACAATAATGTCATGGTAGGTGGATCACTGTGTTATGTTGAATATTCGTACATAGGGCTGAATATACAACACTGTCATGGTAGATGGATCGCTGTGTTATGTTGAATATTCGTACATAGGGCTGAATATACAATATTGTCATGGTAGATGGATCGCTGTGTTATGTTGAATATTCGTACATAGGGCTGAATATACAACACTGTCATGGTAGATGGATCGCTGTGTTATGTTGAATATTCGTACATAGGGTTGAATATACAACAATGTCATGGTAGATGGATCGCTGTGTTATGTTGAATATTCGTACATAGGGCTGAATATACAATAATGTCATGGTAAATGGTTCGCTGTGTTATGTTGAATATTCGTCGACAGGGCTGAATTAACAATAATGTCACGGTAGGTGTATTGCTGCATTATGTTGAATATTCGTCGACAAAGCTTACTTAACAATAATGTCATGGTAGGTGGATCACAGTGTTATGTTGAATATTCGTACATAGGGCTGAATATATAATAATGTCATGGTAGATGGATCGCTGTGTTATGTTGAATATTCGTTCACAGTTCTGAATTACAATAATGTCACGGTAGGTTGATCACTTTGTTATGTTGAATATTCGTCGACAGGGCTGAATATACAATAATGTCACGGTAGGTGGATCACTGTGGTATGCTGAATATTCGCACATATTACTGAAATACAATAATGTCATGGTAGATGGATCGCTGCGCTATGTTTAATATGCGTTGACAGGGCTGAATTAACAATAATATTATGGAAGGTGCACCGCTTCGCTATGTTGAATATTCGTACATAGGGTTTAATTAACAATAATGTTATGGTAGATGGATCGCTGTGTTATGTTGAATATTCGTACATAGGGTTTAATTAACAATAATGTTATGGTAGATGGATCGCTGTGTTATGTTGAATATTCGTACATAGGGTTTAATTAACAATAATGTCATGGTAGATGGATCGCTGTGTTATGTTGAATATTCGTACATAGGGTTTAATTAACAATAATGTCATGGTAGGTGGATCGCTGTGTTATGTTGAATATTCGTACATAGGGTTTAATTAACAATAATGTCATGGTAGGTGGATCGCTGTGTTATGTTGAATATTCGTACATAGGGTTGAATATACAATAATGTCATGGTAGATGGATCGCTGTGTTATGTTGAATATTCGTACATAGGGTTTAATTAACAATAATGTCATGGTAGGTGGATCGCTATGTTATGTTGAATATTCGTACATAGAGCTGAATTAACAATAATGTCATGGTAAGTGGATCACTGCGTTATGTTGAATATTCGTACATAGGGTTTATATAACAATAATGTCATGGTAGGTGGATCATTGTGTTATGTTGAATATTCGTACATAGAGCTGAATTAACAATAATGTCATGGTAAGTGAATCACTGCGTTATGTTGAATATTCGTCGACAGGGCTGAATTAACAACACTGTCATGGTAAGTGGATCACTGCGTTATGTTGAATATTCGTACACAGAGCTTAATTAACAATAATGTCATGGTAAGTGGAGCACTGCATTATGTTGAGTATTCGTACATAGGGCTGAATAAATAATTATGTCATGGTAGGTGGATCTCTGCGCTATGTTGAATATTCGTACAAAGGGCTGAATTTACAATAATGTCATGGTAGATGGATCTCTGCATTAGGTTGAATATTCGTCAACAAGGCTTAATTAACAATTATGTCATGGAAGGTGGATCTCTGCATTATGTTGAATATTCGTACACAGGTCTTAATTAACAATGATAACATGGTAGGTGGATCGCTGCTTTATGTTGAACATTCGTCGACAAGACTTAATGAACAATAATGTCATGGTAGGTAGATCGCTGCGCTATGTTCAGTATTCGTCAACAGAGTGGAATTAACAATAATGGCATGGAAAGTGGATCGCTGCATTATGTCGAAAATTCGTACACAGGGCTTAATATACAATAATGTCATGGTAGGTGGATCATTGTGTTATGTTGAGTATTCGTACATTATGCTGAATTAACAATAATGGCATGGTAGGTGGATCGCTGCACTATGTTGAATATTCACATATTCTGGATATGTTATTTTTTTACGTAGATGACTTTCAAAATAGCGGACCAGGGAAAGGTAACAATTAAGCTACTGTTTCAAAATGCGTTTTTTTTTGTGTATGTTCTTTCTTTTGATACTAACATTTGCAAAAGGGACGACAAATTTAATTAGAGAGTTTTTATGAGTAACTTTAGTATTATGTTTTGACATTGAACCGAAAAGATTGCGGAATATATGTCAACTTAATTGATTTAGATATACGCGTACAACATAGTGTTAGTTTATTTTCGTTCTATTTATAGGATTCTCGAGATCATGTGACTTATCGATTTGGCTATCTCAGTCACCATCGAAAAATAAGTTTAACAAGTTTAGGGCTGTGGTGATTAACTTCTTTGATTCCTTTCATTTATTCAGAAAGATTGACATATCTGAGCGTATTTTGGATATATTTTTGAAAATCTGGACTAGGTTCGGTATATTTCGATAATAGCATGAATATTTAACCCGTTCCGGTATTTTGTAAATTGCGGTGCTTCATTATGCGTTATCCTAGATATCAAAAGTAAATTTCCTTATTCTTTCCTATAAATAAATTATCGCTAGTAAGGATGGTTCGGCATAATTTATAGAGCGCACCTTGCATGGCGGATGCAGCGCGCCATAATCTTATTAAAAATGATGAAGGCTAATATTTACAGTTTTGAACTCAATGAAGGTCCGATATTTCCAAATCTAAGTAGATCTATATATATCAATCTAGTACCAAAAAGCACTGATATTATTATTGGTTACCACGTCTCTGCAAAACGATGGAACTATAGGTAGCTGGTCATTTGGTTTGCAGGATTGCATAATCTTAAACGGATTGCCGAAAACTGCCTATGTAAAATTTGTGTGTTGTTGTTGGTTCCGTTCGCTCTATAGCGGTTGTTTAATCAAACGCTACCTGGATATAATTGATGAAAATGAAACCAACTCAAATTTAAACTTTATTGTTTTTGTTATGGTTATAATTGATAACACAACTTGAACCAGTCTTGTTTATCTAGCTGGTGAGTCCCTTTGACTATACAGGATGGTCGACTGGAAAAAATAAGAATGTTAGCGGTGACCGGCGAAAACAATCATCAGCGTAATTATTACACTTGTTGAAGAGGACCTGATAGCTAACGTTTCAAATGGATACTGAATTACAGAATTCTCCTGAAACCTTCTTTGACTACTTACCAAACAGTGCATAGTCAGATAAGACGGCACGGGGGTTTGCCTGTTAGTCTGGATCTAAGCCGGCCGAGAAAAGTCTTACGATTGGTTTTCGTAGAGCGTTCCTCATACATTACACCCGAAATTGTTTTTAATTATAACATTTTCTTTTCAAGCAACAGTGTTAACCTTGATCTCGCTATTCAGACATTCAGGATCATATGCTTAGGATGTTATGCACGACTTTAAACCACAATTACAATCAATGTGGACCAAGATGAGCCGGGTCTACATTGTTCGCTACTCATTACTCAATGTTAAATAAACGAATAGCCCGTTCACACGTGATTACTTCTTGAAAACTAGGAAGGATGATAACGGTTACAGCTAATCGGCGACATGACGGTTAAATCATGTTTCACTTCATCTGTTAAACTAGTCCAAAAAAGTTAGACTTTATCATCTGTTATTTATTTGCAAACGACGTCTAAATCCCCTGTTGAATTTGCCTTTCTCACTTTTTGGACATGTGCGATCAACGTTATCAAGACATTTTCTTCATTGACAGTTATAGCATCGATTAAATAAATCGTATTTAGTATCGAATTGAACCTGAACAATATGCAGCTTTCCTCTTTAAACCATGAACATTCAATTGACAACGAAGAAACAATTGAATCGTCCATCTTATTATTTATATGCAACACTCGGTTAAATTGACAAGACGACAAAGGTAAAGAATATCTAAACGAAATATTGCCCCAATTCCCTATACTATTTGTATAAGATCTATAATCTTTTCGTTAATTGTTTAATTCGATTTAATACCGTATTCGGTAAACATCTGTTTGAATCTACACACATATTAGAACATTAGGTTATTCTATAAAAGCTGGATTTAAAATGGATTAAAACACATACAAACGAGTGTAAGATCATTTGTATCGACTTTGTACGCTAGATAAATGGTTATATGTTACCCGTATGTGAATAAATGCGTGACATACATCTTGAGACGTCTCCACCGACCAAATTCAATGTCGTGATGTGCGAAAGCAAATTAAAAGTAAACAGAACGCAGAATAATATCAAAATGAAAAATGAAAATGAGCATATGCGATGTTTATATGAAGGACTTCGGTTCAACATTATGTCACATTTGTTATACGACTGAGATAAATGAGCATGTGCATGAGACAATGTACAAGTTGGCATTTCTGAACAATGTAGGTTCAGATCATATTGTCCACATTCTTTCAAGCTTGTGTAAGTAGTATTTAAACAGTGTATATCTTGATCAGACTGTTTAGATGCACAGTCTGATTTGTTTTAATAATTTTCACAAAAGTCAACGTGTAACGTTTCACATGTAATAGCTCATATTCACATAGATGAACTCCAAGTCGAGCCCCGGTAGCTCAGTCGGTAGGGACGCGGGATGTCATTCTAGGGCTTGTGAGTTCGATCCCTAGCTCGGCCAACATTCTTTTCTTTTCTTTTTGGCAAAAGTCAATGTGATAAGCGTCATGTCAGTGGGTTAATAGTGTATGGAAAATCAGCAAGTTGTTTGGAAAAAAAGTTGTGTGGAGAATTGGTGTAAGAAAGTCACGAAACACATGAGTTGGTGAAATGGACGCCGTGATTTAACTATTTTTTTTATACATGGAATCCACCTTGGCCTAGTTGTTAATATGGTGATTTGGAACAGGGTGTCCCGTGTTCAATCCCAACATTTCATAGCCGTGTAGAGGTTTAATTACACATGGACCTTGAATAAGTGAGCTGTCGCAGTGGTATTTCCGATATAATGATAAACATGGCGTAACAACCAATTAAACAAAATACAACAATATGATGAATATGCTTTATATGAGCCGTGCCACGAGAAAACCAACATTGTGGACTCGGGCGTAAAGTATCGACCCGGATCAGCCTAAGCATGCCACACAGGCTAACACGGACAGACGCTTTTCGCCTCCTGTGGATTTTCTATTTCAGGAATCATTACTCTATACCTCTATCCACCTTAGAAGGAATGTGTCTGCCCGGATTAGCATGCGCTGACTGCGTAGGCTGATCTGGGACGATACATGACGTAGAGGTAATAATGTTGGTTTTCTCGTGGAATGGCTCAGATATATGGTCAGACAATCGATAGTCAATTAGTTTTTTTTTCGTTGATGTGATGCGGCTGCAAATAATGTCATTTATTTGCGAGTGATGATATCTGAAATAGCAGGCATGTACTTTAGTCATTTTGAAATCCAACCGGAACTACGCCACTACTATAGTGCATTATCATCACATGACTAAGGTCGTAAATAGACGATTTGGGCCCGAATGTTTTCGTGACTTTACTTCAAAGTCCATCGCAATCTTGCATTTTTTTTATTGACTCTCAGTAATGGGATCTTATAAGGTTAAATTAGGTTAACACTGGTGGTGCTGCTCTTTGCATGTTGTTCAAAAGATGCACATATTCTGTATGACTAAATTACTTGTAAAGACAGAGAGGGAAGGCTCCGGTGTAGAACGGTTAATGAGCGTAACACTGGTGGTGCAGCTCGTTGCATGTTGTTCAAAAGATGCACATATGACTAAATTACTTGTATATACAGAGGGAAGACTCTGATGTATAAATGTTAATTAACTTAAAACTGGTGGTGCTTCTCTTTGCATGTTGTTCAAAAGATGTACATATGACTAAATTACTTGTATAGACAATAGGGAAGGCTCTTGTGAGACTGTTACAAGTCTTCACTGTACGCAGATGCAATAAGACTTCAAATCGCCAGACGCGGCTCATATCCAATATATACCTACCGAACAGTTCCGACGTCATTTATCTTAAAAGAAGGTAGCCAGAAGTACGACAACAATAGGGGAGATCATTCTTACAGTCACCATCCATTTCAACGTAACCAGGTGGGCATTTATCTTCGTAAGAATCCGGCAGCAAACACTGACATTCACTTTGTTGTGGCAAGCCTGGAAAACGAATTACTGAACAATGTCAAGAACAACCCCCCTTTCCCAAATACAACAAATCTGCAGCAGACGACTTTGAAAACATACTGGCAAAAACGTGAAACATCTCTATAAATCAGAGGTCATTTATTAAATTTAGTCTTGCCGAAATGTTTTCATAAGTCGGTTGCTGTAAAGCCTTCAGAAAGCGTCTGTATGTGGGAAAGGGTTAAGCTTATGAATGAGCGGTGCTCTGCGAAAACCAACCATGGGGTGATATAGAGACACACCTGTTTGTGGGGACCAATCGGTCTGCCTTTCAAACAATTAATGTAGTCTGGTTCATTATTGATGTATTTATTCCAAACATCGTGCTGTAATGGTCCACAGTATAGTTTACGAAAAGTCAGTTGTATATTTACTGTACATTGGATAGCGATATAAAAGGGGAGGTGGCCAATCTAGACGCCATTGTTGGTTTATGCCATGCGAAGTAATTTACTGTATTACGCCGGGTACCAGACTATTTTAGCCACTGATCAACCTGCACCTCTGAACAGCTTAATCAGGCTCTGTCCCGTTCCCCAATAAGTCATAAAAGTTGTAGGAAACATCTTTAAAAGTACTAATTGAGATCTGTTAGCATGGAACCACAGACAGAAGGTCACCTACACACTTGTAATAATTACTCTAAGGTTGAGTGTTTAGGTGAACCGATAAATTACAATTTTATAATGATTACATTATTGATACCATTATCGTAAGTATAAAGCAAAAACAATTATTTCATTTTATATCAAATTGACGTTGAATTATCAATTTGCTGTGAATTAACTCGCGGCCACCTTCATTTTACCGCAGAGCCCCGGTTGCGCAGAAAGCGACGTAAATCACCAATCAATCAACAACACTATTATAAACATCTCCAGAGGTCCAGATAAGGAGGAGTATACAGCTCTTTTACCCACAATATCTCTCATATTATCCAATTAAACCCTATGACGTGGGTACTCAAAAGAATTGTCTAAAATAAGGATTTCAGAACGTACAAAACTCCCCTTATCTAGCGATCTGCATCTCGGCTGTTTTCAAACTTACCTAAAACAGAGTTAGTAGGTATACGCTACTTACCTTTTTTGCTGCGACCAACCAATTTGTACATTTTTTAGGCTGACAGATTTATCGACAGTATCGACTCGATAGACACTTTTCGCCTCCTGTGGATTTTCTGTTTCAGGAATCATTACTATATAAATCTATCCCCCGGATACAGAATGTGTCGGCCCGGATCAGTCTGCGCGGACTGCGCAGTCTGATCTTGGTCAATACATTACGCAGAGGCAACAACTAAATCACTATTGTCATATAATGCATAACAGCCCCGCCCCTGGCAACCATGGTTTTCGTCCAATCAACCTGATAAAGGGTCACACAAGAAACATTTCTAAAAAATTATTTGGAAATCGGCCAGATCCTTTTTGAGACTTTTTTTTTTAAAGTTTACACTGAAGCCATACAAGGCAAACAATCTGTTACTTTACCGACAAACCGCAGTGATATAATTTATATTGTGTTAAACTTGGCATTAACACCAGTTAATGAACCAGAATGCGCTCAATCTCATTTGCATGGTGAAAGATGGGTCAACGAATAGTACTATCAGACCAATTACAAACCAGGTTATAATTCTTTAAAGAGTAGATTTGAAAGATTGTGATTCGACTTTATATACACGAGCCGTCACGCGAGGAGAAAACCAACATTGTGGAATAATCATGCCGCGCAGGCTACTCAGGGCAGACACTTTTCGCCTCCTGTGAATTTTCTGTTTCAGGAATCATTACTCTATACCTTTGTCCCCATTAGACGGAATATGTCGGCCCGGATTGACCTGCGTGGACTGCGCAGGTTGATCTGGATCGATACATTACGCAGAGGCCATAATATTGGTTTTCACGTGAAACGGCTAACATGTTCATATTCACGAGCGGCGTTCTAAGAAAACCAACCGCAAAGCTTTTGCAACAAGCGTGGATCCGGATCAGCAAGTCTGAAGCTGACCTGGCTCTGCTCTGTATGTTAACGAGTCACAGAAGGCTCCAGAAAACTTCCGTAAAACGGAATCCATATGGATCCTTAGTACGAATGTACAGGCAGTTATTTTCCCACACATGATTATGTTGATGTTGGTATTCACACAGCGGCACTCACATATATATGTTCGAATCAAATTGCAGTTTTTATAATCATCGTGTTTCCAGTTTTAAAAACAGAACTTACCTTCAGCTGTTTCTGGAAGGGCAAGAGTCAGGAAGCTCAATACCAAGAACACCACAACAAATTTTTCCATTCTTCTTTTGAAATAGCTATGATAAAATGTTAATAGTGCTTAAAACAAGAAGTGTGTACGTGGACAGTCTTTATATACGGTTTGTTGACCCTTAAATCATTAAAATGAATGCAGCCACATTACCAAATACACAAATTAACATGTTTAATTAAATATATTGCCTCGTGCATGGCACTTCTGTGTGGTGGTAAATGATTGTTTGACGCCCTGCCGTATTGACATCATAAATAGGTATTTTGGTTACAAGACGGTTTCAGCGGTATTTGAATCCAATTACGGCGATTGAATACATATGCATGACCATTGACCATTGACTTACAAACCAGTACTAGGTTAGTTAATGTGTCTTATACTTCGGCACTCCACCAAGACCGCCTAGATCGGGGAACGAACCCGGGACACCCGATTCCAACAATCCCCGCCAATAGCCATCGGATGACTGCATGTTTGAGCGAAACTAGTTGCTCTAATACTGTTGTTCTTTGTCAGAAGCAGCATATATTACTCGTCCAAGTGGACATGGATAGAAACGACTCCGGTGACATCCATTTTTGTCCGACTCGGCTTATGTAGAAAACATGAATGCATCATCATAAATGTTTTTGCTTACGAAATTCAGCTCGATCAGTTGAAAAAAAAACTAGCCGAGCAAACCTTTCGGGATTTACTTGAAAATGATAGTATCTTTACATCCTTTCGGTACAACATCCTTAATAGGCAATTGATCACAAATGCATTCGCGGATCAGGCTGATCAGAAGCCAAGCCTAAACAGCAGTATACTAATTCAGCCGTCCCGCGAGAAAACCAACATTGTGGACTCTGTGTAAAGTATCTCGGACAGGCTTACCCTGAGAGACATGTTTCGCCTCCTTTTGATTTTCTGTTTCTAGAGTCATTACTCTATACCTCTACCCTCCTGAGACGGAATGTGACAGCCCGGATCAGTCTGTGCGGACTACGCGGGCTGATTTGGTCGATACATTACGCAGAGGTCATAATGTTGGTTTTCTCGTGGGAACGGCTGAATTATGTAGCTCTTCTAGATTTAGTCGGACAGTGAAGTTTCTGGTGAAATCCATTTTCGTCCGACCTGACTCAAACAGAAACAACACGAATGCATCATCATTATTATTTTTTAGCTGATACAATCAATCACACTTTCAGTCATTTTGTAACACTTATGAACTACGGATCAGCCAGTCGGCCATTTTCCTTGATATGAATCATACGTTATAGCCGTTTCACCAATAAACTATCATCTAACTTATATCATTCAATTATTGATTAGGAACATAGACAAATACATGACATATGTGGAAGACAGTGGTGCAGAGGTAGAGCGTCGGCCTCTCGTATCAACGGTCCCTGATTCGAGTCCCGTGATGAGCGGGTCCTGACTTTGGGATTTTTCCACACAAACGGCGCGAGTACTGGTGAAGTCTCCAGGAAGCAGACATCGAGCGTGATTAATCTAAGCCCAAGGCTTGTTTCGCAATCGATGTAAAATAAATAAGTTTAAACTATATGTTTGGTTGAAATGGTTTCTTTCTTCCACTGGTATAACGAAAAATGTATTACGTTTAATGTTCGTACACATGGACAATTATGTTATGGTAGGTGGATCACTGCGTTATGTTTAATATACGTATACTGTGCTGAATTAACAATAATGTCATGGTAGGTGGATCACTGCGTTATGTTTAATATACGTATGCAGTGTTGAATTAACACTAATTTCATGTTATATGGATCACTGCGTTATGTTGAACAATCGTACATACATGGAGAGCTGATTAACAATAGTGTCATGATAGGTGGATCACTCTGATATGTTGAATATTCCTACATAGGGTTGAATATACAATAATGTCATGGTAGGTGGATCGCTGCGTTATGTTGAATATTCGTACATAGGAGCGTATGAATTTCCTCCACATAAATAACAGAAGAAAGAGTTCCGTATATATGTCACACCCGGAATACGATTTAAGCTATAGTTTGTCACTCAAAGTATTTCTTTAAAAAAGTAACACGAGTTTTCATCACAATTATCTGTTAAATAGTAAACCAAAGTGTCTACTTTAAAGAAGCACCTAATATCGACCGCATTACGCCAACATCTTGTAATTTGGCTGGGGTTCCATACGGGAGAATAAATTACTGAGTCGGCATAAGTTACGTGACTTTATACCTCAGCACTTTTAGAAAACTCATTTAAAGCATTAAATAAATATAATAATTATTTGTTTAAGTGTATCATCGGAATTTCTTTCATCTCGTGAATGGCAAAGGGTTATATGTTCACTCGTGGCTTGCAAATATCACCCTTTGTCTTTTCACTCGATGAAATAAATTTCGATAATACACAATAACAAATAATTATCCTCTGTTTTAGTTTTTATACTTTTTTCTACGTTATTGTATATATCATGTATTGTCTGTAATTTTCGTGATTTTATAATCGCATGCGTAAATAAATGTGACATTTAAATGGAGAACGACGTATTATAGCTTACACCGCCATGCAGTCGATGTCGTATTATAATGAGAATGCCAAACAAATATAAGAAATGTAAAGCTTTTTGTAAAAAAGAAAAGCAGACTGATGCTCTATCCTTATATTTGAAGAAGGCTTAGGAGAGAGTGTCTACATTGACAGGTGTCAGCAAAAGGACAATACTCCGCGAAGTAAAATAAACTGACTGGAAACTTAAACAGAAAAGTACTCGATATAGTTGAACGTGAGAGAGGAGGACACTACAAACAATGTATACGCACAACCATGTGTTACTAACTTTATATAATATCAAAACTGCATTGGAAGAGACTAAAGTCATACATTGTATCTACATTATTTTATTTGAGTATAAAGAACATTTCCCTTTGAGTAAACTTGAACACAAAATAGGGATTTATTTCTAAGTATCTGATACGTCCCAGGTATCTGGTATCGCAAAGCTGTTACAACTGTTAATCTTTTGAGCATGGAGTTCATCAGTGTATTGGTCCTCTTCATTGAACTATTTTCCCATTCTTCCAACATGACAGATATTGCATGACCAACATTAGCGAGGGTACTCTGGCGAAGCATTTTCCACGTCGTGTTAAAAAAGAATGAACGTGGACTCTTCCAAGAAAGACACTTTCCATGCCTCCTTGTTAATCGTGTGGGAGGAAGTGCAGACACCTGAGGCATGCGGCACATTCCTCGTGTAGATGAATATATTCGTTACGTATTAACGTGACGAAGGCGCCTTGATCGCGATCGGTCTGCCAGTGTCTCTCAAACTTTGAACAAGACTTTCTGTCCACCCCGAATTGCTTTGCAATTAAAATGTTACGACGTGCATTTGGCCCATTTATAACATTATGAGAAATTGATAATATTTTCATAATGAACAAGTTATTATTTTCCCAAAGTGTTTCGTTATGTTCTGAAAAGTATAACATTTCATGTCTGGATATGTTATTTTTTTTACGTAGATGACCTTCAAAATAGCGGACCAGGGAATGGTAATAATTAATTATATATAAGCTACTGTTTCAAAATTTGTTTTGTGTATGTTCTTTCTTTTGATACTTACATTACGTTTTTATGAGTAACTTTAGTATTATGTTTTGACATGGAACCGAAAAGATTGCGGATTATGTGTCTGCTCAATTGATTTAGATATACTCGTACAACATAGTGTTAGTTTATTTTCGTTCTATTTATAGGATTCTCGTGATCATGTGACTTGTCGATTTGGCTAACTCAGTCATCATAGAAAGATAAGTTTAACATGTTTTGGGTTATGGTGATTAACTATTTTGTTTCCTTACATTTATACAGAAAGATTGACATATTTGAGCTAATTTTTGGATACATTTTTGAATAAGCTATCAATAGATATGTCTGATGTGTCATGTCGTTTTGAAATAAGGTAGAAATAAGCCGATAAAAGTGCGCACAAATCCGTGCGCAAATGTCTCATATTTTGTTCGTGATGTCACCTGTACTCGGATGCGAACAGTCAAAATATAAATCGCATTCCGAGCACAGAAACCCGAATAGGTTCGGTATATTTCGATAATAACATGAATATTTAAACCGTTCCGGTATTTTTTATAGTCCGTTTTGTAAATTGCGGTGTTTCATTATATGTTATCTTAGATATCAAAAGCAAATTGACTTATTTTTTCCTATAAATAAATTATCGGTAGTTAGGATGGTTCGGCATAGTATAAAGAGCGCAACATTGCATGGCGGATGCAGCGCGCCATAATCTTAAATACAAATGATGAAGGCTAATATTTACAGTTTTGAACTCAATGAAGGTCCGATATTTCCAAATCTAAGTAGATCTGTATATATATCAATCTAGTACCAAAAAAGCACTGATATTATTATTGGTTACCACGTCTCTGCAAAACGATGGAACTATAGATAGCTGGTTATTTGGTTTGCAGTATTGCATAATCTTAAACGGATTGCCGAAAACTGCCTATGTAAAATTTGTATGTTGTTGTGTTTTCGTGTGTCAAATCAAACGCCAATGCTTTGGAGTTACCTGGATGTAATTGATGAAAATAAAACCAACTCAAATTTGAACTTTATTGTTTTTGTTATGGTTATTATTGATAACACAACTTGAACCAGTCTTGTTATCTAGCTGGTGAGTCCCTTTGACTATACAGGGTGGTCGACGGAAAAAGATAAAGAATGTTAAAGCGGTGACCTGTGAAAACAATCATCAGCGTAATTATTACACTTGTTGAAAAGGACCTTGACAGCTAAGGTTCCAAATAGATAGTGCATTACAGAGTTTTTCCTTAACCCTTCTATGACTACTTAGCAAACAGTGGTAGAGTCAGATAAGACTGCTCGGATACGCTGGCTGATCTGGATCTATGCTTGCCGAAAAAAGCCTTACAAATCGTTTTTCGTAATGCGTCCCTCAAACATTACAAAAGATGGTTGCCAAACTTGTTTTTAATTATAACATTTCCTTTTTAAGCAACACTAGTAACCTTGATCTCGCTATTCCGACATTAAGGATCATATGCGAACGATGTTATGCACGACTTTAAACCACAAGTGATATCAATGTGGACCAAGATTAGCCGGGTCTACATTGATCCTACTCATTACTCAATGTTAAATAAACGACTAGCCCGTTCACACGTGATTACCTCTTGATAATCAGGAAGGATGATAACGGTAACAGTTAATCGGCGACATGACGTTAAATCTGTTTCACTTCATATGTTAAACTAGTCCAAAAAAGTTAGACTTTATCATCTGTTATTTATTTGCAAACGACGTCTAAATCCCCTGTTGAATTTGCCTTTCTCACTTTTTTGACATGTGCGATCAACGTTATCGTGACGTTTTCTTCATTGACAGCTATAGCATCGATTAAATAAAATCGTATTTAGTATCGAATTGAACAATATGCAGCTTTCCTCTTTACCACTTTAAACCATGAACATTCAATTGACAACGAAGAAAAGTTTATATCGTCCATAATATTATGTCCTTTGCAACACTCGATTAAAATGACAAGACGAATAGGTAAAGAATATCTTAACGAAAGAACGCCCCAATTCCTATTCTATTTGTATGAATAAGATCTATAATCTTTCGTAAAATATTTAATTCGATTTAATACCGTATTCGGTAAATCTCTGTTCGAATCTACAAAACATATCAGAAATTTAGGTTATTCTATAAAAGCTGGATTTAAAATGGATTAAAAACACAAACACGAGAGTAAAATCATTTGTATCGACATTGTACGCTAGATAAATGGTTAAATAATACCCCATATGTGAATAAAGCGTGACATACATTACTAGATTTTACACTTGAGACGTCTCCAAAAGACGACCAAATTCAACGTCGGGATTTGCGAAAGAAAATTGAAAGGAAAGAGAATGCAGACTAATATCAAAATGAAAAATGAGCATATGCGATGTCTATATTAAGTACTACTGTTCAACATGATTGTTATGCGATTGAGATAAATGAGCCTGTGCATGAGACAATGCACAAGTCGGCATTTCTGAGCAGTGTAGTTCAGATCATATTGTTTCACCTGCTCAATCTAATAAGAATTACACAAGTTGACAGACCTTATTTCAAGCTTGTGTAAGTAGTATTTAAACAGTGTATATCTTGATCGGACTGTTTGGATGCACAGGCTGATTTGTTTTAATAATGTTCACAAAAGTCAAAGTGTACCTTTTCACATGTGATAGTTCATATTCACATTTATGAACTCCAAGTCGAGCCCGGTAGCTCAGTCGGTAGTGACGCGGGATGTCAATCTAGGGCTTGTGAATTCGATCCAAGCTCGGCCAACATTCTTTCCGACGATTGGCAAAAGTCAATGTGATAAGCGTCATGTCAATGGGTTATATGGAAATTCAACAAGTTGTTTGGAAAGAATATTGTGTGGAGAATTGGAGTATGAAAGTCACGAAACACATGAGTAGGTGAAATGGACGTCGTGATTTGACTTGACTGATTTTTTTGTTTAAAACGGCGTTAAAGCGTAATCAATCAATCAATTATAAACACCAAAAGTGTATATATATAGAAAGAGAGAGAGAGAGAGAGAGAGAGAGAGAGAGAGAGGAGAGAGAGAGAGAGAGATGAGAGAGAGAGAGAGAGAGAGAGAGAGAGAGAGAGAGAGAGAGAGAGAGAGAGAGAGAGAGAGAGAGAGAGAGAGAGAGAGAGAGAGAGAGAGAGAGAGAGAGAGAGAGATTTATTGATCTTATAACGAAACAATACAAAATTTCTTTTAACTTAATTATTCAACTATCCTGATAATCGGTACACTTCGAACTCGTTATAGACCTTTCATTCACGAAAATACATGGAATCCACCTTGGCCTAGTGGTTAGCATGGTGATTTGGAACAGGGTGTCCCGGATTCAATCCCAACATTTCATAGCCGGCGTGTACAAGTTTAATTACACATGAACCTTGAATAAGTGATCTGTCGCAGTGATATTTCCGATATAATGTTAAACATGGCGTAACAACCAATTAAACAAAATAAAACAATATGATGAATATGCTTTATATGAGTCGTCCCACGAGAAAATCGACAGTATGGACTCGGCGTAAAGTATCGACCCGGATCAACCTACGCATGCCACACAGGCTAACCCAGACTGACACTTGTCGCCTCCTGTGGATTTTCTATTTCAGGAATCATTACTCTATACCTCTATCCCCCTGAGACGGAATGTGTCGGCCCGTATTAGCCTGCGCTGACTGCGTAGGCTGATCTAGGACGATACATGACGTAGATGTAATAATGCTGGTTTTCTCGTGGAATGGCTCATATATATGGTCAGACAATCGATAGTCAATTAGTTGTTATTGATGTGATGCGGCTGCAAATAATGTCATTTATTTGCGAGTGATGATATCTGAAATAGCAGGCATGAACTTTAGTCATTTTGAAGCCCAACCGGAACTACGTCACTACTATAGTGCATTACCATCACATGACTTATGTCGTAAATAGACGAGTTGGGCCCGAATGCTTTCGTGACTTTACTTCAAAGTCCATCGCAATCTGGCATTTTTTTTATTGACTCTCCGTAATGGGATCTTATAAGGTTAAATTAGGTTAAAACTGGTGGTGCTGCTCTTTGCATGTTGTTCAAAAGATGCACATATTCTGTATGACTAAATTACTTGTATAGACAGAGAGGGAAGGCTCTGTTGTAGAACGGTTAATGAGCGTAACAGTGGTGGTGCTGCTCGTTGCATGTTGTTCAAAAGATGCATATTATAGGGTTCGGTTTGGTGTGGTTACTTATTAAACTCGAAGCCAAAATCTAGTTTGAGGTCTTTATTTTCTCTGATATATCGTAGATATATGATTTCCCTTTTACTAATATGAAAGACTGACACTACACTCTATTTCAACCACCAAAACCAGACTGAATGATATGAGATTGGATTGCTCATAAAACATGAGCTCACCAGAGAGAGTTATTTTAAGTCTCACTTTGCACACTTTACACAGGTGAACACTGTTCACCAGTGTTCACCAAGTCATAACAAAAGTGACCCTATCACATACTTCCCCGTGCCGTAAATGACGTCCCGTCATTGTCACGTCACGGTCACGTCAAATATGTCCGACATCACAATTGAAAAAAAACAACTTTTTAACATACAATGTAAATATATATACATGAAAATAACAAAACAGAAAACTAACAGAATTGTTCTTCCTGGACAAAATCATCTCGAAATGAAACGTTTGCTGCATATAGATATTTAAAGCATTTCCTCAAATATATGAAACGACATTGAAAATCATTCATTTTCAAGCTCCTCTCTGCATATATACGAATACGTCAACGCACTAAAAAATGAAATTAAAGTCATTAAAAACATTTAACAAATATAAAACAGAATTATTTGATTATGGCATTTAAAAGTTTATACGCAACATTTCTATCTATTTCTGTGAGCACTCCTGACGAACTCAAAATACTTAATGCCTCTAAATTTGAATCTTTCGATCCACTAGATATAGACATCTGGTATGAATCAAACCATGTGGGTTTTCTTCTCTCTCTAGTTGATCTTCGTGGAGTTGGAGTTGGTCGTTCATCTTCCTTTTCCTCATCATTTGCTCGTTCTTTTGTATTTTGATCTTCTTCAAAATCTTCTGTTCCCTCTTCTACTTCATGCTCTATGTTATTATTGTCATTTGTTTCATGGTTTTCTTCGGAATTATCCCTTGTTCCCTCTGCTTCTGCATCCTCTAAACGGTTGTTATCACCGTCACGTCTTTCTCCATTAAAGACTTCCACTTCTCTTATTTCTACATCCTTATCATGTACTTCTACATCTCTTGTAAGGAGTTCCTTTTCAGGGGCTCGGGCGTCCCCTAACACGTCTATACTTACTACAGACTTCCCTGATTCCATTTCTTCCTCAGACTCATCACTTGAATCTGTATCAACTGCTCGCTTTGTGGCCACATCTAATTGTTTCTTCTTTAACAATGATAACCTCTTCTTTGGAAGTGGTACATTCTTCTTTTCTTTTCTTTCATGTCCTATAGGGAACAAATGGTTTCTATGTAACGTTTTCAGCATGCTAGATGTATCCGATTTCACGCAAAACACTGGAATGTTGCCATTCGGCTGTTCTATGACAGTAAAAATTTCCTCCTGAAATTTATCTTTAATCTTATGTTTTCCTCCGAATGCTAGAACTCTCACTAATACCTTATCTCCAACATTAAGTTTTGCAGCCTTTGCTTTGATGTCATAATACTGCTTCTGTTTCTCTTTCGAATTTTCCAAATGTTTACTGACTATTTTTCTAGTTGTTTCCATTCTTTCTTGGAGATCTTGTACATATTCTTTGGTTGTTTTGTTGGTGTTTTCTGTGACCATTTCAAATAGAGAATCTATAGGTAATCTTGGTTTTCGTCCAAACATTATCTCAAATGGGGAATGTTTTGTAGAACTTTGTGGAGTACAGTTGTATGCATAAACCAAAGAACTGACATACTTCTTCCAATCCGCTTTCTTGTCATTTTCAAGCGTCCCTAACATACCAAGTAAAGTTCTGTTGAACCTTTCGGGACCTGCGTTTCCTTGTGGATGGTACGGTGATGTTCGGCTTTTTTCCATGTTCGTTAATTGACATAACTCTTTTATAATGTTGGACTCAAAATTAGCTCCTTGATCAGAGTGTATTCTATTTGGTATTCCATAATGAAGGATAAACTCATTATAAAACGCTTCAGCTGTTGTCTTTGCCGTTTGGTTCTTTGTAGGAATTGCCATCGCAAATTTGGTAAAATGGTCAGTTATTACAAGAATGTTCTCAATCCCACCCTTTGAAGGTTCTAGTGTTAGAAAATCCATACAGACTAGTTCTAATGGGTAACTTGTTCCAATATTTACTAAAGGAGCTCTTGTATCAGATCCTGACTTTCTGCGAATACATCTGTCACATTGTACAATCCAAGTTTCGGCATCTCTAGTTATTCCAGGCCAGTAAAATCGTTCTCTCAATAATGCAAGAGTTCTGTCTCGGCCAGGATGGCCAATATCATCATGAAGACCTCTCAATACTGTTTCTCTATAGCAACCTGGTAATACTAACTGTTCAATTGTTTCTTCTTCTACTTTTGTCTGTTTGTACAGTATTCCTCGTTTCATGATGAGATTTTTAAAATGCTTTTTCATTCCCATGTCATCTTTTGTCAAATTCTTAGTCGGTACTTTTTTGTCCAATACAGCTATCCTCCATCTGTCTATAACGTTATCTCTTCTCTGTTCTTTTCTTATTTCTCTGAGCTCTACCTGAGCCATTGGTGAACCATTGTCTTCTGTAGCATCTATGATATTTATATGCGTACAAAATGTTTCTATAACAGGCGGTGTATCCGTGTTACTGCATATTGCTTTGACAATATCATCCATGATGCTAATTCTCTCATTTGGTTCTGACTGTACTTTGTCATGGGGGTATCTAGACATAGCATCTGCATCTATATTGTTTAATCCAGCTCTGTATTTTATTTCAAAATCATATTCTCCAAGAGCGGATGCCCATCTTTGTCCTGTTGCGTCAAGTTTGGCTGTTGTTAGAATATATGTCAGAGGGTTGTTATCTGTTAAAACTGTGAAATGTCTCAATGTCAAATAATCTGAAAATTTCTGTTACTGCCCACTTTAATGCCAAATATTCTAATTTATAGGCACTGTAATTCTTTTCTGACTTGGTTAATGCTCTGCTGGCATATGCAATCACTCTTTTCATGTTACCATCTTCTTGATAAAGAACTGCTCCTAAGCCTTTTCCTGATGCATCAGTATGCAACTCAAATGGTTTAGAAAAATCTGGATATGCTAAAATTGGGGGATTTGTAAGAATCTCTTTAAGTTCATCGAATATATTCTGTTCTTTATCTGTCCAAATCCATTGCTTAACTGGTTTCTTTTTCTTTGACGAAGTCGGTGGTAGAAGATCGGCCAATGGTCTAGTGATTTTACTGAAATCTTTAATGAACCTACGGTAATAACCACAGAAGGCCAAAAATGATCGAAGTTCATCATAGCTTGTTGGGGTGGGCCAATTCTTTATCTTTTCTATTTTCGTTGGATCAGTTTCTACTCCTCGTTCACTGACTACATGGCCAAGAAATGATACTTGGTCCTGAATAAAGAAACATTTCTCCGGAGATAATTTTAGATTACACTCTCTTAATCTTGTCAGCACAAGATCTAAACGACGGAGATGCTCTTCAAACGTATCTGAAAAAATGATCAGGTCATCAAGATAAATGACACAAATTGTCATGCTGTAATCACCTAAGCACTCTTCCATCAGTCGCTGGTATGTTGCTGGTGCATTAGTTAATCCAAATGGCATCTTAACATATTCGTAAAATCCGAGATTTGAGACACTAAAAGCTGTTCTTTCCTTATGAGCCTCTTCAACTTCAACCTGGTGATAACCAGATTTCATGTCAATCGTTGAAAAGTATTTGCTTCCTTGTAGGACGTCAAACGTTTCTTCAATCTTTGGAAGAGCATACGCATCTTTGACACTTCGATTGTTCAACATTCTGTAGTCAACACATAAACGTAGTTTCCCATTCCTTTTTCTGACCAATACAACATTTGATGACCACGGTGATTTTGACTTCCTTATTACTCCTGTAGCTAGTAAATTTTCCAAATGATGTCTTACTTCCGCTATCATAGCTGGGGGTATTCGTCTAGTCTTCTGTTTGAAAGGAATGCCGTCTACTAGATCTATCCTATGTTTTATTAAATCGCAAAATCCAATGTCAGTTTCTCCTGTTGAAAATATAACTTCATGTTTGATTAACAACTTATTGATATCCTTAAGTTGATCTGGATTCAGTTTGTCGTTAGTGTCCATATGCACTTTACTAAGGACACTCTCAATGGTGTTTCCATCTTCTCCTTCCTCTACCTTCTCAACATTAACTGGCTGTAATTCGCACAATATAGCTCTTGGTGATATTACAACACAGTTAGATGTGATATTGGAAATGTTAACATCAAACTCTCTTGTCTTTCCATACTCATAACTAACTACAGCAGGGGCGATATCAATAAAGTTGGGTAATGAGGATTCTTCTGATTCGTGTATAATAGCACATGTATTGCTATAACCTAATTCTTTATCTGTACGGCCTTTAATTATCCTTGATTCATTAGGTCCTATTATTATTTTTCCTACTTCAGCCGATCTGATAACAGCTATTCTGTTTCCATTCTTCTTAAGTTCCTTATCACGTATTACTAAACATCTAAATGCTAAGTACCATGGTGTATGTAGTGAACATCGTTGAAGGAACTGAACTCCAAAGTTCTGCTGGCATTCTTTGAGTAAGACATCTAGTATGTTTGTCCCAAGAATAACCGGTGTTGATGTCGAATACTTTGTGTCGGGAGTTATAAGAAACAAACATGGTGTTGTAGTTGACTTTGGAATTCCATTTAACACCGTAAGTTCAGCTTCAATGAATCCAATGTAAGGCAATGGTTGTCCATCAGCACATTCAATCATGATAATGTTTTCAAGAGGTTGAATCTGTATGGTAAAAAGATTATCCCTGTAAAACGATTCAGATATTGTACTTATACAGCTACCTGTGTCAACTAGAGCTCTTGTATTTATGTTCTCTAAATGTATGTCTACTTCGTTTGTATAACCAACTAGTCTAGGGTCTTTGTTAATGGGTTTGCCTAAGTTAGACCCTGCAACAGAGGCACATATTAGTTTGGGCAGTACTTTGCTATATGTCCATACTCCTGGCAGTTATAACATTGCCTTTGTTTTACACTTGGACAATCCTTTATCATATGTCCTTTCCCATTGCATCCAAAACAAGTTGGTGTGAAGTTCTGAGATCCCAAAGGTCTTTTCTGGTCTCGGGTACTATTGTTGTTATTCTGACCTCTGCCTCTTCCTCTGTCACCATTATAAGATCCTCTAAGTGTTGGAGGTTTTCCTCTGTAGTTCGAAGACTGTGTTACATATCCTCCATCAGCTTTAGTGTGATGTTGCTCTAATTTGTCAATCCGTTCATTTAGTTTAACTAATAACTCCTTCAGTTCTGTCATCTCTGATGATTTCGTCTCCATATTGATGTTAGCACTGCATGTCTTAACATCTGCAACCTTTAAATCTGCTTCGATTTTCCGCAGCTCTATCTTAAATTTATCATAGTCTGTGATAACATCATTCTTGTATGCAGCTAAATGCTTAATGTTTGATTTCAATCCATGAAACAATACTCGTTGTAAAATACGATCATCTTTCGGTAAAGAATCCAGGGATACTGCTTGAGAGTATATATCCTCTAAACGATTATAATAGCTAGCAATAGTCTCCTTTAATCCTTGTTGACACGCATAAAATTGTCTTAATATACTCTCTTTGGTTTCAATACTCCCAAATGTACAGTCAAACTTTGATAAAATCTCTTTCAAACTTATTCCAGGGCCTAGTCTTCTGAGGATATCTCCTGCATTCCCTTTAACTGCTTTCCTGACTCCCAAAACAATCTGTTCATTGGAAAAAACTTTATCCGTAATCAGGGATTGAATCTCATATTTAAATGTTTCCCAAGTAGTCTCTCCTTTGTTATCCTCACCATAGAAAGTTGAAAGTTTTGGAAAATGATAAGAGGCCGAAGGTTGGGTCTTCTGTGTAACCTCTGTATCAGACACGAGTTTTCCAAATTTGGACAAGAAATCCATCAAGTCACTTGTTGTCTCCACATGAGGTGTTAAGTGTAAATCATGAAAGGCCTTAAGCAACTGTTCATCTCCTTTACTATGCTCTGTTCCCCCTGACGCCATATCTAACTTAAATTCTTCCTTATCCTCTGACATATTGAATAATAATATAGAATAATTCAATATCTGATATAAAACCTGAACTAAAACAATTGATTTTTATTCAAATTGGCAATCCAACTACTAGCATATCAAAGTGAAATTGAACTAATCTAATTAAGTATATATATAACCAACTTTAAAACCATTATACAGAAACAGAGCTTTGTCTGTTTCAAAATAATAGAAAGAAAGTTATTCACCTCTAATTAATCAATAAATTGATAATTAGAAAATATTAGGAAATTCCTCAATGCTCATAGTCATCCAATAAATATAAGCAACACCAATTAAACAACATTGAATGCTAAATCTGCAAAACAAAACCTGAAAAAATAAATAATTATTCAAGTAGCTGTGTCCAGTCTAATCAAATCAATTTGAATCAATACTAATCAAACTCATTTAATACCAAATCTGAAAAACAAAAGCTGAAAATAAATAATTATTAAAATTACTGTGTCCAGTCTTATTAAATTAATTATAATCAAAACTAATCAAACTCATTGAAAACTAAATCTGAAAATCAAACTCTGAAATTTTTTTTTTTTATTTTTTTTTATTAAAGTTACTGTGTCCAGTCTAATTAAATTAATCCTACAAAAAATAATCAAACTCGTTGAAAACTTAATCTGAAAAACAAACGCTGAAAATTATGGCCATTGTTTAAGTTCAAATCTGAAAAGAACAAATCTGAAAATAAAAAAATAGTCAAGTCACTGTGTCCAGTCTAATTCAGTATCTTGTTTATCTTTTGTCATGTCTGTCAATCCTGTGACAAAAGAACACCTCATTATCCAACTTTTTTTTTTCTAAACCGGGAACCAACAGGAAGTATGAATTGGAAATAGTGAAAGATGACCGCTGAGAAAAAAACTAGATAGACCAGTCAAATAACATTCTCTGCTAAATGTATGGTCAATCAAGATCTAATATGTGATAATAAACAAAATCCAAATTCAACCAACAGACTCGCCCATAAGCATAAGATTCAACCAAAACATCAATTATAATTGCAATGACAATGGCTAAGAGATAGTAAAGGGTTTAGCGAAGAGTCTCACTATAAAAGGCAAAGACAGCTATAACAGTGTAAACCTCCACCAGGCTATAATGTTAATAAACAGGTGAATCGCATTCATACATACAATTATACATTCATGGACAACAAATTCTGCAAATTTCCCTCGTTCTAATATATAACAGTATGAAACTAGTTCAAAACGGCCATACTAGAATACCAATAATTGCTTCTAAGTGTACAACAGACTCAAGGGTAAAGGGAAAGCAAAATGTATCATCCTTACAAAAAAATGTTCTCACACATTCTGTTATTTGTCCTATACAAAATTCTTATTATAAAATAAATGCTTATTACTAAAAAAACATATTACTGTCTGTCCATAGTTATCCACATCTACTCAGTGTCCAATCACAATCTCCACTCCTTCCAGTGTCCAATCACAATCTTCAATCCTTCCTGTGTCCAATCACAAGCTTCACTCCTTCCAGTGTCCAATCACAATCTTCCCTGTTCCAATGAATCTTCACTCCGCCCAGTGTCCAATCACAATCTTCACTTTTCCAGGGACTTCAGATATCTGGTCTCACTTTCAATACATCTTATTGGGCGCCAATATTATAGGGTTCGGTTTGGTGTGGTTACTTATTAAACTCGAAGCCAAAATCTAGTTTGAGGTCTTTATTTTCTCTGATATATCGTAGATATATGATTTCCCTTTTACTAATATGAAAGACTGACACTACACTCTATTTCAACCACCAAAACCAGACTGAATGATATGAGATTGGATTGCTCATAAAACATGAGCTCACCAGAGAGAGTTATTTTAAGTCTCACTTTGCACACTTTACACAGGTGAACACTGTTCACCAGTGTTCACCAAGTCATAACAAAAGTGACCCTATCACATGCACATATGACTAAATTACTTGTATATAAAGAGGGAAGACTCTGATGTATAAATGTTAATTAGCTTAAAACTGGTGGTGCTTCTCTTTGCATGTTGTTCAAAAGATGGACTAAATTACTTGTATAGACAGATGGAAAACTCTGGTGAGACTGTTCAAAGTCTTCACTGTACGCAGATGCAATAAGACTTCAAATCGCCAGACGCGGCTCATATCCAATATATACCTACCGAACATTTCCGACGTCGTTTATCTTAAACGATCGTAGCCGGAAGTACGACAACAATAGGGGAGATCATTCTTACAGTCACCATCCATTTCAACGTAACCAGGTGGGCATTCATCTTCGTAAGAATCCGGCAACAAACACTGACATTCACTTTGTTGTGGCAAGCCTGGAAAACGAATTACTGAACAATTTCACAAACAACCCCCCTTTCCCAAATACAACAAATCTGCAGCAGACGACTTTGAAAACATACTGGCAACAACTTGAAACATTTTCATAAAGCAGAGGTCATTTATTAAATTTAGTCTTACCGAAATGTTTTCATAAGTCGGTTGATGTAAAGGCGTCCGAAAGCGTCTGTATGAGGCAAAGGGTTAAGCTTATGAATGAGCGGAGCTCTGCAAAAACCAACCATGGGGTGATATAGAGACAAACCTGTTTGTGGGGGACCAATCGGTCTGCCTTTCAAACAATTAATGTAGTCTGGTTCATTATTGATGTATTGATTCCAAACATCGCGCTGTAATGGTCCACAGTATAGTTTACGAAAAATCAGTTGTATATTTACTGTATATGAGATAGCGATATAAAAGGGGAGGTGGCCAATCTAGACTCCATTGTTGGTTTATGCCATGCGAAGTAATTTACTGTATTACGCCGGGTACCAGACTATTTTAGCCACTGATCAACCTGCACCTCCGAACAGCTTAATCAGGCTCTGTCCCGTTCACCAATAAGTCATAAAAGTTGTA
The DNA here is from genome assembly GCA_031761405.1 of Serripes groenlandicus. Lineage (NCBI taxonomy): Eukaryota > Metazoa > Mollusca > Bivalvia > Cardiida > Cardiidae > Serripes > Serripes groenlandicus. Next base: position 48,221,340 of record JASEVX010000011.1, on the reverse strand, counting down.
GGAAACATCTTTAAAAGTACTAATTGGGATCTGTTAGCATGGAACCACAGACAGAAGGTCACCTACACACTTGTAATAATTACTATAAGGTTGACTGTTTAAATGAACCGATAAATTACAATTTTATAATGATTGCATTATTGATACCATTATCTTAAGTATAAAGCAAAAACAATTATTTCATTTTATATCAAATTGACGTTGAATTATCAATTTGCTGTGAATTAACTCGCGGCCACCGTACCGCCGAGCCCCGGTAGCGCCGCAGAAAGCGACGTAAATCACCAATCAATCAACAACACTATATATACATCTCCAGAGGTCCAGATAATGAGGAGTATACAGCTCTTTTACCCACAATATCTCTCATATTATCCAATCAAACACTATGATGTGGGTACTCAAAGGAATCATCTTAATTAGACGATTCTTTTGAGTACCCACAACATAGGGTTAGAGAGTAAAATAAGGATTTCAGAACGTACAAAACTCCCCTTATCTAGCGATCTGCATCTCGGCTGTTTTCAAACTTACCTAAAACAGAGTTAGTAGGTATGCGCTACTCTTACTTTTTTTTGCTGCGACCAACCAATTTGTACATTTTTTTAGGCTGACAGATTTGTTAACAACTCTTTACGATAATAAAACTTTCACTTTTACAGATTTTCCATATTTTTGCATAGACATTTCCAAATGACTGCTGTAGATTGTGTGTATGTGGGAAAGGATTATTACAATCCTTGGTACATCCCACGAGAAATGTTGTTATTCTGTTGTGGTTTTATTAACCCTCGCTATTCGGCATATGAGCCGTCCCGCGAGAAAACCAACATTGTGGACTCGGCGTAAAGTATCGACCCGAATCAGCTTAAGTATGCAGCGCAGGCTTACCCGGATTGACACTTTTCGCCTCCTGTGGATTTTCTGTTTCAGGAATCATTACTCTATACATCTATCCCCCGGAGACAGAATGTGTCGGCCCGGATCAGTCTGCACGGACTGCGCAGTCTGATCTTGGTCGATACATTACGCAGAGGCCATACTGTTGTTTTTCTCGCGGTATAGCCATTTGTTAATCGTGTTTTATGTTCCTTTTATAAAGAACAAGAGGTCCAAGACTGCATTAGGCAACAACTAAATCACTATTGTCATATAATGCATAACAGCCCCGCCCCCTGGCGGCCATGGTTTCCGTCCAATCAACCTGATAAAGGGTCACACAAGAAACATTTCTACAAAATTATTTGGAAATCGGCCAGATACTTTTGGAGAATTTTTTTTTTAAAGTTTACACTGAAGCCATATAAGGCAAACAATCTGTTACTTTACAGACAAACCACAGTGATATAATTGATATTGTGTTAAAAGTGGCATTAAAACCAGTTAATGAAACCAGAATGCACTCAATCGTATTTGCATGGTGAAATATCGGTCAACGAATAGCACATCCAGACCAATTACAAACCAGGTATAATGCTTTCAATACTGGATAATTAAATAGTATTATAATTCTTTAAAGAGTAGATTCGAAAGCTTCGGATTCGACTTTACATACACAAGTCGTCCCGCGAGAAAACCAACATTGTGGAATATTCATGCCGCGCAGGCTACTCCGGGCAGACACTTTTCGCCTCCTGTGAATTATCGGTTTAAGGAATCATTACTCTATACCTGTATCCCCATGAGAAGGAATATGTCGGCCCGGATTGACCTGCGTGGACTGCGCAGATTGATCTGGATCGATACATTACGCAGAGGCCATAATATTAGTTTTCACGTGAAACGGCTAACATGTACATATTCACGAGCGGCGTTCTACGAAAACCAACCGCAAATCTTTTGCGACAAGCGTGTATCCAGATCAGCAAGTCTAAAGCTGACCTGGCTCTGCTCTGTATGTCACTAAGTCACAGAAGGCTCAAGAAAACTTCCGTAAAACGGAATTCATATAGATCCTTAGTACGAATGTACAGGCAGTTATTTGTTACACATGATTACGTTGATGTTGGTATTCACACAGCGGCACTCACATAGATATGTTCGAATCAAATTGCAGTTTTCATAATCATCGTGTTTCCAGTTTTAAAAACAGAACTTACCTTCAGCTGTTTCTGGAAGGGCAAGAGTCAGGATGCTCAATACCAAGAACAACACGACAATTTTCTCCATTCTTCTTTTGCAGCCACGTTCCCGAAAACACAAATTAACATTTTTAATTAAATATATTACCTCGTGCATGGCACTTCTTCATGGTGGTAAATGATTGGTTTGACGCCCTGCCGTATTGACATCATAAAAAGGTATGTGGAATACTTTGTAAATATTTTATTTTGGTTACAAGACGGTTTCAACGGTATTTGAATCCGATTACGGCGATTGAACACATATGCATGACCATTGACTTACAAACCAGTACTAGGTTAGTTAATGTGTCTTATACTTCGGCACTCAAATATTACCGTCTAGATCGGGGAACGAACCCGGGACATCCGATTCCAACAATCCCCGCCAATAGCCATCGGATGACTGCATGTGAAAGCGAAACTAGTTGATATAAAACTGTAGTTTTTCGTCAGAAGCATCATCTATGACTCGTCCAATTGGAGCGAAATTGGTTGCTCTAAAACTGTAGTTTTTGTCAGAAGCAGCATCTATGACTTGTTCAAGTGGACGTGGATAGAATGTAGGTCTTCTAAATTTAGTCGGACAGTGAAGTTTCTGGTGAAATCCATTTTCGTCCGACCTGACTCAAACAGAACAAAACCGAATGCATCATCATTATTGTTTTTTAGCTGATACAATCAATCACACTTTCAGTCATTTTGTAACACTTACGAAATACGGATCAGCTAGTCGGCCATTTTCCTTTATATGAATCATACGTTATAGCCTTTTCGTCAATAAACTATCATCTAACTTATATCACTCAATTATTGATTAGGACCATAGTCAACGACATGATATATGTTTAGTTGAAATGATTTCTCTTTCTTTCACCGGTATAACGAAAAAAGTATTATGTTGGATATTCGTACACATAGATTGATTTAACAATTATGTTATGGTAGGTTGATCACTGTGTTATGTTTAATATTCGTATACAGTGCTGAATTAACACTAATTTCATGGTATATGGATCACTGCGTTATGTTGAACAATCGTACATACATGTAGGCCTGAATTAGCAATACTGTCATGGTAGGTGGATCACTTTGTTATGTTGAATATTCGTTCATAGGGTTGAATATACAATAATGTCATGGTAGGTGCATACATGTAGCTGCGTTATGTTGAATATTCGTACATAGAGCTGAATTAACAATAATGTCATGGTAGGTGCATAGCTGCGTTATGTTGAATATTCGTACATAGGGTTGAATATACAATAATGTCATGGTAGGTGGATCACTGCGTTATGTTGAATATTCGTATACAGGGTTGAATATACAATAATGTCATGGTAGATGGATCACTGCGTTATGTTGAATATTCGTATACAGGGTTGAATATACAATAATGCCATGGTAGGTGGATCGCTGCGTTATGTTGAAATACATAGGGCTGAATTAACAATAATGTCATGGTAGGTGGATCACTGCGTTATGTTGAATATTCGTACATAGGGTTGAATATACAATAATGTCATGGTAGGTGGATCGCTGCGTTATGTTGAATATTCGTACATAGGGTTCAATAAACAATAATGTCATGGTAGGTGGATCACTTTGTTATGTTGAATATTCGTACATAGGGTTGAATATACAATAATGTCATGGTAGATGGATCGCTGCGTTATGTTGAAATACATAGGGTTGAATTAACAATAATGTCATGGTAGGTGGATCACTGCGTTATGTTGAATATTCGTACATAGGGTTGAATATACAATAATGTCATGGTAGATGGATCGCTGCGTTATGTTGAATATTCGTATATAGGGTTGAATATACAATAATGTCATGGTAGGTGGATCGCTGCGTTATGTTGAATATTCGTACATAGGGCTGAATTAACAATTATTTTATGGTAGGTGGATCGCTACGTTATGTTGAATATTCGTACATAGGGCTGAATTAACAATACTGTTATGGTAGGTGGATCGCTGCGTTATGTTGAATATTCGTTCATAGGGCTGAATTAACAATAATGTCATGGTAGGTGGATCACTGTGTTATATTGAATATTCGTACATAGGGTTGAATATACAATAATGTCATGGTAGGTGGATCACTGTGTTATGTTGAATATTCGTACATAGGGCTGAATTAATGCTTAATTAACAATAATATCATGGTAGGTGGATCTCTGTGCTATGTTGATTATTCGTACACAGGAGGTGATGAATTTCATCCGCATAAATAACAGAAGAAAGAGGCACCTAATATCGACCGCATTACGCCAACATCTTGTAATTTGGCAAAGGGCTCCATACGGGAGAATAAATTACTAAGTCGGCATAAGTTACGTGACTTTATACCTCAGCACTTTCAGAAAACTCATTTAAAGCATTAAATAAAAATAATACTTATTTGTTTAAGTGTATTATCGGAATTTCTTTCATCTCGTGAAAGGCAAAGGGTTATATTTTCACTGGTGGCTTGCAAATATCACCCTCTGTCTTTCACTCGATGAAAGGAATTTCGATAATACACAATAACAAACAATTATCCTCTGTTTTATTTTATGCTTTTTACTTTTTTCTAAGTAATTGTATGACATGCATTGTCTGTCATTGTCGTGATTTTATAATTACATGCGTAAGTATAAATGTGACATTTAAATGGAGAACGACGTATTATATTATACACCGCCATGCAGTCGATGTCGTATTATAGTGAGAATGCCAAACAAATATAAGAAATGTAAAGCTTTTTGTAAAAAAGAAAAGCAGACTGGTGCTCTATCCTTATATTTGAAGAAGGCTTAGGAGAGAGTGTCTACATTGACAGGTGTCAGCAAAAGCACAATACTCCGCGAAGTAAAATAAACTAACTGGAAACTTAAACAGAAAAGTACTCGATATAGTTGAACGTGAGAGAGGCGGACAATAAAAACAATGTATACGCACAACCATGTGTTACTAACTTTGTATAGTATCAAAACTGCATTGGAAGACACTAAAGTCATGCATTGTATCTGCATTATTTTATTTGAGTATAAAGAACTTTTCCCTTTGAGTAAACTTGAACACAAAATAGGGATTTATTTCTAAGTATATGATACGTCCCAGGTATCTGGTATCGCAAATGTGTTACAACTGTAAATCTTCTGAGCATGGAGTTCATCAGTGTATTAGTCCTCTTCATTGAACTATTTTCCCATTCTTTCAACATGACATATATTGCATGACCAATATTAGCGAGGGTACTCTGGCGAAGCATTTTCCACGTCGTGTTGAAAAAGAATGAACGTGGACTCTTCCATGAAAGACACTTTCCATGCCGACCAGGGAAAGGTAATAATTAATTATATATAAGCTACTGTTTAAAAAAAATGCGTTTTTTTATTGTGTGTATGTTCTTTCTTTTGATACTTACATTTGCAAAAGGGACGACAAAATTAATTAGAGAGTTTTTATGAGTAACTTTAGTATTATGTTTGCAAATTTTCAAATAATTTTGTAGAAATGTTCCTTTGATGACCCTCTATCAGATTCCTTCAAGCCATGTTGATTGGTCAAAAACATGGCCGCCAGGGGGGGGGGGGGGGGGCGGGGCTATTTTGCCTTATATGGCTATAGTGAAGGCTTAAACAATCTTCTCCTCCGAAAGTGTCAGGCCGATTTTCAAATAATTTTGTAGAAATGTTCCTTAAGTGACCCACTATCAGATTCCTCCAAGCCATGTTCATTGGTAGAAAAACATGGCCACCAGGGGGCGGGGCTATTTTGCCTTATACGGCTATAGTGAAAACTTTAAAAATCTTCTTCTCCGAAAATGTCAGGCCGATTTTCAAATAATTTTGTAGAAATGTTCCTTAAGTGACCCACAATCAGATTCCTTCAAGCCATGTTGGTTAATCGAAAAACATGGCCGCCAGTGGGTAGGGCTATTTTGCATTATATGGCTATAGTGAAAACTTAAAAAATCTTCTCCTCCAAAATGTCAAGCCGATTTTTAAATAATTTTGTAGAAATGTTCCTAGGGTGACCCACTATCAGATTCCTTCAAGCCAAGTTGGTTGGTCGTAAACTATGGTCGCCAGGGGGAGGGGCTTATATAGCTAAAGTGAAAACAAAAATCAGGTGAGCGATCCAGGGCCAGCATGGCCCTCTTGTTGAATAAGCTATCAATAAATATGTCTGATGTGTCATGTCGTTTTGAAATAAGGTAAAAATAGGCCGATAAAAGTGCGCACAAAATCCGTGCGCAAATGTCTCAATTTTTGTTCGTGATGTCACCTGTACTCGGATACGAACAGTCAAAATATAAAATCGCATTCCGAGCACAGAAACCTGGACTAGGTTCGGTATATTTCGATAATATAACTATTTAAACCGTTCCGGTATTTTTTATAGTCCGTTTTGTAAATTGCGGTATTTCATTATACGTTATCTTAGATATCAAAAGCAAATTGACTTATTTTTTCTATAAATAAACAAGAGAAAGTTGATGCAAGGCATCAATGTCGCCGGAAAAGACTTCATTGATTTATTTTTTAACACACATGTTTTCTTGACTTTCATTAGTCTAAACATACACATAATGTTTCAAAAGGACTAATTCCAGGATTTTTGAAATTCCACATAGATCTACAAATTTCAGGATTTCTTTTGGTCAGGATTTTGGATGTTTTGTATTTGTCATTAAAACCACAACAAATACATTTTGGGCTTCAAATCTACATGCAATAAAAAGCTATTAAACCCTTTCCATGTCTGAAGCAACAATGAAAACCTTTAAACGCTTAAAACATTGAGAAAACGGTTAAATTAATGAAGACATGAACTTCCTCCTTTTTAATAATAATTATAATAAATATTTCACAAATGTTAAAATTTATCCTCATATGTTTAAAAAGTATACCACACTTGAAACAACATATCAGCTAAATTGTTTATCTAAATCGTTGATGCATACAATATATGTTTGGCGCAAGAGAAATGCCAGTTGCGAGTCCCATTACTATTTAATAGGTGGCAAGTATAAAATTAATAGGGTGCGAAAGAGCAGATTTTCTTTATTTCTAAATCTATTGTTTATCAGAGTTTGTTATTAATTTGTTTCAGACAAATAAACATTTAATATCACATATATTTAATCATTTAAGTATGTAATATTAGCTATCTATCTGTAATAAGGTGTTTGAGCATTCTTTCGAAATGTTGACCCTCGTGTTAAGATCGAGTCGTAGTGTCAGAGACATCGAAGAAAGTGAATAAAAAATCAGGCAAAGCTTTAGTGCATGTTTTATTCCACTGCATTCGAGAAAAAAAAAGCATTTCTATAATATCTTTCTTTCTCCTACATTCGACACATGCACTCGTTTCGTGACGTTTAAGAAATCAATTTGTCGTGCGACATTTTTTGTCTGCATAAACAAGTCACTTTTCTAAGTTTACATTTTACTTCCGGTTACTTCCTTTACATTTTGGCAATATGAAACTAGGTCACGAACTGAGGAAAAGGCGTTTCGACGTTCACGACCGATAAACAGGCTTATATTTGAGACATATTTTCACAAAATATTTCTTATTTTTGTTTCTGTTACCAGTTTATGTTGATACTTATCTATTAAAAGGTGAATTCGACGTGATTTTCGTATCGATAGTCTGCTGCAAGCAGGTGCGCGTATGTAAATAAATTAGACTGTGCGACGTAAAGGTTTGTAGTTATCGCCTTTTGATTACATAGTTTATGAAAATAAAGTATCCCAGTCTAGCTAATAGGGACTGTTTTGTCTTCGTAAATAAAACACAAAAACGTAAATGCCAATCAAAATAAAGAAACTGCACATACTTAAAACATCGGAATATTTATTTCATTTTAGATGTGTCATAACTTAGTGTTTTTAAACAAACGCAATTGTAATATGTTCAGTGTTTTTAAACAAACGCAATTGTAATATGTTCAAGACATTTAAAAAAAAAAATCTAATAATAATCCCCCCTCCCATGTCATTTCCGAAAACCTATTAAAAATAGAAGTCGCGGGCTTCTGCCCGGCGACTAATTATCGGTAGTTAGGATGGTTCTGCATAGTATATAGAGCGCAGCTTGCATGGCGGATGCAGCGCGCCATAATCTTATTAAAAATGATGAAGGCTAATATTTACAGTTTTGAACTCTATGAAAGTTCGTTATTTCCAAATCTAAGTAGATCTATATATATCAATCTAGTACCAAAAAAGCACTGATATTATTATTGTTTACTTCTCTGCAAAACGATGGAACTATAGGTAGCTGGTTATTTGGTTTGCAGTATTGCATAATCTTAAACGGATCGCCGAAAACTGCCTATATAAAATGTGTGTGTTGTTGTTGTTTTCGTGTGTCAAATCAAACGCCATTTCTTTGGAGCTACCTGGATGTAATTGATGAACATAAAACCAACTCAAATTTGAACTTTATTGTTTTTGTTATGCTTATAATTGATAACACAACTTAAACCAGTCTTGTTTATCTAGCTGGTGAGTCCCTTTGACTATACAGGATGGTCGACTGAAAAAGAAAAAGAATGTTAAAGCGGTGACCTGTGAAAACAATAATCAGCATAATTATTACACTTGTTGAAGAGGACCTGATAGCTAACGTTCCAAATGGATACTGAATTACAGAATTCTCCTAAAACCTTCTATGACTACTTAGCAAACAGTGCAGAGTCAGATAAGACTGCATGGATGAGCTAGCTCATCTGGATTTACGCTGGCCGAAGAAATCATTGCGATTGGTTTTCGTAGATTTTAAACAATTGGTTGCCAAACTTGTTTTTAATTATAACATTTTCTTTCCAATCAACAGTGTTAACCATGATCTCGCTATTCAGACATTCATCATCATATGCTAACGATGTTATGCACGACTTTAAACTACAATTGCAATGAATATAGACCAAGATGAGCTGGGTCTACATTGTTCGCTACTCAATACTCAATGTTAAATAAACGACTAGCTCGTTCACACGTGATTACTTCTTGATAATCAGGAAGGATGGTAACGGTTACAGTTAATCGGCGACATGACGGGTATCTTGTTTCACTTCATCTGTTAAACTAGTCCGAAGCATCTGTTATTTATTTTGCAACCGACGTCTAAATCCCCTGTTGAATTTGCCTTTCTAATTATTTCGACCGGCGCGATCGACGTTATCATAACGTTTCCTTCACTGACAGCTTTAGCATCGATTAAATAAATCATATTTAGCATAGAATTGAACCTCAAAAACATGCAGCTTTTCACTTTACCACTTTAAACCATGAACTTTCAATTGACAACGAAGACAAATTGCAATCGTCCATCATATCATTTCCTTGCAACACTCGGTTAAATTGACAAGACGAAATAGGTAAAGAATATATAAACGAAATAACGCCCCAATTCCTACTATACTATTTGTATGAATGAGATCTATACTATTTTCGTTAAATATTTAATTCGATTTAATACCGTACTCGGTAAACCTCTGTTCGAATATACAAACATATTTGAAATTTAGGTTATTCTATAAAATCTGGATTTAAAATGGATAAAAACACAAAAAACCGAGAGTAAGATCATTTGTATCGACATTCTACGCTAAATAAATGATTAAATGTTACCCCATATGTGAATAAATGCGTGACATACACTGCTATATTTTACACTTGAGACGTCTCCAAAAATTCCGACCATTCAACGTCGGGATGTGCGAAAGCAAATTGAAAGGATAGAGAATGCAGAATAATGGGCATATGCGATGTCTATATGAAGGTCTACTGTTTAACATTGTTATACGATTGAGATATATGAGCCTGTGCATGAGACAATGTACATGTTGGCATTTCTGAACAGTGCAGGTTCAGATCATATTGTCCACCTTCTTTCAAGCTTGTTTAAGTAGTATTTAAACAGTGTATATCTTGATCAGACTGTTGCACAGGCCGATTTGTTTTTAATAATTTTCACAACAATCAACGTGTAACTTTTCACATGTAATAGCCCCGGTAGCTCCGGTAGCTCAGTCGGTAGGGACGCGGGATGTCAATCTAGAGCTTGTGAGTTCGATCCCTAGCTCGGCCAACATTCTTTCTGACGATTGGCAAAAGTCAATGTCATAAGCTTCATGTCAGTGGGTTAATAGTGTATGGAAAATCAGCAAGTTGTTTGGAAAGAATGTTGTGTGGAGAATTGGAGTAAGAAAGTAACGAAACACATGAATAGGTGACTGATTTTGTTTAAAACGGCTTTAAACCCTAATCAATCAAACAATTATAAACTCCAAATGAGTATATATATATATATAGAGAGAGAGATAGAGATATATATTCATAGATCTTATAACGAAACAACACAACATTTCTTTTAACTTAATTATTCAACTTTCGTGACAATCGGTACACTTCGAACTCATTATAGAACTCTCATTCACAAACATACATGGAATCCACCTTGGCCTAGTTGTTAATATGGTGATTTTGAACCGGGTGTTCCGTGTTCAATCCCAACATTTCATAGCCGGCGTATACAGGTTTAATTACACACGGACCTTGAATAAGTGATCTGTCGCAGTGGTATTTCTGATATAATGTTAAACAGGGCGTAACAACCAATTATATGAGCCGTCCCACGAGAAAATCAACATTGTGAACTCGGCGTTAAGTATCGACCCGGATCAGCCTAAGCATGCCATACAGGCTAACCCGGACAGACACTTTTCGCCTCCTGTGGATTTTCTATTTCAGGAATCATTACTCTATACCTCTATCCCCTTGATACGGAATGTTTCTGCCCAGATTAGCCTGCGCTGACTGCGTAAGCTGATCTGGGACGATACACGACGTATAGTTAATAATGTTGGTTTTCTCGTGGAATGGCTCATATATATGGTCAGACAATCGATAGTCAATTAGTTGATGTTGATGTGATGTCGCTGCGAATAATGACATTTATTTGTGATATCTGAAATAGCCCGCATGAACTTAAGTCATTTTGGATTCCAACCGGAACCACGTCACTACTATAATGCATTACCATCACATGACTAATGTCGTAAATAGACGAGTTGGGCCCGAATGCTTTCGTAACATTACTTCAAAGTCCATCGCAATCTGTCATTTTCTTTTATTGACTCTCCGTAATGGGATCTTATAATGTTTAATTAGGGTACAACTGGTGGTGTATATACATAGAGGGAAGGCTCTGGTGTAAAACGGTTAATGAGTGTAACACTGGTCGTGCTGCTCTTTGCATGTTGTTCAAAAGATGCACATATGACTAAATTACTTGTATATACATAGAGGGACGACTCTGGTGAGACTGTTCCAAGTCTTCACTGAACGCAGATGCATTAAGACTTCAAATCGCCAGACGCGGCTCATATGCAATATATACTTACCGAACATTTCCGACGTCATTTATCTAGCGATACGTAGCCAGAAGTACGACAACAATAGGGGAGATCATTCTTACATTCACCATCCATTTCAACGTAACCAGGTGGGCATTCATCAGTGTAAGAATCCGTCACACACTGACATTCACTTTGTTGTGGCAAGCCTGGAAAACGAATTACTGAACAATGTCAAGAACAAACCCCCTTTCTCACATACAACAAATCTGCAGCAGACGACTTTGAAAACATATTGGCAAAAACTTGAAAAATCTCCATAAATCAGAGGTCATTTATCAAATTAAGTTTTGCCGAAATGTTTTCATAAGTCGGTTGCTGCAGAGGCGTCAGAAAGTGTCTGTATGTGGGAAAGGATTAAGCTTATGAATGGACGGTGCTCTGCGAAAACCAACCATGGGGCACATGCGACTATTGTAACCCTAGTCTGGAGTAACCTGACCCTACCATTTCATTATAGGATCAGACATACGCCAATAATGGCGGCACCGTTTGGAAATAATGTATCAGACAAAGTGATATAGAGACAACCTGTTTGTGGGGACCAATCGGTCTACCTTTCAAACACTTAATGTAGTCTGGTTCATTATTGATGTATTGATTCCAAACATCGCGTTGTAATGGTTCACAGTATAGTTTTACATAAAATCGGTTGTATATTTACTGTATATGGGATAGCGATATAAAAGGGGAGGTGGCCAATCTAGACGCCATTGTTGGTTTATGTCATGCGAAGTAATTTACTGTATTACGCCGGGTACCAGACTATTGTAACCGTAGAACTGTATTACGCCGGGTACCAGACTATTGTAACCGTATAACTGTATTACGCCGGGTACCAGACTATTGTAGACACTGACCAACCTGCACCTCCGAACAGCTTAATCAGGTTCTGTCCTGTTCACCAATAGGTCATAAAAGGCGTAGGAAACATCTTTAAAAGTACCAACTGGGATCTGTTATCTTGGAACGGCAGAGAAAAGGTCACCTTCACACTTGTAATAATTAGGTTGAGTGTTAAGGTGAACCGATAAATTACAATTTTAAAATGATTACATTATTGGGTAAGGTGAAGTTGGTGTCTAGTGTCTAGTATCTAGTATCGTTTATCATAAACGATACTGGCAACCAGAATCTAGTATCGTTTAGCATTAAACGATAATGGCAACTAGACACTAGTGTCGTTTAAGGAACTAGATATGTTACTTTACTTTTTTCAGCATAGTTTCCAGAATCAATTTGCAGACTCCAGTGTCGTTTAACACTAAACGACACTAGCAACCAGACACAAGTGTCGTTTAAGGAACTAGATATATAATTTTCAATTTCAGACTCCAGTGTCGTTTAAAACTAAACGACACTGGCAAACAGACACTAGTATCGTTTAAGGAAATGGATATATAATTAATAAACTTTCAGACTCCAGTGTCGTTTAACACTAAACGACACTGGCAACCAGACACTAGTGTCGTTTAAGGAACTAGATATATCATTTTCAATTTTCTGACTCCAGTGTCGTTTAACACTAAACGACACTGGCAACCAGACACAAGTATCGTTTAAGGAACTGGTAAAAAATAATTTTCAATTTCAGATTCCAGTTTCGTGTAAAACTTAACTACACTGGCAACCAGACACTAGTGTCGTTTAAGGAACTGGATATATAATTAATTAATTTTCAGAGACCAGGTCGTTTAACACTAAACGACACTGGCAACCAGACACTAGTATCGTTTAAGGAACTGGATATATAATTAATAAACTTTTAGACTCCAGTGTCGTTTAACACTAAACGACACTGGCAACCAGACACTAGTGTCGTTTAAGTAACTATATATTTAATTTTCAATTTTCTGACTCCAGTGTCGTTTAACACTAAACGACACTGGCAACCAGACACAAGTATCGTTTAAGGAACAGGAAAAAATAATTTTCAATTTCAGATTCCAGTGTCGTGTAACACTAAACTACACTGGCAACCAGACACTAGTGTCGTTTAAGGAAATAGATATATAATTAATCAATTTCAGACTCAAGTGTCGTTTAACACTAAAACGACACTGGCAACCAGACACTAGTATCGTTTAAGAAACTAGATATATAATTTCAATGTTCAGACTCCAGTGTCGTTTAACACTAAACGACACTGGCAACCAGACACTAGTATCGTTTAAGGAACTGGATATATAATTAATCAATTTTCAGGATCCAGTGTCGTTTAACACTAAACGACACTGGCAACCAGACACTAGTGTCGTTTAAGGAACTAGATATATAATTTTCAGTTTTCAGGTTCCAGTGTCGTTTAACACTAAACGACAATGGAAACCCGACGCTAGTATCGTTTAAGGAACTGGAAACAATAATTTTTCAATTTTCAGATTCCAGTGTCGTTTAACACTTAACGACACTGGCAACCAGACGCTAGTATCGTTTAAGGAACTTGATATATAATTAATCAATTTTCATAATCAAGTGTCGTTTAACATTAAACGACACTGGCAACTAGAAACTAGTATCGTTTAAGGAACGGGATATATAATTAATAAACTTTCAGACTCCAGTGTCGTTTAACACTAAACGACACTGGCAAACAGACACTAGTATCATTTAAGGAACTAGATATATAATTAATCAATTTCAGACTCAAGTGTCGTTTAACACTAAACGACACTGGCAACCAGACACTAGTGTCGTTTAAGGAACTAGATATATAATTTTTAACTTTCTGACTCCAGTGTCGTTTAACACTAAACGACACTGGCAACCAGACACAAGTATTGTTTAAGGAACTGGAAAAAATAATTTTCAATTTCAGATTCCAGTGTCGTGTAACACTACACTAAACTGGCAACCAGACACAACTGTCGTTTAAGGAACTAGATATATAATTAATCAATTTCAGACTCAAGTGTCGTTTAACACTAAAACGACTCTGGCAACCAGACACTAGTATCGTTTAAGGAACTGGATATATCATTAATCAATTTTCAGACTCAAGTGTCGTTTAACACTTAACGACACTGGCAACATGACACTAGTATCGTTTAAGGAACTAGATATATAATTTTCAATTTCAGACTCCAGTGTCGTTTAATACTAAACGACACTGGCAACCAGACACTAGTATCGTTTAAGGAACTAGATATATAATTAATTAATTTCAGACTCCAGTGTCGTTTAATACTAAACGACACTGGCAGCCAGACACTAGTATCGTTTAAGGAACTAGATATATAATTAATTAATTTTCAAACTCCAGTGTCGTTTAACACTAAACGACACTAGCAACTAGACACTAGTATCGTTTAAGGAACTGGAAAAAATAATTTTCAATTTTCAGATTCCAGTGTCGTTAAACACTAAACGACACTGACAACCAGACACTAGTATCGTTTAAGGAACTAGATATGTAATTAATCGCTTTTCAGGATCCAGTGTCGTTTAACACTAACCCACACTGGCAACCAGACACTAGTATCGTTTAAGGAACTAGATATATAATTAATCGCTTTTCAGGATCCAGTGTCGTTTAACACTAAACGACACTGACAACCAGACACTAGTATCGTTTAAGGAACTAGATATGTAATTAATCGCTTTTCAGGATCCAGTGTAAACGACACTGGCAACCAGACACTAGTATCGTTTAAGGAACTGGATATATCATTTATCAATTTTTAGACTCAAGTGTCGTTTAACACTAAACGACACTGGCAACCAGACACTAGTATCGTTTAAGGAACTGGATATATATTTAATAAACTTTCAGACTCCAGTGTCGTTTAACACTAAAGTACACTGGCAACCAGACACAAGTTTCGTATAAGGAACTAGATAAATAATTAATCAATTTTCAGGATCCAGTGTCGTTTAACACTAACCGACACTGGCAACCAGACACTAGTATCGTTTAAGGAACTAGATATATAATTAATCAATTTTAAGACTCCAGTGTCGTTTAACACTAAATGACACTGGCAACCAGACACTTGTATCGTTTAAGGAACTGGATACATGTATATCATTAATCTATTTTCAGACTCCAATGTCGTTTAACACTAAACGACACTGGCAACCAGACACTTGTATCGTTTAAGGAACTGGATATATATTTAATAAACTTTCAGACTCCAGTGTCGTTTAACACTAAACTACACTGGCAACCAGACACAAGTATCGTTTAAGGAACTGGTAAAAAATAATTTTCAATTTTCAGGATCCAGTGTCGTTTAACACTAAACGACACTGGCAACCAGACACTAGTATCGTTTAAGGAACTGGATATATAATTAATCAATTGTCAGACAGGTGTGTGAAGTTAGCGCGTAGATCGTAGCTCAACCACTTAGAAAACATTGCGTATTGGTTGATCTGGGTCGTAGATCGTAGCTTAACCACTTAAAAACCATTGCGAATTGATTGACCTGGGCCGTAGATCGTAGCTTAACCACTAGAAAAACATTGCGAATTGGTTGAGCTGGGTCGTAGATCGTAGCTCAACCACTTTAAAAAACATTGCGAATTGGCTAACCTGGGTCGTAGATCGTAGCTCAACCACTTATAAAAAGCATTGCGAATTGGCTGACCTGGGTCGTATATCGTAGCTCAACCACTTGAAAAACATTGCGAATTGGCTGACCTGGGTCGTAGATCGTAGCTCAACCTCTAGAAAAACATTTCGAATTGGTTGTGCTGGGTCGTAGATCGTAGCTCAACTAATAGAAAAACATTGCGAATTGGCTGACCTGGGTCGTAGATGGTAGCTCAACCACTTGAAAAAACATTGCGAAATGGCTGACCTGGGTCGTAGATCGTAGCTCAACCACTTGATAATCATTGCGAATTGGCTGACCTGGGTCGTAGATCGTAGCTCAACCAATGAAAAAAAAACCATTCTGAATTGGCTGACCTGGGTCGTACATCGTAGCTCAACCAATGGAAAAACATTCTGAATTGGCTGACCTGGGTCGTAGATCGTAGCTCAACCAATGGAAAAACATTCCGAATTGGCTAACCTGGGTCGTAGATCGTAGCTCAACCACTTGAAAAAACATTGCGAATTGGTTGAGCTGGGTCGTAGATCGTAGCTCAACCACTTGACAAACATTGCGAATTGGCTGACCTGGGTCGTAGATCGTAGCTCAACCACTTCAAAAATATTGCGAATTGGTTGATCTGGGTGGTAGATCGTAGTTCAACCAGTAGAAAAACATTGTGAATTGGCTGACTTGGGACGTAGATCGTAGCTCAACCAATAGAAAAACATAGTGAATTGGCTGACCTGGGTCGTAGATCGTAGCTCAACCAATAGGAAAACATTGTGAATTGGCTGACCTGGGTCGCAGATCGTAGCTCAACCACTAGAAAAAACATTGCGAATTGGTTGATCTGGATCGTAGCTAACTCAAATACATCGATACCTCGAACATGTCCATATCTCGAACATCTCGATAACTCGAACATCTCAATAACTCGAACCTTTCGATTACTCGACCTCTCGAGAACTCGAACTTCTCGAATAACTCGAACATCTCCATATCTCGAATATCTCGATAAGTCGAACATCTCAATATTTAGAACATATCGATCACTCGAATATATTGATAACTCGATAAGCTATGATCTACGACCCAGGTCAGCCAATTTGCAATGTTTGTCAAATGGTTCAGCTATGATCTACGACCCAGCTCAACCAATACGCAATGTTTTTGAAGTGGTTGAGCTACGATCTACGTCCCAGGTCAGCCAATTCGCAATGTTTTTCTAGTGGTTGAGATTCGATCTACAACCCAGATCAACCAATTCGCAATGGTTTTTAAGTGGTTGAGCTACGATCTACGACCCAGATCAACCAATACGCAATGTTTTCTAAGTGGTTGAGCTACGATCTACGACCCAGGTCAGCCAATTCGCAATGTTTTTCTAGTGGTTGAGCTACGATCTGCGACCCAGGTCAGCCAATTCACAATGTTTTCCATTGGTTGAGCTACAATCTACGACCCAGATCAACCAATTTGCAATGTTTTTCTAGTGGTTAAGCTACGATCTACGACCCAGATCAACCAATTCGCAACGATTTTCATGTGGTTGAGCTACGATCTACGACCCAAATCAACCAATTCGAAATGATTTCCAAGTGGTTGAGCTACGAGCTATGACCCAGGTCAGCCAATTCAGAATGTTTATAAAGTGGTTGAGCTACGATCTAAGAACCAGATCAACGGAGTGCTGACGTAAAACAAGGCTCAGCACTTCGCCGTAAGCGCGGGTAGATTGCCGTACCTGCCTTATAGCGTATGCGGCCCCGGCTCACAATTCCCCGACTAGCAACGGAGTGTTCCCCGGAAAACACGCAGCAGATTCGGGTAGAAATCTGCCTTAAGGCCGTTGTTACACTCCCGTGAGAAAAAGTCCGTGACAAGGGACTGTAGGCCCAACTGCTCCCCGTAATACACGTCGCAGACTCGGGTGGAAATCCACCTTAAGGCCGCTCTTCCACTCCCGTGAGAAAAAAAAGTGTTCCACTCCATTGTGAATTTATTTTTGTTCCACTCCCGTGGCAAGGGCCTCTAGGCCCGATTACTCCCCGTAATACACGCAGCTGACTCGAGTAGAAATCCAGCTTAACGCCGTTGTCCCACTCCTGTCTTTTTTGAATGACCAATGTCGTGCCAGCACGATATTCAGTTTTGAATGTCCAATGTCCAATGTCGTGCCAGCACGACATTCATTTCTAAATGTCTAATGTCCAATGTCCAATGTCGTACCAATGCCGTCCAATCTCCAATGTCTAATGTCGTCCAATCTCCAATGTCGTACCAGCACAATATTCATTTTTTAAATGTCTCCTAAAAAGACATTAAATTTTTGAATGTCCAATGTCGTGCCACCACGACATTCATTTCTTGAATGTACAATGTCGTGCCAGCACGACATTCATTTTTTGAATGTCCAATGTCCAATGTAGTGCCAGCACGACATTCAACTTTTGCATGTTCATTTCCCCTACTAGCAGCCAAGTGCTCGCCTAAATCAAGGCACAGCACTTCGCCGTAAGCGCGGGTAGACTGCGGGACCTGAAGTATAGCATATGCGGCACCGGCTTACATTTCCCCTACTGGCAGCGGAAATCTAGCGTAAAACAAGGCTTAGGACTTCGCCGTAAGAGCGGGTAGACTGTTGGCCAGCCATTTAGCACATACGGCCCCCACTCACACTTCCCCTACCAGCAGCGGAGTGCTAGCGCGAAACAAGGCCCGCACTTCGCCGGCAGCGCGGGTAGACTGCGGGACCTGCCGTGGCCATGACTCACATTTTCCCTACTAGCAGCGAAGTGCTCTCGTAACACAAGGCTTAGCACTTCACTGTTAGCACGGGTAGACTGCCGGACCTGTCGTATAGCATATGCGGGCCGGGTCATATTTTCCTAGCAGCAATGGGGTGTTAGCATAAAACAAGGCTCAGCACATCGTCGTGAGCGTGGGTAGAGTGCTGACCTGCCGTATAGCGTATGCGGACCCGGCTCAGATTTCCCGTACTAGCAGTGGAGTGCTCGCGTAAAACAAGGATCAGTACTTCGCCGTAAGCACGGGTAGACTGCGGGACCTGCCGTATAGCGTATGCGGCCCCGGCTATCATTTCCCCTACTAGCAGCCGAGTTCTCGCGTAAAACAAGTCTCAGCACTTCGAGGTAGGCGCGGTTAGATTGCGGGACCTGCCGTTTAGCATATGCGGCCCGGCGCACATTTCCCCTACTAGCAGCGGATTGCTTGCGTAAAAGAAGGCTCAGCACTTCGTCGTAAGCGCGAGTAGACTGCGGAACCTACCATATAGCGAATGCAGCCCCGGCTCACATTTCCCCGGCTAGCAGCGAAGTGCTCCCCGTAATACACGCGGCAGACTCGGGTAGAAATCAGCCTTAAACGACACTAGTGTCTGGTTGCCAGTGTCGTTTAATGTTAAACAACACTGGAGTCTGAAAGTTAAGAAATTATATATCCAGTTCCTTTAACGATACTAGTGTCTGGTTGCCAGTGTCGTTTAGTGTTAAACGACACTGGAGTCTGAAAATTAATTAATTATATATCCCAGTTCCTTAAACGATACTAGTGTCTGGTTACCAGTGTCGTTTAGTGTTAAACGACACTGGAGTTTGAAAATTGATTAATTATACATCCAGTTTCTAAAAAACGATACTATTGTCTGGTTGCCAGTGTCGTTTAGTGTTAAACGACACTGGATTTTGAAAATTGTTTAATTATATATCCAGTTCCTTAAACGATACTAGCGTCTGGTTGCCATTGTCGTTTAGTGTTAAACGACACTGGAACCTGAAAACTGAAAATTATATATCTAGTTCCTTAAACGACACTAGTGTCTGGTTGCCAGTGTCGTTTAGTGTTAAACGACACTGGAGTCTGAAAGTTGATAAATGATATATCCAGTTCCTTAAACGATACTAATTAAAAATCATATATCCAGTCCTTAAACGATACTAGTTACTAGTTGCCAGTGTCGTTTAGTGTTAAACGACACTGGATCCTGAAAATTTATTAATTATATATCCAGTTCCTTAAACGATACTAGTGTCTGGTTGCCAGTGTCGTTTAGTGTTAAACGACACTGGTGTCTGAACATTAATTAATTATATATCTAGTTCCTTAAACGATACAAGTGTCTGGTTGCCAGGGTCGTTTAGTGTTAAACGACACTGGAGTCTGAAAATTAAAAATCATACATCCAGTTCCTTAAACGATACTAGTGTCTGGTTGCCAGTGTCGTTTAGTGTTTAAACGACACTGGAACCTGAAAATTTAAAATTATATATCTAGTTCCTTAAACGACACTAGTGTTCTGTTTGCCAGTGTCGTTTAGTGTTAAACGACACTGGAGTCTGATAATTGATTCTGTATACTATGTTGGACAAAATAAAGTTAGATATCTAGTTCCTTAAACGACACTATTGTCTGGTTGCCAGTATTGTTTATGATAAACGATACTATATTCTGGTTGCCAGTATCGTTTATGATAAACGTTACTAGATACTAGACACTAGACACCAACTTCACCTTACCACATTATTGATACAATTATCGTAAGTATAAAGCAAAAACAATTATTTCATTTTATATGAAATTGACGTTGAAAATCAATTTGCTGTGAATTAATTCGCAGCCACCTTAATTTTACCGCAGAGCCCCGGTTGCGCAGAAAGCGACGTTAATCACCAATCAATCAACAACACTATTATATACATTTTCAGAGGTCCAGATAAGGAGGAGTATACAGCTCTTTTATCTACAATAACTCTCATATTATCCAATCAAACCATATGACGTGGGTACTCAAATAATCGTCTCAATTAAACGATTCTTTTGAGTACCCACAACATAGGGTTAGAGGGTAAAATAAGGATTTCAGAACGTACAAAACTCCCCTTATCTAGTGACCTGCATCTCGGCAGTTTTCAAACTTACCTAAAACAGAGTTAGTAGGTATGCGCTACTCTTACCTTTTTTTTGCTGCGACCAATTTGTACATTTTTTTATGCTGACAGATTTGTTAACAACTCTTTTCGATAACAAAACTTTCAACTTTACAGATTTTCCATATTTCTGCATAGACATTTCCAAATGACTGCTGTAGATTGTGTGTATGTGGGAAAGGGTTAATACAATCCTGGGTACATCCCACGAGAAATGTTGTTATTCTGTTGAGGTTTTATTTACCCTCGCTATTCGGCATATGAGCCGTCCCGCGAGAAAACCAACATTGTGGACTCGGCGTAAAGTATCGACCCGAATCAGCTTAAGTATGCAGCGCAGGCTTACCCGGATTGACACTTTTCGCCTCCTGTGGATTTTCTGTTTCAGGAATCATTTCTCTATA
The DNA here is from genome assembly GCA_031761405.1 of Serripes groenlandicus. NCBI lineage: Eukaryota > Metazoa > Mollusca > Bivalvia > Cardiida > Cardiidae > Serripes > Serripes groenlandicus. Next base: position 48,199,906 of record JASEVX010000011.1, on the reverse strand, counting down.
CATCTATCCCCCGGAGACAGAATGTGTCGGCCCGGATCAGTCTGCACGGACTGCGCAGTCTGATCTGGGTCGATACATTACACAGAGGCCATAATGTTGGTTTTCTCGCGGTACGGCTCATATAGCCATTTGTTAAGCGTGTTTTATGTTCGTTTTATAAAGAACAAGAGGTCCAAGACTGCATTAGGCAACAACTAAATCACTATTGTCATATAATGCATAACAGACACGCCACCTGGCGGCCATGGCTTTCGTCCAATCAACATAGCTTGAAGGAATCTAATAAAGGGTCACCCAAGAAACATTTCTATAAAATTATCTGGAAATCGGCCAGATACTTCTGGAGAATTTTTAAAGTTTACACTGAAGCCATATAAGGCAAACAATCTTTTACTTTACCGACACACCGCAGTGATATAATTGACATTGTGTTAAAAGTGGCATTAAAACAAGTTATTGAAACCAGAATGCACTCAATCGTATTTGCATGGTGAAATATCGGTCAACGAATAGGACAATCAGACAAATTACAAACCAGGTATAATGCTTTCAATACTGGATAATTAAATAGTATTATAATTATTTAAAGAGTAGATTCGAAAGATTCTGATTCGACTTGACATATACGAGCCGTCCCGCGAGAAAACCAACATTGTGGAATAATCATGCCACGCAGGCTACTCCGTGCAGACACTTTTCGCCTCCTATGAATTTTCTGTTTCAGGAATCATTACTCTATACCTGTATCCCCACGAGACGGAATATGTCGGCCCGGATTGACCTGTGTGGATTGCGCAGGCTCATCTGGATGGATACATTTGGCAGACGCCATACTTTTTGTTTTCACGTGAAACGGCTAACATGTACATATTCACGAGCGGCGTTCTACGAAAACCAACCGCAAAGCTTTTGCGACAAGCGCGTATTCAGATCAGCAAGTCTGAAGCTGACCTGGCTCTGCTCTGTATGTCAACGAGTCACAGAAGGCTCAAGAAAACTTCCGTAAAACGGAATCCATATGGATCCTTAGTACGAATGTACAGGCAGCTATTTTTCCACACATGATTACGTTGATGTTGGTATTCACACAGCGGCACTCACATAGATGTGTTCGAATCAAATTGCAGTTTTCATAATCATCGTGTTTCCAGTTTTAAAAAAAATAACTTACCTTCAGCTGTTTCGGGAAGAGCAAGTGTCATGAAGCTCAACACAAAGAACACCACGACAATCTTCTCCATTCTGCTTTTGAAATAGCTATGTTAAAATGTTAAAAGTGCTTAAAACAAGAAGTGTGTACATAGAGGTGTCTTTATATACGGTTTGTTTCCCCTTAAATCATTAAAATGGATGCAGCCACGTTCCCGAATACACAAATTAACATTTTTATTTAAATATACTACCTCGTGCATGGCACTTCTGCGTGGTGGTAAATGATTGGTTTGACGCCCTGCCGTATTGACATCATAAAAAGGTATGTGGAAGAGAATACTTTGTATTTTTTTTTGGTTACAAGACGGCCGGTTTCAACGGTATTTGAATCCGATTACGGCGATTGAACACATATGCATGCCCATTGACTTACAAACCAGTACTAGGTTAGGTAATGTGTCTTATACTTCGGCACTCCACCAAGACCGCCTAGATCGAGGAACGAACCCGGGACACCCGATTCCAACAATCCCCGCAAATAGCCATCGGATGACTGCATGTTGGAGCGAAACTAGTTGCTCTAATACAGTAGTTTTTCGTCAGCATCTATGACTCGTCCAAGTGGACATAGATAGAAACGACTCCGGTGACATCCATTTTTGTCCGACTCGGCTTATGTAGAAAACATGAATGCATCATCATAAATGTTTTTGCTTACGAAATTCAGCTCGATCAGTTGAAAAAAAAATCTAGCCGAGCAAACCTTTCAGGATTTACTTGAAAATGATAGTATCTTTACATCCTTTTGGTACAACATCCGTAATAGTCAATTGATAACAAATGCATTCGCGAACCAGGCTGATCAGATGCCAAGCCTAAACAGCAGTATAATAATTGAGCCGTCCCGCGAGAAAACCAACATTGTGGACTCTGTGTAAAGTATCTCGCACAGGTTTACCCTGATAGACATGTTTCGCCTCCTTTTGATTTTCTGTTTCTAGAGTCATTACTCTATACCTCTACCGCCCTGAGACGGAATGTGTCGGCCCGGATCAGTCTGCGCACACTACGCAAGCTGATCTGGTCGACACATTACGCAGAGGCCATACTGTTGGTTTTCTTGCGGGACGGCTCATATGTAGCTCTTCTAGATGTAGTCGGACAGTGAAGTTTCTGGTGAAATCCATTTTCGTCCGACCTGACTCAAACAGAAAACAACACGAATGCATCATCATTATTGTTTTTTAGCTGATACAATCAATCACACTTTCAGTCATTTTGTAACACTTACGATCAGATCAGCCAGTCGGCCATTTTCCTTGATATGAATCATACGTTATAGCCTTTTCACCAATAAACTATCATCTAACTTAAATCACTCAATTATTGATTAGAACCATAGTCAACGACATGATATATGTTTAGTTGAAATGATTTCTTTCTTTCACCGGTATAACGAAAAAAGTATTATGTTGGATATTCGGACACATAGATTGATTTAACAATTATTTTATAGTATATGGATCACTGCGTTATGTTGAACAATCGTACATACATGTAGGGCTGAATTAACAATAGTGTCATGGTAGGTGGATCACTTTGTTATGTTGAATATTCGTACATAGGGTTGAATATACAATAATGTCATGGTAGGTGGATCGCTGCGTTATGTTGAATATTCGTACATAGGGCTGAATTAACAATAATGTCATGGTAGGTGCATACATGTAGCCGCGTTATGTTGAATATTCGTACATAGAGCTGAATATACAATAATGTCATGGTAGGTGGATCGCTGCGTTATGTTGAATATTCGTACATAGGGCTGAATTAACAATAATGTCATGGTAGGTGCATACATGTAGCCGCGTTATGTTGAATATTCGTACATAGAGCTGAATATACAATAATGTCATGGTAGGTGGATCGCTGCGTTATGTTGAATATTCGTACATAGGGCTGAATTAAAAATACTGTCATGGTAGGTGGATCACTGCGTTATGTTGAATATTCGTACATAGGGTTGTATATACAATAATGTCATGGTAGGTGGATCGCTGCGTTATGTTGAATATTCGTACATAAGGCTGAATTAACAATAATGTCATGGTAGGTGGATCGCTGCGTTATGTTGATTGATTGATTGATTGATTGATTGGGGTTTAACGCCGTTTTTAACAATTTCTCAGTTATATCACGGCGGCCAGTTCACCTACTCATGCATTTCCTGGTTTTCTCACAACAGTACTCCACACAACAATCTTCCCAAGCAACTGGCTGCTTTTCCACATAGACTAAGCCCATTGGTGGCTGCGTTATGTTGAATATTCGTACATAGGGCTGAATTAACAATTATGTTATGGTAGGTGGATCGCTACGTTATGTTGAATATTCGTACATAGGGCTGAATTAACAGTAATGTTATGGTAGGTGGATCGTTGCGTTATGTTGAATATTCGTACATAGGGCTGAATTAACAATAATGTCATGGTAGGTGGATCACTGCGTTATGTTGAATATTCGTACATAGGGCTGAATTAACAATAATGTCATGGTAGGTGGATCACTGTGTTATGTTGAATATTCGTACATAGGGTTGAATATACAATAATATCATGGTAGGTGGATCACTGTGTTATGTTGAATATTCGTACATAGGGCTGAATATACAATAATATCATGGTAGGTGGATCACTGTGTTATGTTGAATATTCGTACATAGGGCTGAATTAATGCTTAATTAACAATAATATCATGGTAGGTGGATCCCTGTGTTATGTTGAATATTCGTACATAGGGCTGAATTAATGCTTAATTAACAATAATATCATGGTAGGTGGATCCCTGTGTTATGTTGATTATTCGTACACATGAGGGGATGAATTTCATCCGCATAAATAACAGAAGAAAGAGGCACCTAATATCGACCGCATTACGCCAACATCTTGTAATTTGGCAAAGGGCTCCATACGGGAGAATAAATTACTAAGTCGGCATAAGTTACGTGACTTTATACCTCAGCACTTTCAGAAAACTCATTTAAAGCATTAAATAAATATAATACTTATTTGTTTAAGTGTATTATCGGAATTTCTTTCATCTCGTGAGAGGCAAAGGGTTATATTTTCACTGGTGGCTTGCAAAAATCACCCTTTGTCTTTCACTCGATGAAAGAAATTTCGATACTACACAATAACAAACAATTATCCTCTGTTTTATTTTATGCTTTTTACTTTTTTCTAAGTAATTGTATGTCACGCATTGTCTGTAATTGTCGTGATTTTATAATTACATACGTAAGTATAAATGTGACATTTAAATGGAGAACGACGTATTATAGTATACACCGCCATGCAGTAGATGTCGTATTATAGTGAGAATGCCAAACAAATAATAAGAAATGTAAAGCTTTTTGTAAGAAAGAAAAGCAGAGTGGTGCTCTATCCTTATATTTGAAGAAGGCATAGAAGAGAGTGTCTACATTGACAGGTGTCAGCAAAAGCACAATACTCCGCGGAGTAAAATAAACTATCTGGAAACTTAAACAGAAAAGTACTCGATATAGTTGAACGTGAGAGAGGCGGACAATAAAAACAATGTATACGCACAACCATGTGTTACTAACTTTATATAATATCAAAACTGCATTGGAAGAGACTAAAGTCATGCATTGTATCTACATTATTTTATTTGAGTATAAAGAACTTTTCCCTACTTTGAGTAAACTTGAACACAAAATAGGGATTTATTTCTAAGTATCTGATACGTCCCAGGTATCTGGTATCGCAAAGCTGTTACAACAGTAAATCTTCTGAGCATGGAGTTCATCAGTGTATTAGTCCTCTTCATTGAACTATTTTCCCATTCTTCCAACATGACATATATTGCATGACCAACATTAGCGAGGGTACTCTGGCGAAGCATTTTCCACGTCGTGTTGAAAAAGAATGAACGTGGACTCTTCCATTAAAGACACTTTCCATGCCTCCTTGTTAATCGTGTGGGAGGAAGTGCAGACACCTGAGGCATGCGGCACATTCCTCGTGTAGATGAAAACACGCATTACGTGTTGACGTGACGAAGGCGCCTTGATCGCGATCGGTCTGCCAGTGTCTCTCAAACTTTGAACAAGACTTGCTGTCCACCCCGAATTGCTTAGCAATTAAAATGTCACGACGTGTATTTGGCCCATTTATAACATTATGAGAAAATGATAATATTTTAATAATGAACAAGTTATTTTTTTCCCAAAGTGTTTCGTTATGTTCTGAAAAGTATAACATTTTATGTCTGGATATGTTATTTTTTTACGTAGATGACCTTCAAATTAGCGGACCAGGGAAAGGTAATAATTAATTATATATAAGCTACTCTTTAAAAAAAGGGACGACAAAATTAATTAGAGAGTTTTTATGAGTAACTTTAGTATTATGTTTGCAAATGTTCAAATAATTTTGTAGAAATGTTCCTTTGATGACCCTCTATCAGATTCCTTCAAGCCATATTGATTGGTCAAAACATGGCCGCCAGGGGGGCGGGGCTATTTTGCCGTATATGGCTATAGTGAAGACTTAAAAAATCTTCTTCTCCGAAAATGTCAGGCCGATTTTCAAATAATTTTTATAGAAATGTTCATTAAGTGACCCACTATCAGATTCCTCCAAGCCATGTTGATTGGTCGAAAAACATGGCCACCAGGGGGCGGGGCTATTTTGCCTTTTATGGCTATAGTGAAAACTTTAAAAATCTTCTTCTCCGAAAATGTCAGGCCGATTTTCAAATAATTTTGTAGAAATGTTCCTTAAGTGACCCACTGTCAGGTTCCTTCAAGCCATGTTGATTGGTCGAAAAACATGGCCGCCAGTGGACAGGGCTATTTTGCATTATATGGCTATAGTGAGAACTTAAAAAATCTTCTCCAAAAGTGTCAGGCTGATTTTTAAATAATTTTGTAGAAATGTTCCTAGGGTGACCCTCTATCAGATTCCTTCAAGCCAAGTTGATTGGTCGGAAACTATGGTCGCCAGGGGGCGGGGCTTATATAGCTAAAGTGAAAACAAAAATCAGGTGAGCGATCCAGGGCCATCATGGCCCTCTTGTTGAATAAGCTATCAATAGATATGTCTGATGTGTCATGTCGTTTTGAAATAAGGTATAAATAGGCCGATAAAAGTGCGCACAAAATCCGTGCGCAAATGTCTCAATTTTTGTTCGTGATGTCACCTGTACTCGGATGCGAACAGTCAAAATATAAAATCGCATTCCGAGCACAGAAACCTGGACTAGGTTCGGTATATTTCGATAATAACATAACTATTAAAACCGTTCCGGTATTTTTTATAGTCCGTTTTGTAAATTGCGGTATTTCATTATACGTTGTCTTAGATATCAAGGGCAAATTGACTTATTGTTTCTATAAATAAACAAGAGAAAGTTGATGCAAGGCATCAATGTCACCGGAAAAGACTGCATTGATTTATTTTTTAACACACATGTATTCTTGACTTTCATTAGTCTAAACATACACATAATGATTCATAAGGACTAATTCCAGGATTTTTGAAATTCCACATATATCTACAAATTTCAGGATTTCTTTTGGTCAGGATTTTGGATGTTTTGTATTTGTCAATAAAACCACAACAAATACATTTTGGGCTTTAAATCTACATGCAATAAAAAGCTATTAAACCCTTTCCATGTCTGAAGCAACAATGAAAACCTTTAAACGCTTAAAACATTGAGAAAACGGTTAAATTGCTGAAGACATGAACTTCCTCCTTTTAATAATAATTATAATAAATATTTCATAGATGTTAAAATTTATCCTCATATGTTTAAAAAGTAGACCACACTTGAAACAACATATCAGCTAAATTGTTTATCTAAATCGTTGATGCATACAATATATGTTTGGCGCAAGAGAAATGCCAGTTGCGAGTCCCATTACTATTTATAGGTGGCAAGTATGAAATTAATAGGGTGCAAAAGAGCAGAATTTCTTTATTTCTAAATCTATTGTTTATCAGAGTTTGTTATTAATTTGTTTCAAGCCAAATAAACATTTAATATCACATATATTTAATCATTTAAGTATGTAATATTAGCTATCTATCTGTAATAAGGTGTTTGAGCATTCTTTCGAAATGTTGACCCTCGTGTTAAGATCGAGTCGTAATGTCAGAGACATCAAAGAAAGTGAATACAAAATCAGGCAAAGCTTTAGTGCATGTTTTATTCCACTGCATTCGAGAAAAGAAAAAGCATTTCTATAATATCTTTCTTTCTCCTACATTCGACACATGCACTCGTTTCGTGACGTTTAAGAAATCAATTTTTCGTGCGACATTTTTTGTCTGCATAAACAAGTCACTTTTCTAAGTTTACATTTTACTTCCGGTTACTTCCTTTTCATTTTGGCAATATGAAACTAGGTCACGAACTGAGGAAAAGGCGTTTCGACGTTCACGACCGATAAACAGGCTTATATTTGAGACATATTTTCACAAAATATTTCTTATTTTTGTTTCTGTTACCAGTTTATGTTGATACTTATCTATTAAAAGGAGAATTCGACGTGATTTTCATATCGATAGTCTGCTGCAAGCAGGTGCGCGTATGTAAATAAATTAGACTATGCGACGTAAAGGTTTGTAGTTATCGCCTTTTCATTACATAGTTTATGAAAATAAAGTATCCCAGTCTAGCTAATAGGGACTGTTTTGTCTTCGTAAATGAAACACAAAAACGTAAATGCCAATCAAAATAAAGAAACTGCACATACTTAAAACATCGGAATATTTATTTCATTTTAGATGTGTCATAACTTAGTGTTTTTAAACAAACGCAATTGTAATATGTTCAAGACATTTAAAAAAAAAAAATCTAATAAAAATCCCCCCTCCCATGTCATTTCCGAAAACCTATTAAAAATAGAAGTTGCGGGCTTCTGCCCGGCGACTAATTATCGGTAGTTAGGATGGTTCTGCATAGTATATAGAGCGCACCTTGCATGGCGGATGCAGCGCGCCATAATCTTATTACAAATGATGAAGGCTAATATTTACAGTTTTGAACTCTATGAAAGTTCGTTATTTCCAAATCTAAGTATATCTATATATCAATCTAGTACCAAAAAAGTACTGATATTATTATTGTTTACTTCTCTGCAAAACGATGGAACTATAGGTAGCTGGTTATTTGGTTTGCATAATCTTAAACGGATTGCCGAAAACTGCCTATGTAAAATTTGTGTGTTGTTGTTGTTTTCGTGTGTCAAATCAAACGCCACTGCTTTGGAGCTACTTGGATGTAATAGATGAACATAAAACCAACTCAAATTTGAACTTTATTGTTTTTTTTATGCTTATTATTGATAACACAACTTAAACCAGTCTTGTTTATCTAGCTGGTGAGTCCCTTTGACTATACAGGGTGGTCGACTGAAAAAGATAAAGAATGTTAAAGCGGTGACCTGTGAAAACAATCATCAGCGTAATTATTACACTTGTTGAAGAGGACCTGATAGCTAACGTTCCAAATGGATAACTGAATTACAGTATTTTCCTGAACACTTCTTTGACTACTTAGCAAATAGTGCAGAGTCAGATACGACTGCATGGGTGAGCGTGCTGATATGGATCTACGCTTGCCGAAAAAAGCCTTACGATTGGTTTTCGTAGAGCGTCTATCAAACATTACAAACACTCGGTTGCCAAACTTGTTTTTAATTATAACATTTTCTTTCCAAGCAACAGTGTTAACCATGATCTCGCTATTCAGACATTCATCATCATATGAGTACGATGTTATGCACGACTTTAAACCACAATTGCAATCAATGTGGACCAAGATCAGCTCGGTCTACATTGTTTGCTACTCATTACTCAATTTTAATTAAACGACTAACAAATTCACACGTGATTACTTCTTGATAATCAGGAAGGATGATAACGGTTACAGCTATTTGGCGTCATGACGGCTAAATCATGTTTCACTTCATCTGTTAAACTAGTCCGAAAATGTAGGCTTATCATCTGTTATTCATTTTGAAACCGACGTCTAAATCGGATAAATCATCTGTTAAATGCGCCTTTCTCATTGTTTCGACCGGCGGGATCAACGTTATTATGACGTTTCCTTCATTGACAGCTATAGCATCGATTAAATAAATCGTATTTAGCATCGAATTGAACCTCAAAAACATGCAGCTTTCCTCCTTTCCAATTTAAACCATGACATCGAAGAAAAATTGCTATCGTCCATAATATTATGTCCTTGCAACACTCGGTTAAAATGACAAGACGAAATAGGTTAAGAATATCTTAGCCAAAGAACGCCCCAATTCCCTATACTATTTATATGCATAACATCTATAATCTTTTCGTTAAATATTACCGTAATCGGTAAATCTCTGTTCGAATCTACAAACATATTAGAAATTTAGGTTATTCTATAAAATCTGGATTTAAAATGGATTCAAACACACAAAAACGACAGTAAGATCATAAGATCATTTGTATTGACATTGTACGCTAGATAAATGGTTAAATGTTACCTTGTATGTGAATAAATAAATGCGTGACATACAATGCTAGATATAACACTTGAGACGTCTCCAAAGGTTCCGACCAAATTTAAACAGTGTATAACTTGATCGGACTGTTTGGATGCACAGGCTGATTTGTTTTAATAATGTTCACAAAAGTCAAAATGTACCTTTTCACATGTACTAGCTCATATTCACATTTATGAACTCCAAGTCGAGCCCCGGTAGCTCAGTCGGTAGTGGCGCGGAATGTCAATCTAGGGCTTGTGAATTCGATCCCAAGCTCGGCCAACATTCTCTTCGACGATTGGCAAAAGTCAATGTGATAAGCGTCATGTCAATGGGTTATATGGAAAATCAACAAGTTGTTTGGAAAGAATATTGTGTGGAGAATTGGAGTATGAAAGTCACGAAACACATGAGTAGGTGAAATGGACGTCGTGATTTGACTGATTTTTTTTTAAAACGGCGTTACGGCTTAATCAATCAATCAATTATAAACTCCAAAAGTGTATATATAGAAAGAGAGAGAGATATATATTTATAGATCTTATAACGAAACAATACACAATTTCTTTTAACTTAATTATTCAACTTTCGTGACAATCGGTACACTTCGAACTCATTATAGAACTCTCATTCACAAACATACATGGAATCCACCTTGGCCTAGTTGTTAATATGGTGATTTTGATCCGGGTGTTCCGTGTTCAATCCCAACATTTCATAGCCGGCGTGTACAGGTTTAATTACACACGGACCTTGAATAAGTGATCTGTCGCAGTGGTATTTCTGATATAATGTTAAACAGGGCGTAACAACCAATTATATGAGCCGTCCCACGAGAAAATCAACATTGTGAACTCGGCGTTAAGTATCGACCCGGATCAGCCTAAGCATGCCATACAGGCTAACCCGGACAGACACTTTTCGCCTCCTGTGGATTTTCTATTTCAGGAATCATTACTCTATACCTCTATCCCCTGAGACGGAATTTGTCGGCCCAGATTAGCCTGCGCTGACTGCGTAGGCTGATCTGGGACGATACACGACGTAGAGGTAATACTGTTGGTTTTCTCGTGGAATGGCTCATATATATGGTCAGACAATCGATAGTCAATTAGTTGTTGTTGATGTGATGCGGCTGCAAATAATGACATTTATTTGTGATATCTGAAATAGCCCGCATGAACTTAAGTCATTTTGGATTCCAACCGGAACTACGTCCCTACTATACAATACAATACAATACTATAGTGCATTATCATCACATGACTAATGTCGTAAATAGACGAGTTGGGCCCGAATGCTTTCGTAACATTACTTCAAAGTCCATCGCAATCTGTCATTTTCTTTTATTGACTCTCCGTAATGGGATCTTATAATGTTTAATTAGGATACAACTGGTGGTGTATATACATAGAGGGAAGGCTCTGGTGTAAAAAGGTTAATGAGTGTAACACTGGTCGTGCTGCTCTTTGCATGTTGTTCAAAAGATGCACATATGACTAAATTACTTGTATATACATAGATGGAAGACTCTGGTGAGACTGTTCCAAGTATTCACTGAACGCAGATGCAATAAGACTTCAAATCGCCACACGCGGCTCATATGCAATATATAAATACCGAACTTTTCCGACGTCATTTATATTCTTCTATGGTAGCCAGAAGTACGACAACAATAGGGGAGATCATTCTTACAGTCACCCTCCATTTCAACGTAACCAGGTGGGCATTCATGATTGTAAGAATCCGGCACACACTGACATTCACTTTCTTGTGGCAAGCCTGGAAAACGAATTACTATACAATATCAAGAATAACCCCCCTTTCCCGCATACAACAAATCTGCAGAAGACGTTTGGAAACATATTGGCAAAAACTTTTATCATTTATCAAATTGAGTTTTGCCGAAATGTTTTCAAAAGTCGTCTGCTGCAGAGGCGTCAGAAAGCGTCTGTATGTGGGAAAGGGTTAATATTATAAATGAGCGATGCTCTGCGAAAACCAACCATGGGGCATTTACGACTATTGTAACCCTAGTCTGGGGTAACCTAACTCTACCATTTCATTATAGGGTCAGACATACGCCAATAATGGCGGCACCGTTTGGAAATAATGTATCAGACAATGTGATATAGAGACAACCTGTGTGTGGGTACCAATCGGTCTACATTTCAAACACTTAATGTAGTCTGGTTCATTATTGATGTATTGATTTTAAACATCGCGTTGTAATGGTCAACAGTATAGTTTAAGAAAAATCAGTTGTATATTAACTGTATATGGGATAGCGATATAAAAGGGGAGGTGGCGGATCTAGACGCCATTGTGGTTAATGCCAGGCGAAGTAATTTACTGTGTTAAGCCGGGTACCAGACTAGTGTAGCCACTGATCAACCTTCACCCCCGAACAACTTAACCAGGCTCTATCTTGTTCACCCATAAGTCATAAAAAGTGTGTAAGAAACATCTTTAAAAGTACCAATTGGGATCTGTTAGCATGGAACCACAGACAGAAGGTCACTTATACACTTGTAAAAATTACCCTAAATTTGAGTGTCCAGGTGGTCAACACAAAAACAATTATTTTTAGTTTATATGAAATTGACGTTGAAAATCAATTTGCTGTGAATTAACTCGCAGCCACCTTAACTTAACCGCCGAGTCCCGGTTGCTTAGAAAGCGACGTAAATCACCAATCAATCAACTGCACTATTATATACATTTCCAGAGGTCCAGATAAGGAGGAGTATACAGCTCTTTTACTCACAATATCTCTCATATCATCCAATCAAACCCTATGATGTGGGTACTCAAAGGAATCATCTTAATTAGACGATTCTTTTGAGTACCCACACCATAGGTGTTGTATTTGATACCTGTTGCCAATCAGTCGGTAATATGATACCAATGCCTGATAAGCCACATCCTTTGAGTACTACTGCATACACAGGCCCCACCTACATGGCATGTGTAATGCATGCTCGCCACTGGTCATAGTTAGTTGTAATATGCTAGTCATTACGCTCAGTAAATAACATTTAGATATATACCGTAGTCTCATGAAAGATAGCCATCCTGTATGAATGGTTTGTGTATTATATTCTCCCTACACAACAATAGGTTAGAGGTCAAAAAAGGACTTTAGAACTTACAAAACTCCCCTTATCTTGAGATCTGCATATCGGCTGTTTTCAAACTTACCTAACACAGCATTTGTAGGTATGCGCTACTTAAACCTTTTTTTTTTGCTGCGACCAACCAATTTGTACATGTTTTAAGGCTGACAGATTGTTAAAAACTCTTTTCCATATTTGGGCATAGACATTTCCAAGTGACTGCTGCAGATTGTGTGTATGTTAGAAAGGGTTAATACAATTAAGTGTTTACAAAGAACAATAGGTCCAAGACTGCATTAGACAACAACTAAATTACTATTGTCATATAAGGCAAAACAGTAACGCCCCTGGCGGCCATGGTTTTCGTCCAATCAACATGGCTTGAAAGAATCTGATAAAGGGTTACCCAAGGAACATTTCTCCAAACTTATTTGGAAATCGGCCAGATACTTTTGAAGAAGAAGATTTTTAAAGTTTACACTGTAGCCATATAAGGCAAAACAAATGTTACTTTACCAACAAACCGCAGTTATATAATTGACATTGTGTTAAAAGTGGCATTAAAACAAGTTAATGAAACCAAAATGCACTCAATCGTATTTGCATGGTGAAATATCGGTCAACGAATAGCACATCCAGACTAATTACAAACCAGGTATAATGCTTTCAATACTGGATAATTAAATAGTATTATAATTCTTTAAAGAGTTGATTCGAAAGCTTCGGATTCGACTTTACATACATGAACCGTCCCGAGAGTAAACCAACCCTGTGAACGATGCGTAAAGTATTGACCCGGAACAGCCTAAGCGAGCCGCGCAGGCTAATCCGGGCAGACCTTTCCGCCTCCTGTGAATTTTCTGTTTCAAGAATCATAACCTATATCCCCATGAGACGGAATGTGTCGGCCCGGATTAGCCTGCGCGGATTGCGCATGCTGATCTGGGTTGATACATTATGCAGAGGATATACTATCGGTTTTAATCCGTGGTTCAGTCATTACGCAGAGGCCATGATGTTGGTTTTCACGTGGAACGGCTCATATGTACATATTCAATAGCGGCGTTCTCCGAAACCAAACCGTAAAGCTTTTGCGACAAGCGTGAATCCAGATCAGCAAGTCTGACCTGGCTCTGTGCTTTATGTCAACTAGTCATAGAATATCGCTCACAAGTATACACATTTTAGAAATGGAGAATCAAAGGAAAATTTGACAGCAGTTTTAGGCAGAAACAGTTTCTGCCTTATTATATTGAGAAATATGTTAATGTTAAATTCACTTCAATCAAGTAGTTTCTGTATTTTATAAATTGAACCTACTCGGGCAAACTTGGTAGAGGTTCAGAGAGGTTCAGTCAAGGAACATTTCAGAGAAATTATTTTGAAATTCGGCTGTGCCAGTAGTTTCTGAAAATAATAATTTAATAGTTTTTCTTTTTTGTCGCCAAGGCAACACGTTGTACACTGAACGGAATTGTTTGAGCAACTGTAAAAGTGTTATCAACTTGCAGCCAGTGGTTCTTTGGGAGAGCTATGGACAGTGAGTGAGTCCAATAGATCATCTAGAGCCTTTGTCTCAGGTGATTTAAAAAACGTAGGTTACAGGACCACACAAACACTAGTATATTGAATACATAATATTTTGTTTAAGGATGACCACAGTTGTGGTCGAAACTGATAAGTTTAATTTAGCGTAGTATTGGGTAAACAAAAACATATGTATGCGATTGGATCCAGCAACTAACATAATGAACATATTAAAATATATACACTATTACTTACAATTAGTTACAGAAGAAGATGAATGAATGAAAAATAAGAAGTTTTACAAAGCGCAATATGCTGTACTCCATGAGCATGTATTGCTCCTACACATTGGAATTATTCATTCATTTTGCATCAGTAATGGACTGATTGGGTCCACCTTTAAGAAGTGGAAAATATCAGAGTAAGAGTATTCTAACCCCTTAGTAGACCCCTTTTAATAGCGTACTGGTAAGGTATTGGGAAAATGTGTATTTATGGAGCACAGGGTTATGTAGCATTTGTGTGAAAATGCAACACGATCAACTAGTCCCCATGAACCATTATACTGCTTTGAAAAATTACATAGTTTGAGCATATTGGACAGTTTTGAACTAGGCCCAAAGTACATGAGAAACAAAGTATGACAAAGTTTCATGCTGATTAAATAGAAAATTCTGCACCAACGCAATAAACTGAACTGGTAATGATGTTGGAAAAAAAAGGTTTGAAAGAAAATAATAATACTCTAAACCATGGTCTAGACTAGGAGAAAGTGTTTGATCATGGCTATACAGTACTGAACATAAAACAGAAGAACATTATTGATAGCAATTAACAGCACATAGTGAACGAATTGATAGCAATTAACATCACATAGTGAGCCAATTAATACAAGAGAAGCACATGAGAGCATACACTTGCAAAGAAACATAACAAAGCATTTAAATAAGACAAAAAGAACCAATAGCAACTGCTAGGACATACCCGACTGAAGGTCAAAACAAGGAACATTTGTGCTAAATTATATTGAAAGCAGTTTCTGTTTTCAGACAAGGATATTTTTCTATAGCACTATCGCAGAAGAAAAAACCAGCCCCAACTCTAGTGTTGATTTTGGAGAATTAGGACCAGCTTGAGCAAACTTGTAAGATGAACAACGAAGGAAGAACATTTTGTCGAAATTTACAATGCATCGGTAGTTTTCGAAAAGAAACTTTGTGTTTCTTTTTTTTCAATATTTGCCATAGCAACAAAATTATGCATTGAATGCAATCCAACTGTTGGCATACATTTGAAAGGGGACCATCCAAGGAACAATAGCGATATATGGAAACAACCTTGACAGCCATGTTTTAATGAATCCAAACAGATTAGGCAAACTGTGAAAAGGTTTCAAAACTGGGCCAGTACTTATAAGAACATTTAAGAAAGTTTTCCCTGTTTATTGCCATGGCAGATTTGAGGTGAATGGACGTATTTTGGAAAACCTGTATGAGAAACATGCAAGGGATTGTTGTTTGAAGACAAAAGTTGGACAATGCCAGATTGTGTTCCAAATAGATCACATTGAGCCATCTTGTCCAGGTATTCGATATACTCGAACTTTTCCGTTCCACCTCGAGGAGATGATAATAACCTTCGATATTTGACCTCTCGGCGCATTAGTTTCTAAGCATTTGTTAGACCTATTCTGGTATACTCGCGCCTTAAGTTTTTCAATGATGTTCCAACAACATTATAATGATATTCTTTGAGTTATCTTAACATATTAAATGCAGTTTTGTTGAATCCATGATGAACTATTTTTTCCGCACAGTTTACCCTAAAATGCGTTGTATGTTTACAGCAATTGGCATGCTGCCAACTCCGAAAAATGGTATTCCTACTATGACCAGGGGCTAAAGCCCCAGGCCAAAAACAGAACTTACCTTCAACTGTTTCGGGAAGGGCAAGAGTCAGAAAGCTCAATACCAAGAACACTATGACAACTTTCTCCATTTTGCTTTCGAAACAACCAAGTTAAAAGTGCTTAAAACAAGAAGTGTGTACGTGGAGGGTCGGTCTATATATACGATTTGTTTTGCCTTTGCTAATTAAAAATGGACGCAGCAACGTGACCGAAGATACAAATTAAATATGAGCCGTTCCACAAGAAAACCATCATTATTGACTCTGCGTAAAATATCGCGCAGGCTAATCCTGGCCGACACATTCCGTTTCAGGGGGATATAGGTATAGAGTAATGATTCCTGAAACAGAAAATCTACAGGAGGCTAAACATGTCTGTCCGGGTTAGTCTGCGCGGCATGCTTAGGCTGATCTGAGACGATGCTTCTCGCAGAGGCCACACTGTTTTCTCGTAATTCGGCTCAAATATATTACTTCGCGCATGGGACTACTCTGTGGTGGTATATGCACCGCGCCAAGCTTAAATGATTGTGTTGCTGCCCTGCCATATTCACATCTTAAAAATGTATGTGGGAGTGAATGCTTTGTAAGAATCCGATAACAGCGATATAACACATATTCATGACCATTGACTTACAAACCAGTACTAGGTTTGTGAATGTGTCTTGCCCCTTGGCACTCCACCAAGACCGCCTAGATCGGGGAACGAACCCTGGACACCCGATTCCAACAATCCCCGCCAATAGCCATCGGATTCCTGCATGTGAAAGCGAAACTAGTTGAACTAAAACTGTAGCTTTCGTCAGAAGCAGCATCTATGACTCTTCCAAGTGCATGTGGATAGAACCAACTCAGGTGACATCAATTTTGTCCGACGTGGCTCAAGTAGAAACCATAAATGCATCATCATAACTGTTTTTGCTTAAAATTCAGCTCGACCAGATGAACAATCTAGCTGAGCAAGCCTTTCAGGATTTACTTGACAATAATATTCTTTATACATCTTTTAGATACAACATCCCAAATGGTAAATTTGAAACAAATGCATTGATCAAGAGCCAAGAAGTGCATAAAAAGCAGTATATGTAGCTCTTCTAGATGAAGTCGGACAGTGAAGTCTCTGATGAAATCCATTTCTGTCAAGGCTGTCTCAAACAGAATATAACACGAATGCATCATCATTATTGATTTTTTGTGTCGCAATCAATCACAACTTGTGATCGTGTGCAACACTTACGAAATACAGCTCAACCAGTCGTCCAGTTTTCTTGATATGAATCATACGCTAAAGCCTTTGCAAAAATTAACTATCATGTAACTTATATCATTCTATTGAGCCGTCCCGCGAGAAAACCAAACAGTGTAGACTCTGCGTAAAGTATCGACCCGGATTAGCCTAAGCATGCCGCACAGGCTAACGCGGAATGGCACTTGTCGCCTCCAGTGGATTTTCTGTTTCAATATTCATTACTCTTTACCTCTATCCCCCTGAGACGGATGGTGTCGGCCCGGATTAGCCTGCGCGAATTGCGCATTCTGATCTGGGTCGATATACATTACGCAGAGGCCACAACGTTGGTTTCCTCGCGGGACGGCTCAATTATTGATTAGTACCATAGTCAAAGACATGATATATGTTTGGTTGAAATGGTTTCTTTCTTTCACCGGTATAAAAGTATTATTTTGAATATTCGTACATATGGACTGAATTCACAATAATGTCTTTGTAGGTCGATAACTGTGTTATGTTGAACATTCGTACACGGGGGTAAATTAACAATAATGACACGGTAGATGGATACATACGTTATGTTAAATATAATGACACAGTGCTGAATTAACAATATTGTCCTGGTAGGTGGATCACTGCGTTATGTTGAATATTCGTATATATAATACTGAATTAACAATAATGACATGCTAAGTGGATCACTGCGTTATGTTAAATATAATGACACAGTGTTAAATTAACAATAATGTCATGGTAGGTGGATCACTGCGTTATGTTGAATATTCGTATATGATACTGAATTAACAATACTGTCATGGTAGGAGGATCACTCCGTTATGTAGAATATTCCTACACAGGGCAGAATTAACAATAATGTCATGGTAGGTGGATCATTGCGTTATGTTGAATATTCGTACACAGTGCTGAATTTGCAATAATTTCTTGATAGGTGGATCACTACGTTATGTTTAATAATCGTATACAGATTAACAGTAATGTAATTGTAAGTGGATCATTGCGTTATGTTGAATATTCGTATACAGGGCTGAATTATCAAGAACATCATGACAGGTGGATCATTGCGTTATGTTTAATATTTGTATACAGGGCTGAATTATCAAGAACATCATGATAGGTTGATCACTGCGTTATGTTGAATATTCGTATACAGGGCTGAATTATCAGGAACGTCATGACAGGTGGATCACTGCGTTATGTTGAATATTCGTATACAGGGCTGAATTAACAATAATGTTATGATAGGTGGATCATTGCGTTATGTTGAATATTCGTACAAAGGGCTGAATATACAATAATGTCATGGTATGTGGATCACTGCGTTATGTTGAATATTCGTACATAGGGCTGAATATACAATAATATCATGGTATGTGGATCACTGCGTTATGTTGAATATTCGTACACAGGGCTGAATTATCAATAATGTTATGGTAGATGGATCACTGCGTTATGTTGAATATTCGTACATAGGGCTGAATTATCAGGAACATCATAACAGGTGGATTATTGCGTTATGTTTAATATCCGTATACAGGGCTGAATTATAAAGAACATCATGGCAGGTGGATCATTGCGTTATGTTGAATATTCGTATACAGGGTTGAATATACAATAATGTCATGGTAGATGGATCACTGCGTTATGTTGAATATTCGTACATAGGGCTGAATATACAATAATGTTATGGTAGATGGATCACTGCTTTATGTTGAATATTCGTATACAGGCCTGAATTATCAAGAACATCATGACAGGTGGATCACTGCGTTATGTTGAATATTCGTACATAGGGATGAATATACAATAATGTTATGATAGATGGATCACTGCTTTATGTTGAATATTCGTATACAGGCCTGAATTATCAAGAACATCATGACAGGTGGATCATTGCGTTATGTTGAATATTCGTACATGTACATATGGCTGAATTAACAATAATGTTATGGTAGATGGATCACTGCTTTATGTTGAATATTCGTATACAGGCCTGAATTATCAAGAACATCATGACAGGTGGATCATTGCGTTATGTTGAATATTCGTACATGTACATATGGCTGAATTAACAATAATGTTATGGTAGATGGATCACTGCTTTATGTTGAATATTCGTATACAGGCTTGAATTATCAAGAACATCATGACAGGTGGATCATTGCGTTATGTTGAATATTCGTACATGTACATATGGCTGAATTAACAATAATGTTATGGTAGATGGATCACTGCTTTATGTTGAATATTTGTATACAGGGCTGAATTATCAAGAACATCCTGACAGGTGGATCATTGCGTTATGTTGAATATTCGTACATAGGGCTGAATTAACAATAATGTTATGGTAGATGGATCACTGCTTTATGTTGAATATTCGTATACAGGCCTGAATTATCAAGAACATCATGACAGGTGGATCATTGCGTTATGTTGAATATTCGTACATAGGGCTGAATTAACAATAATGTTATGGTAGTTGGATAACTGCGTTATGTTGAATATTCGTATACAGGCCTGAATTATCAAGAACATCATGACAGGTGGATCATTGCGTTATGTTGAATATTCGTACATAGGGCTGAATTAACAATAATGTTATGGTAGATGGATCACTGCTTTATGTTGAATATTCGTATACAGGCCTGAATTATCAAGAACAGCATGACAGGTGGATCATTGCGTTATGTTTAATATTCGTATACAGGGCTGAATTATCAAGAACACCATGACAGGTGGATCACTGTGTTATGTTGACTATTCGTACACTTACTTTACCTAGTTTGTTTTGTTCGACAAAGCGGTACAATGTTTACATTAATTAACCCTTGACCAAATAAAAGCTTGTGTACAAATAACCAAACATTGTAGAATTATATGCAAGACTACACAAATGCTGACAGAAAATAATGATAAGTTTAAGATAATGTAAACAAAAGTGAATCCTTTTTATTGAAATTAAATCGGTTCATATAAACATTGCCTGGATATTGTTTTGCATATAGGCAAGTCAAAAATATATAGCTATTGTTTAACTATACGATTTGTAATTCAAAGTGCATTTTAATTTAATTGCGACAATAAACTGCACTGTTTTTACAAAGATTGATCTTTGGAATATGTTATTGATTATGACACATTTGTTTTAAATCGTGCATTGTATGTAAAGTGGTTTGCTTATTAAGTGTTAATTCAGTATCAAATAATTGAACCTCTCTTCTCGAAAACTGGCATTTGGGATTATAGTGAGATTCATGAATAGCAATCTGATTACGCTATCCATTATTAACCATTCAGTTGTATAAGCTGTGTTTGTTTAATTTCAGTTTCACGCCTTTCTAAACAATATTTCAATTGTATCACGGCGATAGTTCATTTTATTCATGATCACTGAGTAAACAAACCAGTACTAGGCTAGTAAATGTGAATTGCTTACGAGCACTCCACCATGACCGCCGCGACGGGGGATCGAACCCGGGACCTATGTTCCAAATCGCCGATGCTTACCACTCGGCCACGGTGGATGTAAGTCCTATAAGTATCAACGCGTCTCCGACAAAACAACCACTATACGTCTATAAACTTTGTTCGTAACTGCCAAACATTAAGTTGAGTGGTTTTGTTCGCAAAACCTATCTTATGACATGTGCGACAAATGTGCATGCAGATCCGCAAGCACATCTGTTCTGTTTGATCTGGTTCTACACTGTTCGTTTATTAGTCATAATAATTGAGCCGTCCCGCGATAAACCCAGCATTGTGGAGTACAGTATCGACACGGATCAGCCTAATCATTACTCTATACCTCTATCCCCTGAGACGGAATGTGTCGGCCCGTATCAGACTACACGGACTGAGCAGGCTGATCTGGGTCGATACATTACGCAGAGGCCACAATGTTGGATATCTCGCGGGACGGCTCATATTATACGATTTGCAGAAACTTCTGAAAATAGTTTCTTTTCAGATCCCATGAAATTGGTGCGAAGGCAGATGTTGGAATACACTTTTAATAATTACGTTAAGGTTCGACTTCTCGGCGCCACAGTCATTTTAAAAAACATAAACAGAGGAGTTTTCACGCGATCAAATGAACATTCAATAGTTTAAACATATGTGTTTTACATCGATTGCGAAATAAGCTTTCAGCTGATATAAATCGCGCCAGGTGTCTGCTTCATGCAGACTTATAGTCCGGTACTCGCACTTTGTGTGTGTGTAAAACGGTAAGGTGAAGTTGGTGTCTAGTGTCTAGTATCTAGTATCGTTTATCATAAACGATACTGGCAGCCAGAATCTAGTATCGTCTATCATACACGATACTGGCAACTAGACACTAGTGTCGTTTAAGGAACTAGATACTAGACACCAACTTCACCTTACCGTGTAAAACCCCAAATACTAAACCTGCTCAATACACAATTGAAACAACAACACTCATATGAGCCGTCCCGCGAGAAAACCAACCTTGTGGACTCTGCGTAAAGTATCGACCCTGATCAGCCTAAGCATGCCGCGCAGGCTTACCCGGATAGACACGTTTCGCCTCTTGTGGATTTTCTGTTTCAGGAATCATTATTCTATACCTCTATCCTCCTCAGACGGAATGTGTCGGCCCGGATCAGACTGCGCGGTACATAACGCAGAGGCCATACTGTTCGTTTTCTCGCGGGACGGCTCATATAACAAGTGTCTTCCTCTCCCATAAGATTTTCAACGATTTACTGTTACATGTACTTGAGTCACTAATAGCTCGTTGAATCCAGGGCCGTTAAATTTTTTTTTTTTTTATATTATATATATACCTCCCATCTATGGGAGTCAACAAAGCAATTTGAGTCACAACAGCTAAGTGTTCGTCTCCGCGCCGTGTAAATAAATAAACTAAAACACATTCGTAAACAATAAAAAGAGTGTTTAATGAATATAAAGTTATATAAAAGTCTATAAAACCAAACTTAAGAAATTGCCTAAAATGTGAGAATGGTCAGTGCGCGCCTATGAAACAAAACTCTAACAAACCGCAATGTTTATCAAAGAAGCAAACTCTTCCCTCTCTACGACCGAAGTAGCTCTCTCCCGACCTAACCAGACTGCCAACAATGACAAATCTCCTCGGTTAAATGATAAAATTCGTTTCATAATTCGAAGGTGGCCGCGTCAACTGAAAGTGCTTCAAATTCATTAATTCATTTTAATATGGAACTTTATTTTTGATATTTTTTTATTTTTTTTATATCAACTAAACTTATAGCATGCATATACTTGATATACTTATGATAATTTTTCTTAACATAGTCTAGATTTATTTCACATCCAATTTTCTAAAAATTGAATTCCAACTTTCTAAAAAATTGAATTCCAACTTTCTTTTTAGTTTTTAGTTTTCTTTTCTGTTATAAAAAAAAACTAGCTGAGAAAACCTTTCTAGATTTTCTTTAAACTATTATTATTTATACATCTGGTCGACTTGATACAGGTAGAACCTCCCTAATAAGCTCAGTGATTTTCTTTTGTTAGAGATTTATATTGTTTAATTAGCAATGGGACAAAGGGAGCAATTGCCCGTCCTGCTTTCAGAAGTCATTTTGTTGGTATTGTTCGGTGTTTTAGGCCGATTTCCACATCATTCAACTCATACCACCCCGTCAGTTGACACACTCGTGATTCCTGGGTGAATCAACCCAGCTATGCAATAGACCTGAACACATTGTGGCAAGAGAAGCAATTGCCCGCCATGCTTTAACATGTCGTTTTGTTTGCATTGTATGGGTTTTGATCTTGGAAGCGAGTTGTTCCATGACTAAATAAGTGTGGAAAGTGGCATAAAGTATATGCATGTGGAAAAAGGGTTAGGATCTGTTCACTCACGGGTCTTCGCACCTCTGCAGGCCAAATTCCTTTCGGCGGTACAGTGAACGATTTTCCCATAACCCCATTCCCACATACATACACTCCCTATAAATGAACTATCGAAAACATTGTGATAAAAACAGCCATTGCTCATCATGTTTTCAAAGGTCGTTTTGCTTGCATTGTTGGGGTTTTAGGCCGTTTTCAACAGCATGTATGCCCAATCGCCATCAGAGTGCACATACTCGTGTTTTTTTTTGGGTGATTCTACACAGCTAGGCAATAGGACTGAAAACAGTGTGGTAAGAGGAGCCATTGATTACCGTGTTTTCAAAGGTCATTTTGATTGCGTTGTTGGTTGTCTTAGGTCGTTTTCGACAGCATTTATGTTAAATAACCCATCACTGCTCACACGCTCATGCTTCCTGGGTGAATCAACCAATCCACGCGATAAGACTGAAAACAGTGTTGTATAAGGAGCCATTGCTCATCATGTTTTCAAAGGTCGTTTTGAGTGCACTGTACGGAGTTTTAGGCCGTTTTCAACAGCAGTTATGTCCAATCACTCTCACAGTTCACAAACTAATGGGACCTGGGAGAATCAACCCAGCTATGCGTTAGGACTGAAAACAGTGTGGAAAGATGAGCCATTGCTAATCATGATTTCAAAGGTCGTTTCGTTTGTATTGTTGGGTGTTTTACGCCGGTTTCAACATCATATATGTCAAATCACCCGCACTGTTCACATACTCATGCGTCCTGGGTAATCTAAGCCAGCTACTCAATAGTACTGAACACACTGTGACAAAGGGATCAATTACCCGCCCTGCTTTCAGAGGTCGTTTTGTTGGTATTGTTGGGTGTTTTAGGCCGTTTTCTACATCATTCCAGTCATACCACCCCGTCAGTTCACACACTCGTGATCCCTCGGTGAATCAATCCAGCTATGCAATAGACCTGAACACATTGTGGCAAGAGAAGCAATTGCCCGCCATGCTTTAAAATGTCGTTTTGTTCGCACACACTCATGTTTTTTGAGTGATTCTACCCAGCTAGGCAGTAGGACTGAAAACAGTGTGGTAATAGGAGCCATTGCTCATCATGTCTTCAAAGGTCGTTATGATTGCGTTGCTGGGTTATACGCCGTTTCCAACATCATATATGTCAAATCGCACGCACTGTTCACATGCTCATGCTTCCTGGGTGATTCAACCCAGCTACGCGTTAGGACTGAAAACAGTGTGGAAAGAAGAGCCATTGCTAATCCTGATTTAAAAGGTCCTTTTGTTTGTATTGTTGGGTGTTTTACGCCGTTTTCAACATCATATATGTCAAAGCACACGCACTGTTCACATACTCATGCGTCCTGGGTGATTCAACCCAGCTACTCAATGGTACTGAACACACTGTGACAAAGGGAGCAATTGCCCGTCCTGCTTTCAGAAGTCGTTTTGTTGGTATTGTTGGGTGTTTTAGGCCGATTTCCACATCATTCAACTCATACCACCCCGTCAGTTGACACACTCGTGATTCCTGGGTGAATCAACCCAGCTATGCAATAGACCTGAACACATTGTGGCAAGAGAAGCAATTGCCCGCCATGCTTTAACATGTCGTTTTGTTTGCATTGTATGGGTTTTGATCTTGGAAGCGAGTTGTTCCATGACTAAATAAGTGTGGAAAGTGGCATAAAGTATATGCATGTGGGAAAGGGTTAGTATCTGTTCACTCACGGGTCTTCGCACCTCTGCAGGCCAAATCCCTTTCGGCGGTACAGTGAACGATTTTCCCATAACCCCATTCCCACATACATACACTCCCTATAAATGAACTATCGAAAACATTGTGATAAACACAGCCATTGCTCATCATGTTTTCAAAGGTCGTTTTGCTTGCATTGTTGGGGTTTTAGGCCGTTTTCAACAGCATGTATACCCAATCGCCATCAGAGTGCACATACTCGTGTTTTTTTTTTGGGTGATTCTACACAGCTAGGCAATAGGACTGAAAACAGTGTGGTAAGAGGAGCTATTGATTACCGTGTTTTCAAAGGTCGTTTTGATTGCGTTGTTGGTTGTCTTAGGTCGTTTTCGACAGCATTTATGTTAAATACCCCATCACTGCTCACACGCTCATGCTTCCTGGGTGAATCAACCAATCCACGCGATAAGACTGAAAACAGTGTTGTATAAGGAGCCATTGCTCATCATGTTTTCAAAGGTCGTTTTGAGTGCACTGTACGGAGTTTTAGGCCGTTTTCAACAGCAGTTATGTCCAATCACTCTCACAGTTCACAAACTAATGGGACATGGGTGAATCAACCCAGCTATGCGTTAGGACTGAAAACAGTGTGGAAAGATGAGCCATTGCTAATCATGATTTTAAAGGTCGTTTCGTTTGTATTGTTGGGTGTTTTACGCCGGTTTCAACATCATATATGTCAAATCACACGCACTGTTCACATAGTCATGCGTCCTGGGTTATTCAAGCCAGCTACTCAATAGTACTGAACACACTGTGACAAAGGGAGCAATTGCCCGCCGTGCTTTCAGAGGTCGTTTTGTTGGTATTGTTGGGTGTTTTAGGCCGTTTTCCACATCATTCCAGTCATACCACCTCGTCAGTTCACACACTCGTGATCCCTCGGTGAATCAATCCAGCTATGCAATAGACCTGTACACATTGTGGCAAGAGAAGCAATTGCCCGCCATGCTTTAAAATGTCGTTTTGTTCGCACACACTCATGTTTTTTGAGTGATTCTACCCAGCTAGGCAGTAGGACTGAAAACAGTGTGGTAATAGGAGCCATTGCTCATCATGTCTTCAAAGGTCGTTATGATTGCGCTGCTGGATGTTTTACGCCTTTTCCAACATCATATATGTCAAATCGCACGCACTGTTCACATGCTCATGCTTCCTGGGTGATTCAACCCAGCTACGCGTTAGGACTGAAAACAGTGTGGAAAGAGGAGCCATTGCTAATCCTGATTTAAAAGGTCCTTTTGTTTGTATTGTTGGGTGTTTTACGCCGTTTTCAACATCAAATCACACGCACTGTTCACATACTCATGCGTCCTGGGTAATTCAAGCCAGCTACTCAATAGTACTGAACACACTGTGACAAAGGGGGCAATTGCCCGCCCTGCTTTCAGAGGTCGTTTTGTTGGTATTGTTGGGTGTTTTACGCCGGTTTCAACATCATATATGTCAAATCACCCGCACTGTTCACATACTCATGCGTCCTGGGTAATTCAAGCCAGCTACTCAATAGTACTGAACACACTGTGACAAAGGGAGCAATTGCCCGCCCTGCTTTCAGAGGTCGCTTTGTTGGTATTGTTGGGTGTTTTAGGCCGTTTTCCACATCATTCCAGTCATACCACCCCGTCAGTTCACACACTCGTGATCCCTCGGTGAATCAATCCAGCTATGCAATAGACCTGAACACATTGTGGCAAGAGAAGCAATTGCCCGCCATGCTTTAAAATGTCGTTTTGTTCGCACACACTCATGTTTTTTGAGTGATTCTACCCAGCTAGGCAGTAGGACTGAAAACAGTGTGGTAATAGGAGCCATTGCTCATCATGTCTTCAAAGGTCGTTATGATTGCGTTGCTGGGTGTTTTACGCCGTTTCCAACATCATATATGTCAAATCGCACGCACTGTTCACATGCTCATGCTTCCTGGGTGATTCAACCCAGCTACGCGTTAGGACTGAAAAGAGTGTGGAAAGAGGAGCCATTGCTAATCCTGATTTAAAAGGTCCTTTTGTTTGTATTGTTGGGTGTTTTACGCCGTTTTCAACATCATATATGTCAAATCACACGCACTGTTCACATACTCATGCGTCCTGGGTGATTCAACCCAGCTACTCAATAGTACTGAACACACTGTGACAAAGGGAGCAATTGCCCGTCCTGCTTTCAAAAGTCGTTTTGTTGGTATTGTTGGGTGTTTTAGGCCGATTTCCACATCATTCAACTCATACCACCCCGTCAGTTGACACACTCGTGATTCCTGGGTGAATCAACCCAGCTATGCAATAGACCTGAACACATTGTGGCAAGAGAAGCAATTGCCCGCCATGCTTTAACATGTCGTTTTGTTTGCATTGTATGGGTTTTGATCTTGGAAACGAGTTGTTCCATGACTAAATAAGTGTGGAAAGTGGCATAAAGTATATGCATGTGGGAAAGGGTTAGTATCTGTTCACTCACGGGTCTTCGCACCTCTGCAGGCCAAATCCCTTTCGGCGGTACAGTGAACGATTTTCCCATAACCCCATTCCCACATACATACACTCCCTATAAATGAACTATCGAAAACATTGTGATAAAAACAGCCATTGCTCATCATGTTTTCAAAGGTCGTTTTGCTTGCATTGTTGGGGTTTTAGGCCGTTTTCAACAGCATGTATGCCCAATCGCCATCAGAATGCACATAGTCGTGTTTTTTTTGGGGTGATTCTACACAGCTAGGCAATAGGACTGAAAACAGTGTGGTAAGAGGAGCCATTGATTACCGTGTTTTCAAAGGTCGTTTTGATTGCGTTGTTGGTTGTCTTAGGTCGTTTTCGACAGCATTTATGTTAAATACCCCATCACTGCTCACACGCTCATGCTTCCTGGGTGAATCAACCAATCCACGCGATAAGACTGAAAACAGTGTTGTATAAGGAGCCATTGCTCATCATGTTTTCAAAGGTCGTTTTGAGTGCACTGTACGGAGTTTTAGGCCGTTTTCAACAGCAGTTATGTCCAATCACTCTCACAGTTCACAAACTAATGGGACATGGGTGAATCAACCCAGCTATGCGTTAGGACTGAAAACAGTGTGGAAAGATGAGCCATTGCTAATCATGATTTCAAAGGTCGTTTCGTTTGTATTGTTGGGTGTTTTACGCCGGTTTCAACATCATATATGTCAAATCACCCGCACTGTTCACATACTCATGCGTCCTGGGTAATTCAAGCCAGCTAATCAATAGTACTGAACACACTGTGACAAAGGGAGCAATTGCCCGCCCTGCTTTCAGAGGTCGTTTTGTTGGTATTGTTGGGTGTTTTAGGCCGTTTTTCACATCATTCCAGTCATACCACTCCGTCAGTTCACACACTCGTGATCCCTCGGTGAATCAATCCAGCTATGCAATAGACCAGTACACATTGTGGCAAGAGAAGCAATTGCCCGCCATGCTTTAAAATGTCGTTTTGTTCGCACACACTCATGTTTTTTGAGTGATTCTACCCAGCTAGGCAGTAGGACTGAAAACCGTGTGGTAATAGGAGCCATTGCTCATCATGTCTTCAAAGGTCGTTATGATTGCGCTGCTGGATGCTTTACGCCTTTTCCAACATCATATATGTCAAATCGCACGCACTGTTCACATGCTCATGCTTCCTGGGTGATTCAACCCAGCTACGCGTTAGGACTGAAAACAGTGTGGAAAGAGGAGCCATTGCTAATCCTGATTTAAAAGGTCCTTTTGTTTGTATTGTTGGGTGTTTTACGCCGTTTTCAACATCAAATCACACGCACTGTTCACATACTCATGCGTCCTGGGTAATTCAAACCAGCTACTCAATAGTACTGAACACACTGTGACAAAGGGAGCAATTGCCCGCCCTGCTTTCAGAGGTCGTTTTGTTGGTATTGTTGGGTGTTTTAGGCCGTTTTCCACATCATTCCAGTCATACCACCCCGTCAGTTCACACACTCGTGATCCCTCGGTGAATCAATCCAGCTATGCAATAGACCTGAACACATTGTGGCAAGAGAAGCAATTGCCCGCCATGCTTTAAAATGTCGTTTTGTTCGCACACACTCATGTTTTTTGAGTGATTCTACCCAGCTAGGCATTAGGACTGAAAACAGTGTGGTAATAGGAGCCATTGCTCATCATGTCTTCAAAGGTCGTTATGATTGCGTTGCTGGGTGTTTTACGCCGTTTCCAACATCATATATGTCAAATCGCACGCACTGTTCACATGCTCATGCTTCCTGGGTGATTCAACTCAGCAACGCGTTAGGACTGAAAACAGTGTGGAAAGAGGAGCCATTGCTAATCCTGATTTAAAAGGTCCTTTTGTTTGTATTGTTGGGTGTTTTACGCCGTTTTCAACATCATATATGTCAAAGCACACGCACTGTTCACATACTCATGCGTCCTGGGTAATTCAAGCCAGCAACTCAATAGTACTGAACACACTGTGACAAAGGGAGCAATTGCCCGCCCTGCTTTCAGAGGTCGTTTTGTTGGTATTGTTGGGTGTTTTAGGCCGTTTTTCACATAATTCCAGTCATACCACCCCGTCAGTTCACACACTCGTGATCCCTCGGTGAATCAATCAAGCTATGCAATAGACCTGAACACATTGTGGCAAGAGAAGCAATTGCCCGCCATGCTTTAAAATGTCGTTTTGTTCGCACACACTCATGTTTTTTGAGTGATTCTACCCAGCTAGGCAGTAGGACTGAAAACAGTGTGGTAATAGGAGCCATTGCTCATCATGTCTTCAAAGGTCGTTATGATTGCGTTGCTGGGTGTTTTACGCCGTTTCCAACATCATATATGTCAAATCGCACGCACTGTTCACATGCTCATGCTTCCTGGGTGATTCAACCCAGCTACGCGTTAGGACTGAAAACAGTGTGGAAAGAGGAGCCATTGCTAATCCTGATTTAAAAGGTCCCTTTGTTTGTATTGTTGGGTGTTTTACGCCGTTTTCAACATCATATATGTCAAATCACACGCACTGTTCACATACTCATGCGTCCTGGGTGATTCAACCCAGCTACTCAATAGTACTGAACACACTGTGACAAAGGGAGCAATTGCCCGTCCTGCTTTCAGAAGTCGTTTTGTTGGTATTGTTGGGTGTTTTAGGCCGATTTCCACATCATTCAACTCATACCACCCCGTCAGTTGACACACTCGTGATTCCTGGGTGAATCAATCCAGCTATGCAATAGACCTGAACACATTGTGGCAAGAGAAGCAATTGCCCGCCATGCTTTAACATGTCGTTTTGTTTGCATTGTATGGGTTTTGATCTTGGAAGCCAGTTGTTCCATGACTAAATAAGTGTGGAAAGTGGCATAAAGTATATGCATGTGGGAAAGGGTTAGTATCTGTTCACTCACGGGTCTTCGCACCTCTGCAGGCCAAATCCCTTTCGGCGGTACAGTGAACGATTTTCCCATAACCCCATTCCCACATACATACACTTCCTATAAATGAACTATCGACAACATTGTGATAAAAACAGCCATTGCTCATCATGTTTTCAAAGGTCGTTTTGCTTGCATTGTTGGGGTTTTAGGCCGTTTTCAACAGCATGTATGCCCAATCGCCATCAGAGTGCACATACTCGTGGTATTTTTGGGGTGATTCTACACAGCTAGGCAATAGGACTGAAAACAGTGTGGTAAGAGGAGCCATTGATTACCGTGTTTTCAAAGGTCGTTTTGATTGCGTTGTTGGTTGTCTTAAGTCGTGTCGTTTTCGACAGCATTTATGTTAAATACCCCATCACTGCTCACACGCTCATGCTTCCTGGGTGAATCAACCAATCCACGCGATAAGACTGAAAACAGTGTTGTATAAGGAGCCATTGCTCATCATGTTTTCAAAGGTCGTTTTGAGTGCACTGTACGGAGTTTTAGGCCGTTTTCAACAGCAGTTATGTCCAATCACTCTCACAGTTCACAAACTAATGGGACCTGGGAGAATCAACCCAGCTATGCGTTAGGACTGAAAACAGTGTGGAAAGATGAGCCATTGCTAATCATGATTTCAAAGGTCGTTTCGTTTGTATTGTTGGGTGTTTTACGCCGGTTTCAACATCATATATGTCAAATCACCCGCACTGTTTACATACTCATGCGTCCTGGGTAATTCAAGCCAGCTACTCAATAGTACTGAACACACTGTGACAAAGGGAGCAATTGCCCGCCCTGCTTTCAGAGGTCGTTTTGTTGGTATTGTTGGGTGTTTTAGGCCGTTTTCCACATCATTCCAGTCATACCACCCCGTCAGTTCACACACTCGTGATCCCTCGGTGAATCAATCCAGCTATGCAATAGACCTGAACACATTGTGGCAAGAGAAGCAATTGCCCGCCATGCTTTGAAATGTCGTTTTGTTCGCACACACTCATGTTTCTTGAGTGATTCTACGCAGCTAGGCAGTAGGACTGAAAACAGTGTGGTAATAGGAGCCATTGCTCATCATGTCTTCAAAGGTCGTTATGATTGCGTTGCTGGGTGTTTTACGCCGTTTCCAACATCATATATGTCAAATCGCACGCACTGTTCACATGCTCATGCTTCCTGGGTGATTCAACCCAGCTACGCGTTAGGACTGAAAACAGTGTGGAAAGAGGAGCCATTGCTAATCCTGATTTAAAAGGTCCTTTTGTTTGTATTGTTGGGTGTTTTACGCCGTTTTCAACATCATATATGTCAAATCACACGCACTGTTCACATGCTCATGCTTCCTGGGTGATTCAACCCAGCTACTCAATAGTACTGAACACACTGTGACAACGGGAGCAATTGCCCGTCCTTCTTTCAGAAGTCGTTTTGTTGGTATTCTTGGGTGTTTTACGCCGTTTTCAACATCATATATGTCAAATCACACGCACTGTTCACATACTCATGCGTCCTGGGTGATTCAACCCAGCTACTCAATAGTACTGAACACACTGTGACAAAGGGAGCAATTGCCCGTCCTGTTTTCAGAGGTCGTTTTGTTGGTATTGTTGGGTGTTTTAGGCCGATTTCCACATCATTCAACTCATACCACCCCGTCAGTTGACACACTCGTTATTCCTGGGTGAATCAACCCAGCTATGCAATAGACCTGAACACATTGTGGCAAGAGAAGCAATTGCCCGCCATGCTTTAACATGTCGTTTTGTTTGCATTGTATGGGTTTTGATCTTGGAAGCGAGTTGTTCCATGACTAAATAAGTGTGGAAAGTGGCATAAAGCATATGCATGTGGGAAAGGGTTAGTATCTGTTCACTCACGGGTCTTCGCACCTCTGCAGGCCAAATCCCTTTCGGCGGTACAGTGAACGATTTTCCCATAACCCCATTCCCACATACATACACTCCCTATAAATGAACTATCGAAAACATTGTGATAAAAACAGCCATTGCTCATCATGTTTTCAAAGGTCGTTTTGCTTGCATTGTTGGAATTTTAGGCCGTTTTCAACAGCATGTATGCCCAATCGCCATCAGAGTGCACATACTCGTGTTTTTTTTGGGGTGATTCTACACAGCTAGGCAATAGGACTGAAAATAGTGTGGTAAGAGGAGCCATTGATTACCGTGTTTTCAAAGGTCGTTTTGATTGCGTTGTTGGTTGTCTTAGGTCGTTTTCGACAGCATTTATGTTAAATACCCCATCACTGCTCGCACGCTCATGCTTCCTGGGTGAATCAACCAATCCACGCGATAAGACTGAAAACAGTGTTGTATAAGGAGCCATTGCTCATCATGTTTTCAAAGGTCGTTTTGAGTGCACTGTACGGAGTTTTAGGCCGTTTTCAACAGCAGTTATGTCCAATCACTCTCACAGTTCACAAACTAATGGGACCTGGGAGAATCAACCCAGCTATGCGTTAGGACTGAAAACAGTGTGGAAAGATGAGCCATTGCTAATCATGATTTCAAAGGTCGTTTCGTTTGTATTGTTGGGTGTTTTACGCCGGTTTCAACATCATATATGTCAAATCACCCGCACTGTTTACATACTCATGCGTCCTGGGTAATTCAAGCCAGCTACTCAATAGTACTGAACACACTGTGACAAAGGGAGCAATTGCCCGCCCTGCTTTCAGAGGTCGTTTTGTTGGTATTGTTGGGTGTTTTAGGCCGTTTTCCACATCATTCCAGTCATACCACCCCGTCAGTTCACACACTCGTGATCCCTCGGTGAATCAATCCAGCTATGCAATAGACCTGAACACATTGTGGCAAGAGAAGCAATTGCCCGCCATGCTTTGAAATGTCGTTTTGTTCGCACACACTCATGTTTCTTGAGTGATTCTACGCAGCTAGGCAGTAGGACTGAAAACAGTGTGGTAATAGGAGCCATTGCTCATCATGTCTTCAAAGGTCGTTATGATTGCGTTGCTGGGTGTTTTACGCCGTTTTCAACATCATATATGTCAAATCGCACGCACTGTTCACATGCTCATGCTTCCTGGGTGATTCAACCCAGCTACGCGTTAGGACTGAAAACAGTGTGGAAAGAGGAGCCATTGCTAATCCTGATTTAAAAGGTCCTTTTGTTTGTATTGTTGGGTGTTTTACGCCGTTTTCAACATCATATATGTCAAATCACACGCACTGTTCACATGCTCATGCTTCCTGGGTGATTCAACCCAGCTACTCAATAGTACTGAACACACTGTGACAAAGGGAGCAATTGCCCGCACTGCTTTCAGAGGTCGTTTTGTTGGTATTGTTGGGTGTTTTAGGCCGTTTTCCACATCATTCCAGTCATACCACCCCGTCAGTTCACACACTCGTGATCCCTCGGTGAATCAATCCAGCTATGCAATAGACCTGAACACATTGTGGCAAGAGAAGCAATTGCCCGCCATGCTTTAAAATGTCGTTTTGTTCGCACACACTCATGTTTATTGAGTGATTCTACCCAGCTAGGCAGTAGGACTGAACACAGTGTGGTAATAGGAGCCATTGCTCATCATGTCTTCAAAGGTCGTTATGATTGCGTTGCTGGGTGTTTTACGCCGTTACCAACATCATATATATCAAATCGCCCGCACTGTTCACATGCTCATGCTTCCTGGATGATTCAACCCAGCTACGCGTTAGGACTGAAAACAGTGTGGAAAGAGGAGCCATTGCTAATCCTGATTTAAAAGGTCCTTTTGTTTGTATTGTTGGGTGTTTTACGCCGTTTTCAACATCATATATGTCAAATCACACGCACTGTTCACATACTCATGCGTCCTGGGTGATTCAACCCAGCTACTCAATAGTACTGAACACACTGTGACAAAGGGAGCAATTGGCCGTCCTGCTTTCAGAAGTCGTTTTGTTGGTATTGTTGGGTGTTTTAGGCCGATTTCCACATCATTCAACTCATACCACCCCGTCAGTTGACACACTCGTGATTCCTGGGTGAATCAACCCAGCTATGCAATAGACCTGAACACATTGTGGCAAGAGAAGCAATTGCCCGCCATGCTTTAACATGTCGTTTGGTTTGCATTGTATGGGTTTTGATCTTGGAAGCGAGTTGTTCCATGACTAAATAAGTGTGGAAAGTGGCATAAAGTATATGCATGTGGGAAAGGGTTAGTATCTGTTCACTCACGGGTCTTCGCACCTCTGCAGGCCAAATCCCTTTCGGCGGTACAGTGAACGATTTTCCCATAACCCCATTCCCACATACATACACTCCCTATAAATGAACTATCGAAATCATTGTGATAAAAACAGCCATTGCTCATCATGTTTTCAAACGTCGTTTTGCTTGCATTGTTGGGGTTTTAGGCCGTTTTCAACAGCATGTATGCCCAATCGCCATCAGAGTGCACATACTCGTGTTTTTTTTGGGGTGATTCTACACAGCTAGGCAATAGGACTGAAAACAGTGTGGTAAGAGGAGCCATTGATTACCGTGTTTTCAAAGGTCGTTTTGATTGCGTTGTTGGTTGTCTTAGGTCGTTTTCGACAGCATTTATGTTAAATACCCCATCACTGCTCACACGCTCATGCTTCCTGGGTGAATCAACCAATCCACGCGATAAGACTGAAAACAGTGTTGTATAAGGAGCCATTGCTCATCATGTTTTCAAAGGTCATTTTGAGTGCACTGTACGGAGTTTTAGGCCGTTTTCAACAGCAGTTATGTCCAATAACTCTCACAGTTCACAAACTAATGGGACCTGGTAGAATCAACCCAGCTATGCGTTAGGACTGAAAACAGTGTGGAAAGATGAGCCATTGCTAATCATGATTTCAAAGGTCGTTTCGTTTGTATTGTTGGGTGTTTTACGCCGGTTTCAACATCATATATGTCAAATCACCCGCACTGTTCACATACTCATGCGTCCTGGGTAATTCAAGCCAGCTACTCAATAGTACTGAACACACTGTGACAAAGGGAGCAATTGCCCACCCTGCTTTCAGAGGTCGTTTTGTTGGTATTGTTGGGTGTTTTAGGCCGTTTTCCACATCATTCCAGTCATACCACCACGTCAGTTCACACACTCGTGATCCCTCGGTGAATCAATCCAGCTATGCAATAGACCTGAACACATTGTGGCAAGAGAAGCAATTGCCCGCCATGCTTTAAAATGTCGTTTTGTTCGCACACACTCATGTTTTTTTAGTGATTCTACCCAGCTAGGCAGTAGGACTGAAAACAGTGTGGTAATAGGAGCCATTGCTCATCATGCCTTCAAAGGTCGTTATGATTGCGTTGCTGGGTGTTCTATGCCGTTTCCAACATCATATATATCAAATCGCCCGCACTGTTCACATGCTCATGCTTCCTGGGTGATTCAACCCAGCTACGCGTTAGGACTGAAAACAGTGTGGAAAGAGGAGCCATTGCTAATCCTGATTTAAAAGGTCCTTTTGTTTGTATTGTTGGGTGTTTTACGCCGTTTTCAACATCATATATGTCAAATCACACGCACTGTTCACATACTCATGCGTCCTGGGTGATTCAACCCAGCTACTCAATAGTACTGAACACACTGTGACAAAGGGAGCAATTGCCCGTCCTGCTTTCAGAAGTCGTTTTGTTGGTATTGTTGGGTGTTTTAGGCCGATTTCCACATCATTCAACTCATACCACCCCGTCAGGTGACACACTCGTGATTCCTGGGTGAATCAACCCAGCTATGCAATAGACCTGAACACATTGTGGCAAGAGAAGCAATTGCCCGCCATGCTTTAACATGTCGTTTTGTTTGCATTGTATGGGTTTTGATCTTGGAAGCGAGTTGTTCCATGACTAAATAAGTGTGGAAAGTGGCATAAAGTATATGCATGTGGGAAAGGGTTAGTATCTGTTCACTCACGGGTCTTCGCACCTCTGCAGGCCAAATCCCTTTCGGCGGTACAGTGAACGATTTTCCCATAACCCCATTCCCACATACATACACTTCCTATAAATGAACTATCGAAAACATTGTGATAAAAACAGCCATTGCTCATCATGTTTTCAAAGGTCGTTTTGCTTGCATTGTTGGAATTTTAGGCCGTTTTCAACAGCATGTATGCCCAATCGCCATCAGAGTGCACATACTCGTGTTTTTTTTTTGGGTGATTCTACACAGCTAGGCAATAGGACTGAAAATAGTGTGGTAAGAGGAGCCATTGATTACCGTGTTTTCAAAGGTCGTTTTGATTGCGTTGTTGGTTGTCTTAGGTCGTTTTCGACAGCATTTATGTTAAATACCCCATCACTGCTCGCACGCTCATGCTTCCTGGGTGAATCAACCAATCCACGCGATAAGACTGAAAACAGTGTTGTATAAGGAGCCATTGCTCATCATGTTTTCAAAGGTCGTTTTGAGTGCACTGTACGGAGTTTTAGGCCGTTTTCAACAGCAGTTATGTCCAATCACTCTCACAGTTCACAAACTAATGGGACCTGGGAGAATCAACCCAGCTATGCGTTAGGACTGAAAACAGTGTGGAAAGATGAGACATTGCTAATCATGATTTCAAAGGTCGTTTCGTTTGTATTGTTGGGTGTTTTACGCCGGCAACATCATATATGTCAAATCACCCGCACTGTTCACATACTCATGCGTCCTGGGTAATTCAAGCCAGCTACTCAATAGTACTGAACACACTGTGACAAAGGGAGCAATTGCCCGCCCTGCTTTCAGAGGTCGTTTTGTTGGTATTGTTGGGTGTTTTAGGCCGTTTTCCACATCATTCCAGTCATACCACCCCGTCAGTTCACACACTCGTGATCCCTCGGTGAATCAATCCAGCTATGCAATAGACCTGAACACATTGTGGCAAGAGAAGCAATTGCCCGCCATGCTTTAAAATGTCGTTTTGTTCGCACACACTCATGTTTTTTGAGTGATTCTACCCAGCTAGGCAGTAGGACTGAACACAGTGTGGTAATAGGAGCCATTGCTCATCATGTCTTCAAAGGTCGTTATGATTGCGTTGCTGGGTGTTTTACGCCGTTACCAACATCATATATATCAAATCGCCTGCACTGTTCACATGCTCATGCTTCCTGGATGATTCAACCCAGCTACGCGTTAGGACTGAAAACAGTGTGGAAAGAGGAGCCATTGCTAATCCTGATTTAAAAGGTCCTTTTGTTTGTATTGTTGGGTGTTTTACGCCGTTTTCAACATCATATATGTCAAATCACACGCACTGTTCACATACTCATGCGTCCTGGGTGATTCAACCCAGCTACTCAATAGTACTGAACACACTGTGACAAAGGGAGCAATTGGCCGTCCTGCTTTCAGAAGTCGTTTTGTTGGTATTGTTGGGTGTTTTAGGCCGATTTCCACATCATTCAACTCATACCACCCCGTCAGTTGACACACTCGTGATTCCTGGGTGAATCAACCCAGCTATGCAATAGACCTGAACACATTGTGGCAAGAGAAGCAATTGCCCGCCATGCTTTAACATGTCGTTTGGTTTGCATTGTATGGGTTTTGATCTTGGAAGCGAGTTGTTCCATGACTAAATAAGTGTGGAAAGTGGCATAAAGTATATGCATGTGGGAAAGGGTTAGTATCTGTTCACTCACGGGTCTTCGCACCTCTGCAGGCCAAATCCCTTTCGGCGGTACAGTGAACGATTTTCCCATAACCCCATTCCCACATACATACACTCCCTATAAATGAACTATCGAAATCATTGTGATAAAAACAGCCATTGCTCATCATGTTTTCAAAGGTCGTTTTGCTTGCATTGTTGGGGTTTTAGGCCGTTTTCAACAGCATGTATGCCCAATCGCCATCAGAGTGCACATACTCGTGTTTTTTTTGGGGTGATTCTACACAGCTAGGCAATAGGACTGAAAACAGTGTGGTAAGAGGAGCCATTGATTACCGTGTTTTCAAAGGTCGTTTTGATTGCGTTGTTGGTTGTCTTAGGTCGTTTTCGACAGCATTTATGTTAAATACCCCATCACTGCTCACACGCTCATGCTTCCTGGGTGAATCAACCAATCCACGCGATAAGACTGAAAACAGTGTTGTATAAGGAGCCATTGCTCATCATGTTTTCAAAGGTCATTTTGAGTGCACTGTACGGAGTTTTAGGCCGTTTTTTCAACAGCAGTTATGTCCAATAACTCTCACAGTTCACAAACTAATGTGACCTGGGAGAATCAACCCAGCTATGCGTTAGGACTGAAAACAGTGTGGAAAGATGAGCCATTGCTAATCATGATTTCAAAGGTCGTTTCGTTTGTATTGTTGGGTGTTTTACGCCGGTTTCAACATCATATATGTCAAATCACCCGCACTGTTCACATACTCATGCGTCCTGGGTAATTCAAGCCAGCTACTCAATAGTACTGAACACACTGTGACAAAGGGAGCAATTGCCCACCCTGCTTTCAGAGGTCGTTTTGTTGGTATTGTTGGGTGTTTTAGGCCGTTTTCCACATCATTCCAGTCATACCACTACGTCAGTTCACACACTCGTGATCCCTCGGTGAATCAATCCAGCTATGCAATAGACCTGAACACATTGTGGCAAGAGAAGCAATTGCCCGCCATGCTTTAAAATGTCGTTTTGTTCGCACACACTCATGTTTTTTTAGTGATTCTACCCAGCTAGGCAGTAGGACTGAAAACAGTGTGGTAATAGGAGCCATTGCTCATCATGCCTTCAAAGGTCGTTATGATTGCTTTGCTGGGTGTTCTATGCCGTTTCCAACATCATATATATCAAATCGCCCGCACTGT
Organism: Serripes groenlandicus; assembly: GCA_031761405.1. Taxonomy (NCBI): domain Eukaryota; kingdom Metazoa; phylum Mollusca; class Bivalvia; order Cardiida; family Cardiidae; genus Serripes; species Serripes groenlandicus. The sequence continues at coordinate 48,160,585 of JASEVX010000011.1, read as the reverse complement.
TCACATGCTCATGCTTCCTGGGTGATTCAACCCAGCTACGCGTTAGGTCTGAAAACAGTGTGGAAAGAGGAGCCATTGCTAATCCTGATTTAAAAGGTCCTTTTGTTTGTATTGTTGGGTGTTTTACGCCGTTTTCAACATCATATATGTCAAATCACACGCACTGTTCACATACTCATGCGTCCTGGGTGATTCAACCCAGCTACTCAATAGTACTGAACACACTGTGACAAAGGGAGCAATTGCCCGTCCTGCTTTCAGAAGTCGTTTTGTTGGTATTGTTGGGTGTTTTAGGCCGATTTCCACATCATTCAACTCATACCACCCCGTCAGGTGACACACTCGTGATTCCTGGGTGAATCAACCCAGCTATGCAATAGACCTGAACACATTGTGGCAAGAGACGCAATTGCCCGCCATGCTTTAACATGTCGTTTTGTTTGCATTGTATGGGTTTTGATCTTGGAAGCGAGTTGTTCCATGACTAAATAAGTGTGGAAAGTGGCATAAAGTATATGCATGTGGGAAAGGGTTAGTATCTGTTCACTCACGGGTCTTCGCACCTCTGCAGGCCAAATCCCTTTCGGCGGTACAGTGAACGATTTTCCCATAACCCCATTCCACATACATACACTTCCTATAAATGAACTATCGAAAACATTGTGATAAAAACAGCCATTGCTCATCATGTTTTCAAAGGTCGTTTTGCTTGCATTGTTGGGGTTTTAGGCCGTTTTCAACAGCATGTATGCCCAATCGCCATCAGAGTGCACATACTCGTGTTTTTTTTTGGGTGATTCTACACAGCTAGGCAATAGGACTGAAAACAGTGTGGTAAGAGGAGCCATTGATTACCGTGTTTTCAAAGGTCGTTTTGATTGCGTTGTTGGTTGTCTTAGGTCGATTTCGACAGCATTTATGTTAAATACCCCATATCACTGCTCACACGCTCATGCTTCCTGGGTGAATCAACCAATCCATCCACGCGATAAGACTGAAAACAGTGTTGTATAAGGAGCCATTGCTCATCATGTTTTCAAAGGTCGTTTTGAGTGCACTGTACGGAGTTTTAGTCCGTTTTCAACAGCAGTTATATCAAATCACCCGCACTGTTCACATACTCATGCGTCCTGGGTAATTCAAGCCAGCTACTCAATAGTACTGAACACACTGTGACAAAGGGCGCAATTGCCCGCCCTGCTTTCAGAGGTCGTTTTGTTGGTATTGTTGGGTGTTTTAGGCCGTTTTCCACATCATTCCAGTCATACCACCCCGTCAGTTCACACACTCGTGATCCCTCAGTGAATCAATCCAGCTATGCAATAGACCTGAACACATTGTGGCAAGAGAAGCAATTGCCCGCCATGCTTTAAAATGTCGTTTTGTTCGCACACACTCATGTTTTTTGAGTGATTCTACCCAGCTAGGCAGTAGGACTGAAAACAGTGTGGTAATAGGAGCCATTGCTCATCATGTCTTCAAAGGTCGTTATGATTGCGTTGCTGGGTGTTTTACGCCGTTTCCAACATCATATATGTCAAATCGCACGCACTGTTCACATGCTCATGCTTCCTGGGTGATTCAACCCAGCTACGCGTTAGGACTGAAAAGAGTGTGGAAAGAGGAGCCATTGCTAATCCTGATTTAAAAGGTCCTTTTGTTTGTATTGTTGGGTGTTTTACGCCGTTTTCAACATCATATATGTCAAACCACACGCACTGTTCACATACTCATGCGTCCTGGGTGATTCAACCCAGCTACTTAATAGTACTGAACACACTGTGACAAAGGGAGCAATTGCCCGTCCTGCTTTCAGAAGTCGTTTTGTTGGGTGTTTTAGGCCGATTTCCACATCATTCAACTCATACCACCCCGTCAGTTGACACACTCGTGATTCCTGGGTGAATCAACCCAGCTATGCAATAGACCTGAACACATTGTGGCAAGAGAAGCAATTGCCCGCCATGCTTTAACATGTCGTTTTGTTTGCATTGTATGGGTTTTGATCTTGGAAGCGAGTTGTTCCATGACTAAATAAGTGTGGAAAGTGGCATAAAGTATATGCATGTGGGAAAGGGTTAGTATCTGTTCACTTACGGGTCTTCGCACCTCTGCAGGCCAAATCCCTTTCGGCGGTACAGTGAACGATTTTCCCATAACCCCATTCACACATACATACACTCCTCTATAAATAAACTATCGAAAACATTGTGATAAAAACAGCCATTGCTCATCATGTTTTCAAAGGTCGTTTTGCTTGCATTGTTGGGGGTTTAGGCCGTTTTCAACAGCATGTATGCCCAATCGCCATCAGAGTGCACATACTCGTGTTTTTTTTTTGGGTGATTCTACACAGCTAGGCGATAGGACTGAAAACAGTGTGGTAAGAGGAGCCATTGATTACCGTGTTTTCAAAGGTTGTTTTGATTGCGTTGTTGGTTGTCTTAGGTCGTTTTCGAAAGCATTTATGTTAAATACCCCATCACTGCTCACACGCTCATGCTTCCTGGGTGAATCAACCAATCCACGCGATAAGACTGAAAACAGTGTTGTATAAGGAGCCATTGCTCATCATGTTTTCAAAGGTCGTTTTGAGTGCACTGTACGGAGTTTTAGTCCGTTTTCAACAGCAGTTATGTCCAATCACTCTCACAGTTCACAAACTAATGGGACCTGGAAGAATCAAGCCAGCTACTCAATAGTACTGAACACACTGTGACAAAGGGAGCAATTGCCCGCCCTGCTTTCAGAGGTCGTTTTGTTGGTATTGTTGGGTGTTTTAGGCCGTTTTCCACAACATTCCAGTCATACCACCCCGTCAGTGCACACACTCGTGATCCCTCGGTGAATCAATCCAGCTATGCAATAGACCTGAACACATTGTGGCAAGAGAAGCAATTGCCCGCCATGCTTTAAAATGTCGTTTTGTTCGCACACACTCATGTTTTTTGAGTGATTCTACCCAGCTAGGCAGTAGGACTTAAAACAGTGTGGTAATAGGAGCCATTGCTCATCATGTCTTCAAAGGTCGTTATGATTGCGTTGCTGGGTGTTTTACGCCGTTTCCAACATCATATATGTCAAATCGCACGCACTGTTCACATGCTCATGCTTCCTGGGTGATTCAACCCAGCTACGCGTTAGGTCTGAAAACAGTGTGGAAAGAGGAGCCATTGCTAATCCTGATTTAAAAGGTCCTTTTGTTTGTATTGTTGGGTGTTTTACGCCGTTTTCAACATCATATATGTCAAATCACACGCACTGTTCACATACTCATGCGTCCTGGGTAATTCAACCCAGCTACTCAATAGTACTGAACACACTGTGACAAAGGGAGCAATTGCCCGTCCTGCTTTCAGAAGTCGTTTTGTTGGTATTGTTGGGTGTTTTAGGCCGATTTTCACATCATTCAACTCATACCACCCCGTCAGTTGACACACTCGTGATTCCTGGGTGAATCAACCCAGCTATGCAATAGACCTGAACACATTGTGGCAAGAGAAGCAATTGCCCGCCATGCTTTAACATGTCGTTTTGTTTGCATTGTATGGGTTTTGATCTTGGAAGCGAGTTGTTCCATGACTAAATAAGTGTGGAAAGTGGCATAAAGTATATGCATGTGGGAAAGGGTTAGTATCTGTTCACTCACGGGTCTTCGCACCTCTGCAGGCCAAATTCCTTTCGGCGGTACAGTGAACGATTTTCCCATAACCCCATTCCCACATACATACACTCCCTATAAATGAACTATCGAAAACATTGTGATAAAAACAGCCATTGCTCATCATGTTTTCAAAGGTCGTGTTGCTTGCATTGTTGGGGTTTTAGGCCGTTTTCAACAGCATATATGCCCAATCGCCTTCAGAGTGCACATACTCGTGTTTTGTTTGGGTGATTCTACACAGCTAGGCAATAGGACTGAAAACAGTGTGGTAAGAGGAGCCATTGATTACCGTGTTTTCAAAGGTCGTTTTGATTGCGTTGTTGGTTGTCTTAGGTCGTTTTCGACAGCATTTATGTTAAATACCCCATCACTGCTCACACGCTCATGCTTCCTGGGTGAATCAACCAATCCACGCGATAAGACTGAAAACAGTGTTGTATAAGGAGCCATTGCTCATCATGTTTTCAAAGGTCGTTTTGAGTGCACTGTACGGAGTTTTAGGCCGTTTTCAACAGCAGTTATGTCCAATCACTCTCACAGTTCACAAACTAATGGGACCTGGGAGAATCAACCCAGCTATGCGTTAGGACTGAAAACAGTGTGAAAAGATGAGCCATTGCTAATCATGATTTCAAAGGTCGTTTCGTTTGTATTGTTGGGTGTTTTACGCCGGTTTCAACATCATATATGTCAAATCACCCGCACTGTTCACATACTCATGCGTCCTGGGTAATTCAAGCCAGCTACTCAATAGTACTGAACACACTGTGACAAAGGGAGCAATTGCCCGCCCTGCTTTCAGAGGTCGTTTTGTTGGTATTGTTGGGTGTTTTAGGCCGTTTTCCACATCATTCCAGTCATACCACCCCGTCAGTTCACACACTCGTGATCCCTCGGTGAATCAATCCAGCTATGCAATAGACCTGAACACATTGTGGCAAGAGAAGCAATTGCCCGCCATGCTTTAAAATGTCGTTTTGTTCGCACACACTCATGTTTTTTGAGTGATTCTACCCAGCTAGGCAGTAGGACTGAAAACAGTGTGGTAATAGGAGCCATTGCTCATCATGTCTTCAAAGGACGTTATGATTGCGTTGCTGGGTGTTTTACGCCGTTTCCAACATCATATATGTCAAATCGCACGCACTGTTCACATGCTCATGCTTCCTGGGTGATTCAACCCAGCTACGCGTTAGGACTGAAAAGAGTGTGGAAAGAGGAGCCATTGCTAATCCTGATTTAAAAGGTCCTTTTGTTTGTATTGTTGGGTGTTTTACGCCGTTTTCAACATCATATATGTCAAATCACACGCACTGTTCACATACTCATGTGTCCTGGGTGATTCAACCCAGCTACTCAATAGTACTGAACACACTGTGACATTTTTCAACCGAAATATGACCGACATGTTATTTCACGATCAAAATCGATTTATTCCGATGTTGGACGGAAATTGGTGAGTCTATAAATATTGTGAATAAATACCGAGCTCGAACGAACATCGCCGAGCTCCTTTAGCGTGTTCATACATACACACATAAAACACATTAACTCTTGCCCACATACCACACACATGTACATGTATAGCAGAAGACTTAAAAAACATTTGGTAGAAATATAGAAACTGTCTATAAATAAAAGGACAATTATTAAATAAAGTTGAAAACATTGTGACAAAAGGTGAACATGCTCATTATAATATCCAAACTCATCTGCTACAGCGGCCTCAGGACACGAATGTATGTGGGAAACGGTTGGAGTAATTTCTTCCGTGGATATAAAATGACGTATTATACTTGTCAATCCCAGTCGCGGCGCTACTGTCATGGTGGAGTGTCCTTGGGCAAGGCACATTTCCGAGCCGAGTACTTATTTGTTTACCCAGGGTTCATGATTAAGTGAACTGTCGCCGTGATATAACTGTAATTATGTTGAAAATGGCGCTAAACTCTCATAAAACAAATAAATATTTGTCAGAGAAGGATGTTTTTGTCTAGCCGTTGAAATGTGAGTATCTTTCCTTTCCAAATTGTTGACTTATGTCCACGTGCAGTTTCTGGAAATCTTCAGAGCGCTATTTCAAAAGTTATGTCATTTACAACCATGCAATGTATAAAAATTGTCATGAAGCGATAAAGTGACATTCGAAGATTTTGAAATTAATGGAAATAACCATCAAATTGTCTACATGTATGCTTAATTTTTCATCCTTAGGGTTTCTAGGCGCTGAGTACGCGGGCTAATCTAGTTCTGCCCAAGTCTTCAAGTCTCGGCTTCGACATAAGAATGACGTGACCCAATAAACCACGTGACGTCGGAGACAAAGACCGTTTAACAAATGTTAGGAAGGGAGGGAATCATGTTCGTTTCGCGTTGACAAATACTCATTTTTATCGCCCTGCCCTGTGTTCTATAGTAAACACAACGAAAACACGTTTTGTCTATGGAGCGGAACGAAACCTACCAGCCCTGTGTTCCATAGTCACAAAACTCAAAACCTGTTTTGCGAAACCTATATAGGTTTTGTCGATATACCGTTCCTTAGTCGGTTAACCAAACATGTTCTACCTGTTTTCCATTCATAAAACAGGTAGGTTTCGTTCCGTTCGATAGGCATAGCTTAAACTGTTTATGTTGTGTTTACTATGGAACACAGGGCTGTATTATGCATGTACTCCCGTCAAACAGGTTTGGTTTACCGACTAATGCACGGATTATCGACGAAACCTATATAGGTTTCGCAAAACAGGTTTTGGGTTTGGTGACTATGGAACACAGGGCTGATCATTGTTGATGATTCCTGAATCTTTATTGAATATTATATATGCATTGTAATTCGAAATGTGCAGAATGTTCTTAATGTGTAGAATCTAAATGTGGAGGATATTTTTAATGTGCAGAATATTATAAGTGTCAAAATAGCATAATTTCTGAAATGGAAAACAATTTGGTTTATCCAATAAACAATTGAGATTCAATTATAACCATCATTTCGGCTGCGATGTTACACTGGAGAGAATCGCAAGAGTTTTAATAGAAAAAATTCACTGCATTTACCCAAATGTTTCCACTTAAATGAAGACAATTTTGCAATATGTTCTGTCAACTAACATTTGGAAATCTGTGGCTCACCTATTTCTACACATCGATCCCAGTACACTCTAGCGAAGTTAGAACTAATCATTTTTGGTCACAGATTTATTACGTTCTTTCTCGCATTTGAATAAAGATAATTCATTAAGCTTTCTGCTATCTAATACTGTACAAATGTTACGGGGCCGAAGTAGGAATTGACAAACCCTGATGATGCTTTAAATACAACAACAACAACAACAACTACAATTACAACAAAAAACTCTTCATTGTAAAGAAGTTATGTCATCTTTATTGAGTAGTTGTGTGTAAGAATTGATCGATGAGTAGCGAACAATTCAGACCAATATTTAACTTTTGGAATGTGCAGTCTAAACGTGGTCTGAATTGTTCATAAACTATTGTTTTAAAAGCATGATATTCAAAACGCAAGTAATGGTAAGGTTGTATATGTACATGAAATGATATCACGGTCGGCAGTCTCATTGAAAGCAGGCCGAGGCCCGGTTGCTAAGTCGGTAGCGACGAGATCTGTCAATCCAGGGTTGTGAGTTTGAATCTCAGCTGGGACAACATTCTTTCCGACGTTTGACAAAAGTCACTGTGACAAGCGTCATTTGTCTTCCACCAATGGGCTAACAGTCTATAGGAAAAGCAGCCGGTTCCCTGGAAAGATATTGTGTGTGGAGTACTGGTGTGTGAAAGCCAGGAAACACACGAGTAGGTCAACTGGCCGCCGTGATATGACAGAAAAATTGTTGAAAACGGCGTTTAATTCCAATCAATCAAAACTCAGACCAACATATATTGGATCTGACTACAGCGAATGACAGGTCATCTGAAATTGACCGTAATCACGTAAATACTTGCGAGCATGTGCTTGTTGTTTTTTTGGCAATGTAATCGCACAATACAACCAACGTTCGGTAAATCTGAGCCGACCTGTATGTGGCAGTCATCAGATCAATATACGAGCGAGCGAAGATTAGGTATCATTTTAACGAGATTGTTGACAGGGACGCCCGTAGGACATATATTATAGTATCTATATGTTTTCACTTTGATTTCCTGTTTAATTCAGATTTAAGAGATGATTTGTTGTTCGTCTTTTCCAAACTCAACTGGTTTAGTTCTTTGAAATCACCCTACTCTGCTTAAAATGTTTACGAATGATAGCAGCTTATACAGTTAAAGAGGTAATCGATTAATTGATTGATTGATTGGTGTTTTACGCCGCTTTCAACTAATTTTTAAATTATATCACAGCGTTTCCTGAATAAGTTACCAGTACTACTGGTTCATTTATCCTGACAGCAGCCAGTCAGTCGTAATGTTAACCCCGTAACCCTGAGAACCAAGGGGGGCAACAATTACTACCATCTTTAAAGTATTTGATATTACCCGGCCGGGGATCGAACCCACGCTCTACCACTTCACAACCGAGGCAATCGATAAAAAAGGTTAACTTTCTTCTTCTGACACGTTTACGCTTAAGTTTCACCCTCCCATGGATGTAGTGGTTAGAGCTTCTGCTTTGGGAGCGGGAGATCAGTAGAACTGGCTTTCCTCCTAGGCGATTGGTGAAGTGGATATATTTACGACTGATGCATCAATGCCAGGAAAAATAAATTCGGTGCTGCTCGTAACTAATCCAGGAAACGTCGCGATATAATTGAAAGACTTATGAAAGCGCTAAAACACCATGCAAAACACCAAAATCGGACCATATTCTGAGCAGCGATTTACTAGTTATATAGAAGGCATAACAATAAGAGCCGTCACGGGACCGAATAGGTCTCCTGGTGGCAGTTTTATTGAATCGTACGCCGTAGCGAGAACCAACAATAGGGCATTTTCAAACATTGTAAATCAAGATCAATCTGCGAGTCGTTCAAACTTGCCGGAACTTTGGTTTGGTGATACACATCCCCCGCATTATAGCGAATCAATGTGTGCCATTTAGTGACACGCCTCCTGTTAATACACACATAAACAGAGTGAGTGACGTACTTTGCGCCACGTAGTGCCATTTGTCACGCATTATCTAAGCGCTGTTCAGTGAATAATGGGGGGAACATGCAGTGACAATGTGGAAACTTACGGTGTTCCGTTAGGGCCATCGTTGTTTCGCGGTTTCGACCTAAGGTCGACAGTACGATAACGCGATGCGATAGTACGAAAACACGATGCGATAGTACGAAAACGCGATGCGAACGTGCGAAAACGCGATGCGAAAGTGCGAAAACGCGATGCGAGGAGGCGATATTAACTTTCGCATCGCACTTTCGCATCGCGTTTTCGTACTATCGCATCGCGTTATCGTGGTTTCGACCTATGGTCGATATCAATATCGTACAATCGCATCGCGTTTTCGAACTTTCGACCCTAGGTGTTCCGTTAGGGCCATCGTTATTTCTCGGTTTCGACCTAGGGTCGACAGTACGATAACGCAATGCGATAGTACGATAACGCGATGCGATAGTGCGAAAACGCGATGCGATAGTACGATATTAATATCGACCCTAGGTCGAAACCACGATAACACGGCGAAATCGCGAAAGTGCGATGCGAAAGTACGATATTAATATCGCCGCCTCGCATCGCGTTTTCGCAGTTTCGCATCGCGTTATCGTACTATCGCATCGCGTTGTCGTACTGTCGACCCTAGGTCGAAACCGCGAAACAACGATGGCACTAACGGAACACCGTAGAAACTACAGTATGTGAAACCTTGTCATGATCATTACGTATTTTGCGTATTACTAGGTCGCATGGACTCGCAGCGTGACATTTTTTGCCACTGAAGATATAATAGTTTGCATGAGTTTGGTTCACGAACCGTTCAATAAAGTAAAGTCATGACAAATTATTTTTAACAATTTTTAATTACGCAACAAATTGGCTCTGCCAGAAGCCACTTGAAGATTAACCAAATCAACATTTTCATCTTTATTTGACTTGTATTATGCAGCCACCCGTGTTCAGCAAACGCATCTTGACTCTCCGCTGAGTAGCTGCTTAAAACAAGTTTGACTGTACGTTTCCGATTGCCAGGTTCATATATAAATCATATTGTGTTGTCTTCATGAAATATGCGAACTGTCAAGGAACAGAGGAATGTACAATGGAGAGTGTAAGTCTTTATACTACCAAAGATCATCTATTGATCATTTGCAATTGGAAATCAATGCACATATCGATATAAATGTATAGTAGAGGACAAACTCCAACTGATATACATTTTTTTCACAAGATAAGCTATTATTAACTCTGTATAGTCATAAACATGCATACTGTTTGGATATATCCAGTTCAACAATATCCACGCCAAAATACCATAACAAGAAACAAATATAATCCACTGTTAGAAAAGTCGTTACCCTTCTTATGGTATCAATTTACCCACGATTTAAATTCTAGTTGAAACAAAATGGCGTTACCGAACCTTGTAATTATCCAAGACTTAGCAATCATCGGAAAGGACAATAATTGCTCACAAAAAGTCATAAATGTGATGTAACAAAACAATTCAAAACAAATTTTAATTTCTTTATGATCTTCGTAAATTTCAAAAAGACAATATTAACATATACAATTAAAAAAAAGGTGATTGCATGAATATGGGAAAATATTGTGTTGAGACTGGAGCAGAGTTTTTCTAAAGGGCTCGACCAGCACAATTTAGTCCCATAATGGTGCATGGTGCAATAACCTATACAATAATATGAATACAGCGGTTTCGATTTGATTAATAGCCCTGTGATACTAAGTATTGTTTGTAAGACAGTATGTTATCCCCCAACCGACTAGGTGTAAACCTGTGTGAGTATATTGGAGATGATATCCAGTTCGTGGCAATCCATTTGGAACCCTCAGTAACATTACACCCGCCATGGAAACCCCGTTTATCCACGCCCCCTAAATATCCTTTACTGTCTAGGAAATGGTTGTACCAGAAGATTGCTTTACCCTTTGCTGGTTTGACAATAACACTAGCTTTATGACAATGCCTTGTTAAATTTTGCCAGTCTGGCACGGATTCTCTCTTTTCTAACATTTCCGACATCGACATGTCGGCGAATGGAAACACAGTTTCACCACCGCCTTCGACGTCTTTTAAATAGTACAAAAACGTACCATAACGGCATATCGTACAGCAATCCATCGCATCGGGAGTCGCACCAGAAGAATCTGTACACGATTTCTGGAAGCAACATGGTATCTTTTTCCTCGAGGCTTCATTAGAATCTAAGTGAGCGGAGTAAAAACCACCAGGTTTGTAGTGTCCAATACTGATTGCTTCGCTACCTTTTAGGACATACATTGGAATATTTGTTATCGTAGACACTCTCTTGTTAATCTTATCTAGAAATTCCTCGTCTATATTTGGTGGTTTTAGTGCTGTAGAATAACTCTGTCGGACCGCATTTTTCTGATCACCATTTTCTCGTTCAGTTTTTCGCATAAACACTGCGCTACGAACAGGACCAGCTTTTCTACCTCCCTCTAGCATTATATCACATTCTTCGTCAGTTAGAAATTGCTCGATTTCAAAGATAGGTGGTCGTTTTGCTAGCGTTTTAATGGTTGTTTTCCTACCGTCTGGCAGATCGATAGTTCTAACTTGTCCGACTTTACCAGGATCGAGCCTAGTCATTGGCAGATATTCGAAATCGCCAATCTCTCCAAGTGCAGATGTGTCTTCATCTTGATCAAACGCCTCTCTCATCATGTCAGCAATCGTGTTAATATCTTCGCTGTCGATGCGCCGTCCCCCTGACACAAAGGAGCCTATACCGTTAGCTTGTTTCATAAATGGGTCTTTATCAATATCTGAGTTACCCTTAGCGTGTTTATCGTCGCCAGTCTCTTCTTTTATATATATTGCCTCGTTAATCATATCAGCAGATGTGTTTATATCACCTAAACAATTGCGTCCCTCCGACATCATTGCGGCTATGGTACCAGTCTGTTTTATAAAGTCGTCGACATTTTCATCGCTAAACTCTTTACCAGTATCTGGGTTTTCCTTGTCGTGCTGATATTCACCAGTCTCTTCATTTAATTGCTTTTCTTCTATTGTGCCCATGGCTTCATGTATCATACCAGTATATCGTTCTATATCATCTAAAGAATTGCGTCCCTTTGACATCATGGCGGCTATGTTTTTGGCCTGCTTAAATAAGTCATCTATTCCAGAATCATCAAATTCATCACCAGTTTCTGAGTGCCCCTTAGCTTGCTCATAGTCATCCTCTGTTTCTTGCTGAATTCCGAAGTAGTCAAAAAGATCAACCGTATTATCTACAGTGTACGATCCGTTATCTGTGCTCCCTTGATTCACTCCGAAATAGTCGAGTACAGAATCATAACTGTCGCTTATCAAAGATGAGAACGTGTATTCATTAAATTCGGGCTTAACTCCACACGTTTCTAGCTCAAGGTTGCATAGTTTGAGTTCTCCATGTGTATGTGCAATAAGTGTCAAGCCGAGTAAGATACATAACGCATGCTTATTGAAGAAGGTCATCATAAGAATCTGTGGATGAAACAAATGCAATATTAACTGATATAAATATGGATGTAAAGATAAATAAACGACAAAGGGAAATTTATTATAAAACAAATTTCAACAGAAATTATTCAAAACTCGGTATAATATATATATTTTCACATTTCTGACAGATGAGTCGTCTCGTAAGTAAAATATTTCATCGAAGTAATTTGATAAATGTTATCAGCGCCGAATTTCCTGAAGTAGTTTCTTACATGTTCAAAATCGGTGAGACTCAGTTAAAATATAGTGTCCGTAATATAGAAATGAGCCGTTCCCCGAGATAACCAACATTATGGACTCTGCGCAAAGCATCGACCCGGATCAGCTTAAGCATGCCGCGCAGGCTAACCCGGACAGACACTGTTCGCCTCCTGTGGATTTTCTGTTTCAGGAATAGCTACTCTATCCCCCTAAGACGGAATGTGTCGGCCGGATCAGTCTGCGCGGATAGCGCAGGCTGATCTGGTCGATACATTACGCAGATGTCTATCGCCGCACCAACATTATGGACTCTGCGCAAAGCATCGACCCGGATCAGCTTAAGCATGCCGCGCAGGCTAACCCGGACAGACACTGTTCGCCTCCTGTGGATTTTCTGTTTCAGGAATAGCTACTCTATCCCCCTAAGACGGAATGTGTCGGCCGGATCAGTCTGCGCGGATAGCGCAGGCTGATCTGGTCGATACATTACGCAGATGTCTATCGCCGCACCAACATTGTGGACTCTGCGCAAAGCATCGACCCGGATCAGCTTAAGCATGCCGCGCAGGCTAATCCGGGCAAATACTTTTCGCCTCCTGTTGAGGGAACCGTTACTTTTTTTTTTTCAAGATACACATGTTTATTTCGTATTACTCTATACCTCTATCCCGCCGAGACGGATTGTATCGGACCGGATTAGCCTGCGCAGAGTACATACTGTTGGTTTTCTCGTGGTACGGCTCACATGTTATTAGCTCGAAGAAAAACTGTCTGGGAATTGTGATACCCTTGGCGTCGTCGTCGTCGTCGTCGTCGTCTGCTGCGTCCACTGCTTCGTCACAAAACTTAAAACCTTACCTCATAAATTAATAACCGTTTAACAATTGGTGCAAATGTTCCTAGGAACAATAAGCATGTCTACACCAAGTCACATAACTCTGGCTTTAATAATTATTCAGTAATGCTCATTTTTCGACTTTGAAAAATGCAGAGGAGCGTTGGCGTTTGCTTGCGACACTTTTTTTTATATTGATTATTTCCTGATTGATTGGGGTTTAACGCCGTTTTTAACAATTTCCCAGTTATATCACGGCGGCCAGTTGACCTACTCATGCATTTCCTGGTTTTCTCACACCAGTACTCCACACAACAATCTTCCCAAGCAACTGGCTGCTTTTCCACACAGGCTTAGCCCATTGGTGGAAGACGAATGACGCATGTCGCATTGACTTTTGTCAATCCTCGGAAAGAAAGTTGGCCGAGCCGGGATTCGAACTCACACTACCGCGTCGCTACCGACTGGGCTACCGGGATTATTTTATGATGTGACATTTCTAGTGTGTTCTGCATTGAAAACATATGAACATATGGATAAATATGCATAATTTGAAATTGTTCGATACAGGCTTAACACAACTTATATTGGAAGAATTCGCCTATTTCCACAATGTTTTTAAAAGTCGTCTGCTCCAGATGCGTCTTAAATGTATCTGCGTAAAATTAAGGAATTAAAGTGGAACTACAGTTTGCGTCGATCTGCGAAAAAACAACACAAATGCGCTTGCGAGCCGTGAAGATACAACAGCCTGCGCACACTATCGCGCCAATTAGTCAAACACATTTTCGATAAATGTCTGGCAATTATTGTCAGTTTGAATGTGATTAAATGGATGTGCTGGTTGATACTTAAAGGTGCTGAGCTCCAGATTATAGATATGTTAGTCAAAGTTTTAAAACTGTTTCAAAGTTGTCTTGAATTATTAGAATAATAATTCTGGGATAAAATTAGAGTAAAAGTTTCACTTTTCAGTACAATAAACATATAAATATTGATCGTTCATGGGTGTACATACCCAGTAAGGCAGATTTTGTACATTTTCATAACTTTCAATTGATTGTTTTTCAACATTATTTGCCAAAATAGTTTTGAAATATTTATTTCATATTATGTTGTCACTATAAGCAATATTTGCAGAACTTTCTACATTTCAAAATTGTGATCTCCATTTGGAGTTTAGCACCATTAATGTTTTTTTTCTTCTAGAATACTGCTAGTATCCTTAACGGATAATCGGATCATCGAAGGGGATTAATACTAATTTCGCATCTGGCTGAACAAGACATTACAACATGTTATGCACCGTTCCTAAGCTACAATTGCAAACACTATAGACGACAATCGGTCTGCAAATGAGCCGTACCACGAGGAAACCAACAGTGTAGACTATGCGTAAACTATCGATCCGGATCGGCCTTAGCATACCGCACAGACTAATCCGGGTAGACACTTTTCGCCTCCTGTGCATTTTCTGTTTCATGACTCGTTACTCTATACCTCTATCCCCTGAGACGGAATGTGTCGACCTGGATTAGCATGCGCGGACTGCGCAGGCTGATCTGTGTCGATACATTACGCAGAGTCCATAATGTTGATTTTCTCGTGGAACAGCTCATATTCGTTAAGTCTAATCGTGGTATGCACTGGACCCTACTTAATGATTTTAAAATACCTAGCATTGATTGTTTGCTGTTTTACGCCGCTTTCAACAATGTTTCAGTTATATCACAGCGTTTCCTTGGTAAGTTACCAATTATACCGGTACATTTATCTGACACCAGCCAGTCAGTCATAATGTTAACCACGCAACATTGAGCGCCAAAGAGGGCAGTCATTACTATCATCATTTGTCTTTGGTATGACCCGGCCGGGGATCGAACCCTTGAACTCCCGCACTCGAGTTAACATCTAATAAAGACTAACATTACACTAGACAACAGATAATTCGTTAAAGCATGGATTATATAAACAGTATACAGAAACTCGGCGGGATAATGGTTTAAGCCTTTCCCACATACAGCAAATTAGTAGAAGATGACCCTCAAGAACATCTGGTAAGAAATGTGGTAAATTTCTACTAATGAAAGTTTAACACCGAAATCTAGCAATGTCTCATTTTGCCGCAATATTTTTAAAAGTCGTCTGCTGCAGATGCACACAAACACGTCTGTATGTGGGAAATGGTTAAAAGATGATTAAACAACAATAGAATAGAACAGAAAAATAGCAGAAGAACCAAATGCAGACGATTTCGAAAAATTACCGAACAGAACAAAACTGAATATATTTTGTAAATATCCTCCGCGGTCCAAAATGCAATGCATTATGGTATTCTTTTTTTTTTTAAAAATCTACTTCCCACAAAGAGACGCCTTTTGACGCATCTTCAGCAGACAATTTTTTTTAAACATTGTGGAAAATGGGAGAAATTGCTTATAATGAGCAGCTTCTCCGTTTGCTACAATATTTTAAATTCTAATCACTTACTAAACTTTCATTTATAAAAATTTTCAATATCTTTACCTAGATATTTTGACTTAGTCGTCTGCTGCATATTTATCGTATGAGGGCTAGTGTTAGGAATAAAGTTAAATTATTTACGCTCAGAACTCCTGGATGCCTACCCTGTAGATTAGTGTTAACAGGTCAAAATAGTCCGTAAACATCCTGTGTTGGTGTAGAAATGAGTGTATACCATCACCAGAGTGCATTGAATATATATGACATTGAGTTTATATTCATTTTGAATGTGTAAAGGATGCACTGCCATTAATTGATTTGATCATGTTTAGTATGTTGAGCTTGAAAGTGAAAGTAGAGAATGTGTTTTGTTTTGTCCGGGCCCGTTTTGACGGTAATCATTTTCGCCTCTAGAATTCTTATTTAAAGAGAGCATGACCCCCATATTTCTTTGGATTGTTATAATGATTAGATGTAACTCTGTTTAATGATATATGGGGTTCTACATAAGATACGCTTAGAACGTGTGGCAATTGAGGGTTGGAACTGGTCGATTCACATGATCCAAAGAAGGAATTAATTCTAACAGCAGTGACATGAAGACGATTTAAAGGATTTTTTATTTTAACCCTTTCCCTCATATAGACGCTATCTGACGCCTCTGCAGCAGACGGCGTTTTGAAAACATAGTGACAAAAGAAGAAATTGCTCAAAACGAGCAATTTTTCCTTTTGCCACAATGCTTTCCACTTTTAGTCACAGGTTGTCCATTCAATTGTAGAGATTTTCTATTTTTGACAAAATATGTTCAAAGTCGTCTGCTGCAGAATTGTCATATGGGGGAAAGGGTTAAGAGAACACATTTTTCACCTTTTACAGCAGAATTCTTTTTGAAAAGACAACATCATAATGGTAAAAAGGAGACGTTCCTTAAAACGAGTACGTTCTCTTTACCTCACAATACTACCCAGTATCAATACTATACATGATACAGGTTGCATATTGCTGCAATATATGTTATTTATCGTTGATAAGTGCCCAACAGTTTTATGAATTCCTACATATCCATTACTCACATAACTATAAGCTTGAGATCAGGGTCGTAGCTTGGCAATAATCAATGTGTCACACAGGCGTACCCGGAAACACTTTTCGCCTCCTGTGGATTTTCTGTTTCAGGAATCACTACTCTATCTATCCCCCTTAAACGGAATGTGTCTTCCGGATCAGTCTGCGCGGACAGCGCAGGCTGATCTGGTCGATACATTACGCAGATGTGTATCGCCGCAGCTGCATTTTGGGGCATTTTTAGAACAAAATTGTAGGCACGTGCCTACAGTGCCTGAAAGGAGCTACGCCCCCGGAGATGCTTTTTGAAGTTGTATATGTAGGTGCCATTGATTTACAGTATGAATATGGAATAAGATATATTTTTCAACAATTGTTATATTCACACTCTCCTAATCTGCTTTAAGTTAAATGTTAAATGTTTTTTATTTGATATAAGCTATTTTTGAGCTACACTAAAATCAGGAAAGTTATTTCTGATTTGTATTTGATGTTCACGGATACATTTTGTTTATGTAAATGTTTGTAAATGATGAGATACATGTATTTGTTTAAGTCAAATACAATCTATCCATCTATCTATCATGAATAAGTCAACACGTTCCCATATCAAACCAAAAAAACCATATCTGTAGCAGACAACTTTGAAGACACCGAGGTCAAAATAAGAAGATCTCTCGAAATGAAAGTGTAATTTTTTAATCGAGGTTTCAATCATTGATGCAAGTGGAGAGTTTGCCACACTTTTTAAAAGGTTGTTTGCTCAACAGGCGTCAGTTCGTGTCAAAGGATTCAATGTTATAAAGCCTGCGATTTAAAAGTTTCAAATCAATTAACCTCTTTTCCACTTACAATACATGTTTTCAAGACGACTTTATAATTATATATACGAATATATAGAAAGTCGAAATTACACGATCAATTATTAAAGTGTTCTAAACAAGCATACTTTTTTTACCCTGCAGAGCAGTGACCTGTCAATAATATCAATTATTTATTTTCTAGGTATTACATTTTTTTTCACAACCTATGTTTATGATAGAAAAACAAATAATTAATTAATTAGAAAACAAAGAATTTTAAAAACGACACAAATGATAAAATCTAAAGAATTATACATACCACGTGTATTGTAGAGTCTTTTTTCAATTTATGAAAACAAAGTTAACCTTCAAAAGATTACGGAAGTAGTCTGTCAAAACGAACCCTTTCCTTGAAACGAAACGACGTTTGACACATTTGTAGCAGGCGACCTTTGAAAACATGGTGGAAGAATAAAATTGCTCCGATCAAGCAATTACTTCTCACTTTCCCGCAATGTTTTTAAATCTGTATTAAAACCAAACTTCCAATTTTCCAGAGATCACAATAGTGTTTCTCCGGTGTTTTTTTTAAAGCAGACGACTCTAAAAAAAACGCGCTATCAGGTAAACGGTCCATATTCAAATGCCCCGAGGACCTGATTGCTTGATCACCAATGCTCGTCTATGTAAGTCGGGTCATGGGAAAGCCCATCTCTCAACCCTTAACCCTTTCAAACAAAAATTGAGAAAATCTCTCAAAATGAATGGATAATTATTGAACAGTGTTGAAAAAACCATTGTGGCAATAGGAGATAGTGCTTCTAATGAGTCTAACTACAGTCAGCCGCACCAGCATCTTAAACAAGCAAAAGGAATAATCAATTGCTCCGTTTTTCACTGTTATTTCATCTGTATTAAATGAGTGTCCCTTTTCAATCGAATATCCATAATTAGCCGTCTGCTGCAGGATTGGTGTGTACCAGAAAGGGCAGCAGACGACAGTGACATCTTATAAACGAAAATATGGGAAATATCTATAGATGAAAACAAGTTTTAAACGTTTTGAGCAATTGCTCTTTTTTCACAATGTTTTCAATAATGATATTTTCGTGCATAGGCGTAATATAGTGTATGTCTCATATATACGTGTGAAACCTCGAACAAGCAATGCTAGTATATATGGAGAAACTGGACGATATCCTCTATACATCAACCAGTTAATACGTGTTATTAAATATTGGTTTAAAGTTGTCAATTCCAATAATTGTATAATTCAAGAATCATACAAGTGCTCTTTGATAGACTGTATTAATGGAAAACAAAACTGGGCCAATAGAGTTAGAAATATTTTATGCAAAAATGGCTATGGTTATATATGGCAAAATCCACATTATGCAGACAAATCATGCGTTCTAAATGGTTTGAAACAAAGATTAAATGACTGTTTTGTACACAATTGGAGAGGTGATATGTTAAGTAATGGTAGCCTTCTTATTTATAAGCATGTAAAAACTGACTTTAAATATGAAGCATACTTAGATATGATAAGCAATGGCCAGTATAGACATTTGCTGACCCAGATGCGTGTTTCAGCACACAGACTAAGGATTGAAACTGGCAGATATGGAAGAAACAGAATTGAGCAATCAAACAGAATTTGTGTATATTGTAATGCCAATGTAATTGATGACGAATTTCACTTTATTTTAATATGTGATATGCATCTTCATAACAGGAAAAAATATATCAACAAGAAATATTGGAAAAACCCAAGTGTATATAAATTGTTAAGCTTATTAAATTCTGCAAGGAAAACTGAAATAATAAATGTATGTATGTATATTCATAAATGTTATAAAGAAAGAAATGAACAACTTTATAATAATGCTTGACCGAATCAAACATTTCTCTACATAATTTGAATTGATTTTGTATTGTTTATTGTTCTTTTTTGTTCTGTTTTTATTTTTATTTTTGTTTTTTTGTTTTTTCTTGTATTTTCATCTGTAAATTTATTGTATTTGGTTTGAAACATTGTATGTATGTTTATAATCAATAAAATATATTCTATTCTATTCTATTCTCATATATATCTAATTATAAACTCTTTATTTCATCTTTATATAGAGCATGCACGTATATAAGATCTACGTCCCTGCATATATGACGTAATGTAAGATATGTACATAAAGAGACATTATACATGAGCCGTTCCCATGAGAAAACAAACATTATGGACTCTGCGTAATGTATCGAACCAGATCCGCGTAAGCTAACCCGGGCGGACACATTCCTTCTCAGGTAGATATAGGTATGAATTAATGATACCTGAAAAAGAAAATCCACAGGAGGCGAAACGTGTCTGTCCGGGTTAGCATGCGCGGCATGCTCAGGCTGATCCGGATCGATACTGAACACAATGTTGGTTTTCTCGTGGTTGGCTCATTTCTATAATTTATGGTTATAATATAATTTTATTTTTGCGACTTTGATCAAAACCCTTTGGCTTCCTTCCTTTCACACCTGTTGTTGCATTTACCACACAGTTATAGAGACTAATTGCTCTGACTAAGCATACGCATCTATAGACCCATTTGATAGTGTTCACTAATATGTTCAAGCGACAGGTGGAGATAATTTCAAGAGAAAAAAGTTAGATACAAGAGAGTTCCGGTGTGATATCCTAGCTCTTTCTCTTCAAAAGCTTACTACACAAAGAACACATGTGTCTATAAATTTGTCGAACACTTAAAAAGGAAACATTGATGAATTTGGCAAAATATCTCCGAGAGGCATCTATTTTACATTTGACATATACTCATAGAAACTAATCTGACATTAACCACGATTGAACATTTTGACATTGCATTGTACCCCAATAATTGAAGTATATAGTTTACATGTGTAAATATCTATGCTTTGATCCTCCTCGTATGTTTATGTGTTATATCGAATTAATGCTTATAACCCGTTCATGACATTGTTTAAATATGTATATACTTGTTTGTATGTAACTTGAAACTATCCCGTGATGAGCGGGTTCTGCCTTTGGGATATTTCCACACAAACGGCGCGAGTACTGGTTAAGTATCCAGGAAGCAGACATCGAGCGTGATTAATATAAGCTTAAAGCTTGTTTAGCAATCGATGTAAGATAAATAAAATTAAACTTTAATCACAAAAACTAGAAATTATGCAAAGTTTACGTTACAAAATAAAGAATATCTATAGATCTATCTTTGTCCTGGATAAGACTTCAGTACTTAACTGGGAGATACTTTAAAGCACCTGAGAAATTCCCAGAATCCGGCCCATGATTTGAACCCCGGACCTCTTGATTGACAGTCCAGCGTGTTAACCAATAGATCCTTACAAAGAAGCTCCATTTCAGCGTGGGCGATGACACATATTTTTTCCGGTATCTTTACAAGTCATATGGAACGCTACTTGAAATCTACATTTAACCCTTTCCCACATATAGACGCTTTCTGACGCCTCTACAACAGACGGCATTTTGAAAACATAGAGACTAAAAAAGAAATTGCTCAAAAGGAGCAATTTCTCCTTTTGCCACAACGTTTTCCACTTTTAGACATAGGTTATCTATTCAATGATAGAGATATTTTATTGTTTGACAAAAAATGTTCAAAGTCGTCTGCTGCAGAATTGTTGTATGTGGGAAAGGGTTAAACATAAGACTGTAATGGCACAGACTTGTATTTGCCTACAGTCAACACTTCTTACACTTTGATTGATTGTTAGGTGTTTTACGCTGCTTTAACCATTTTCCGTTATCATGGCGTTTCCCTGGGTAAGTTTCCATTACTACTGGTTCATTGATCCAGAAACCACCATGTCAGTCGAAATGCTAACCCCGAAACCCTGAGCGCCAAGGGAGGCAGCCATTACTACTAAGGCGATGAACATAAGGCGGATTTCTTTTGATGACGTGGTTTATTTTATTGGTAAAGTTTCCTGGTAACATTTTCTTTATCACAATTTTTAACCCTTTCCCAAAAGTCAACAATTCTGTAGCAGAAGACTTTTGAAAACAATTTGGCTAAAACACGAAACATCTCTGTAAATGAAAGTATATTAATTGAAAAGAGTGGAAAACATTGTGACAAAAGAAGAAATTGCTTATTATGCTGCAAATGCGTCTGTAGCTAGGAAAGGTTTAAAGTTATTAATAATTAGATGAAAAGCAGCCTCCGAAGCAAACGACTTTAACAACATTGAGGAAAAGGATGTATGTAATTGATCAAAATGAATTTAATGTTGGTCGGTCTCGAACAATATTCATAAATAATGTTTTAAATCGTAACGAGCAAACTCGTCTAAAGAATAATACACCGTAGTTGTTATATTAGTAACCATTATATGACTCACTTATACGCGGAATATTGGATATCAATAGAGGTTATATGTACTGAATTATTTAAATTGATACATGAGATCTTATCGCGATCAAAATTAGTTACACATCAAGCTACAAACCAATCACTTAAGCTTGTTTAATGAGGCACATATAAATTTAGGTTTGATCAAGATAGTGGTATAAAAGCCATTTTATATGACTCTAGACAATAATTTGGTTGATTGGTGGCCATTTGTACCTATAAATAATTGATAAAGGGGGGTAATTATCCCACCCTTTTTGAGCAACAAACGCCGTGAATATCAGGCGGGTATTTAGATATACCTAAAACACCGAGCACTAGGAAACGTGCTAATCGAATCAACCATTGCAATTATGTGCTTTTGAATATCACTCGCTGAGCATTTTATGGGTATGGCCATTCTGTGTCTTTGACCAATCTCATTAAAACCAGACCTAAACTTCGCTACCTCCTATACAGATCTGATGCCCTATACATGTCGACTCAGATTGACCTTTGCATCAGCCAATTACATTGACGCTTACCAAATGTTACGGCTAAAACAGGTAATTGACCCAGCTATATAACATATATAGAGAACCGGTGAATGCTTAGTGCTCCAACTGTATAGCACGGACGTATGTTGTATCGTGAAGTAACATTGGACTTTAAAACCGAGCATGTGCTCATAAGTATTCAATTGTATAATGTCATTTCAAGACGAACCTTTATTCTGGGTAGTCAGATCCAATAAACGTCCAGCGAAGCATTTTGGTCTGATTTTAATGAGATTGTGTCTCGACCTTTATCGGGTGAAGACGGGTTTGATTCTTAACGTTGCTTTTGTAGTTAGAAGTGATGAAGTTAGAAGTAATGAAGTTAGGAGTAAGGAAGTTGGAAGTTAGAAGTAATGAAGTTAGAAGTTAGAAGTGATGAAGTTGGAAGTTAGAAGTTAGAAGTGAATGTAGTTAGAAGTAATGAAGTAATGAAGTTAGAAGTTTGGAAGTTAGAAGTAATGAAGTTATAAGTATGGAAGTTAGAAGTATTGAAGTAAGAAGTCCCTCCAGGGCTTCCATAGGAACCTGATATAAGGTATTTTTCTGATTTTGACGTTAGAAAAGTCGTTCGTTCGTTTGCATGCCTCTGCATCAATTTGATATAATTTTCAGTTAAAAGAAGACATTCGAGAAATATAATTTCAACTATTGAATATAATTACTTTTATTACATACCTATCCAAATTTTGCATTGAAATTTAAGTGACATATCAATTTTTAAAAAAATGATAACTAACACTGTGACGATAACACTTTTAGTTTTTTTTATATCATCACTAGTGATGATATCATTTTTGCCGGAACTACTTTTTTTAGATTTGGAACATCTTTGGAATTTAAAGTGGGTTTAATACTAGGAATTTAAAAAAACCTGAGACCGAATACTAGGAAAATGACGTCACGTCAGCGGTTTTGACGTCATAACGCTAGTCATTTGGCGCCAAATAGAAGCAGCAGTATTTGGTTACGTAACATTTATACGCCTAAGGCCAAGTCATTTTTTTTTTATATGTTTCTTTAAAATAAAGGGGAGATTTATTCCAGATATATAATAAATAGAATAACTAACTGCATGTTTTTGATATCGAATTTATGTCACTCGGGAACAAAGGGGTAATTTGGTGTAAAATCACTCAACCTACGGTTTCGTGATTTTAACCAAATTACCCCTTTTTTCCCTTGTGACATAAATTCTATATCAAAAACATGCAGTTAGTTCTCTATATATCATAAATGACGTCGCCGGGAGTGTCATAAAGCCATTGAATAAATTGCGTATTCAACTAGTGTAATAACAATGCTACGTAACGTGACGTGACGTCATAACGTAACGTTTAGCGTTGTAAATACGCGCGCTTTATAGCGACGTTTATATGGATATAGCGCTGTAAATTATCAAATTAGTATTTATGATATAACAAGAACATTACATTCGTACGGCAGCTCTAAAGGGACACACACGATTTTTTTTTTATCTCGTGCGCACCAGATACTAAGTCGTGCGAACGAGATACTATCTCGTGCGCACGAAATAAAAAAAAATTCGTATGTAATTTATAAAAATGTGTGTGTCCCTTTAGAGTTGCCGTAGGCAGCTCTAAAAGGACACATACGATTTTTGTTATCTCGTGCGCACGAGATACTATGTCGTGCGCACGAGATACTAAGTCGTGCGAACGAGATAAAAAAAAATTCGTATGTAATTTATAAAAATGTGTGTGTCCCTTTAGAGCTGCCGTACATTCGTGGTCATTCAATACGAAATGTATTAAACTCGTTTTCTAAAAGTGATAAAAACTCACCCATGGCTCGTTCTTATCAATTTCAGAAAACTCGTTTAATAAATTCCGTATTGAATGACCACTCATGTAATATCCTCTATTTATCTCACGACAACTTTCATTGTTAATATAACTGAATTATTGTGCTATAATAATTATTTAGAGATGTTATAAGAGTGTCGTCTGGGTTCAACATTCCTTATTGAATAAAATCCCGAGAACTTTTAAAATTATTTTTCATTCAAAGTTTACATCATTGTAGTAAAAAGAGAAATTGCTCATCATTTTCTAATATTCCCGCATAGTTTTCAAATGTAGTGTCTATTAGCGAAACGGTTTATTTTAAAAAATCGTTCAGTTGCCGTATCAAGAAAAGTTCATCAACCAATAACAGTTGCCGACCTTGCCTCTAGGCGTTGAACTTTGGTCACGACAATTCATCGATAGTAATGTAGAAACATTTGAGTGACACGGACGTTTGCTTAACGTGCCTTTCCGCATGCAGATGTTTTTGGTGCATCTACAGCATACACTTTTGGAAAACATTATTGGGAAAAGAGAAATTGCCCATTATGAACTCACTAACGTTATTAATGTATCGACATTATCGACATTTTACATATATTTGCGCTGATGTCTTCAAATTCGTCTACTACAGATTGGTAATATGTGGGAAAGGGTAAACTAGAATCTAAATAAGGTAATTGCACATCGGGACTCAGAATACTACATAGACAGACATAAGTGTTTATTTTAGACTTGTACAATACACCGCATCTTTACACAATATATGCAAATCGATAAATAGCATACATATTTAATATAACCTATATGTTAACGCCCAAACCCCTGTAAAATGGTAGTAACGATTTATATTATGTAGATACAACTTTAAACAACTTACAACTTTACAACTAAATCATGTGCATGCTTTATCATTTTATTTTCATACTTTATTATATTATGTGCATACAATATTATATCATGTTCATATTACTTTGTGTACATTTTTTTTGGTGTGCTTACTTATTTGTATTCTGTACACTTATGGGAATGAGGCTTATTAGTCGCCGGGCAGAAGCCCGCGACTTATATTTTTGATAGCTTTTCGGAAATGACATGGTAGGACAAATTTAAATGTCTTGAACATATTACAATTGTGTTTGTTTAAAAACACTTAGTTATGACACATCTAAATAGAATAAATAATCCAATGTTTTAAGTATTTGTAGTTTCTTTATTTTCACTCGCATTTATGTTTTTTTTGTCTTATTTACGGAGACAAAATAGTCCCTGTTAGACTTGCTGCAGACTGTTATGTGTCAATATCGAGATAGAAATCACGTCGAATTCTCCTTTAATAGCAATTTTAACTTACTGAATATTATTTTAATGTTCAAAGAGATGTCTTGATTTGTTTAGAATTAATTTAATAATGTTAATCCATGTATATCTAAAACATGAACTGTTTCTTAGCTAAATATAGTATCCTGTTGTGTCCTAGTTTTGTGACCTTTAACATCGATTTTCGCGCTTGCGCATTTCGATATAAAGAAGCGAGTGGTCTAAATATTATTTTATTTTAGATAAGTATCAACATAATCTGGTAACAAAAACAAAAATAAGAAATATTTTGAAAAGATGTCTCAAATATATGCCTGTTTATCGGTCGTGAACGTCAAAACGCTTTCTCGTTAGTTTGTGACCTAGTTTCATATTGCAAAAATATAAAGGGAAGTAACCGGAAGTAAAATGTAAACTTAGAAAAGCGCTTCCATGACAGTGACGAGTTATGCAGACAACTACTGTCGCTCGAAAATGTTATTTCTTATACGTCATGATACGAACACTTAAAGCATTTTATTTAACACAAAATATAAAATTCACATAAACGATAATATATAAATGTTTTTTTCTCTCTCGAATGCAGTGTAATAAAACATGCACTAAAGCTTTTCCAGATTTTTTATTCACTTTCTTTGATGTCACAACGACTAGATCTTGACACGAGTTCAATATTTCGAAAGAATGCTGAAACACCTAATATTACAGATAGATACCTAATATTACACCCTTAAATGATTAAATGTATGTGATATTAAATGTTTTTTTGGCTTGAAACAAATTAAGAAAAGAACAAGCTCTGATAAACAATAATTTTAGAAATAAAGAACATCTGGTATTTCGCACCCAATTAACTTCATACTTGCCTCCCTTTAAATAGTTATGGGACTCGCAACTGGCATTAGTCCTTAATGAAAGCAATATGTGTATGTTTAGACTAATGAAAGTCAAGAATGTATGTGTGTTAAAAAATAAATTAATGCAGTCTTTTACGGCGACATTGATGCATTGCATCAACTTTCTCTTGTAGTTATATTATGTAGATGTATCTTTACATCTTGTGTTTGTTATGTAACATCATAAGCTATGCCCCGGATTATTTTGCAAAGGCTATGTTCGTTGACACGCAACGGTTAAATGCAAGCGTCTTGATGAGAATGAATTCCAAGTGTCGAAAATGGGGCTGATTCCTACGGAATACCGTTAGGGCCATCGCCTATGAATGTGTTGATCTGAAACGCGATACTCGACAGTACGATGATGATAACACGACAACGCGACAGTACGATGGTGAAAACGCGACAGTACGATGGTGAAAACACTATAATACGACAGTACGATGATGATAATGCGATATACTATCGTGTTTTCACCATCGTACTGTCGCGTTTTCACCATCGTAATATCGTAGTATCGTACTGTCGCGTTATCACCATCGTACCGTCATGTTATCATCATCGTACCGTCGCGTTATCACCATCGTACCGTCGCGTTATCACCATCGTACCGTCGTGTTATCACCATCGTACCGTCGTGTTATCATCATCGTACCGTCGTGTTATCATCATCGTACCGTCGCGTTATCACCATCGTACTGTCGCGTTTTCACCATCGTACTGTCGCGTTTTCACCATCGTACTGTCGCGTTGTCGTGTTATCACCATCGTACTGTCGAGTATCGCGTTTCAGATCAACACATTCATAGGCGATAGCCCTAACGGTATTCCGTAGATTCCTCAAAAAATAGGACTTAGCAAGAACATCTCGAGTTTTATAAAATAAATGAAAGTACTGAAAGTAATGGTAACTAACTATTTTTGAACTTGTTTGGATGTTATTGTAAAATATTTGTTGATGTCCAAATTACTTTGATTTGTGCTAACTTGCAATTATTCATAAGTTTAAACTCACTTTATAAAATTAAAGAAAACTTTAGGTCAAAATTTATCCTGCTCACGCTTTTACAAATATTGTTTTTTCTGCCTGAATCCAAATCTAAATATTGAGTCCAAATTTTGGATTACAGGAGATTTAAGTGCTTACAAGAATACAACCGGTTTCAAACTATCGCAATTTAGTAGTTCATTAATGTTGTAATATGTGGTCGCGCACCGACTCTGACTCCTAATTTATTACAACAACGTAAACCCGACTTTACTATTCCGCCGTAGTCTATATTTAGGTGCATATTGCA
The DNA here is from genome assembly GCA_031761405.1 of Serripes groenlandicus. Lineage (NCBI taxonomy): Eukaryota > Metazoa > Mollusca > Bivalvia > Cardiida > Cardiidae > Serripes > Serripes groenlandicus. The sequence goes on along the minus strand of JASEVX010000011.1, from coordinate 48,132,646 downwards.
ACTTCACTGACACTGGCACAAACATTTGAATGTGCTGTATGTTTAACGTGCCAAGAAGGGAAGGCACTACTTTTGTTGGTCTTCTAAAATCTGACATCACAAAAGACTTGAATTTGAAATGATGACCTATTGGGTAGATTTTCTGACTACTAGACAGTATTGAATTAATCAATGGTAGCATTACATATGGGAAGACTCTTTTTCTAGAATTCTTTATCTTGGCAATCACTACAATGCTCTGTATACAATACTAAATTGCCTTCTTAACTACTAATAGTTTTAATTCTTTTCAACCTGCAGACGTATTTTAATACATTACAGTCGACGAAATCTAGAAAAACATTATGTCAAGAGGCAAAAGTGCTTATCATACGCTATTTCTTCATTTACTTCATTTGTTTTTTTTATCTTTATTTAAAACAAATACATCATTCATTGATAAATTATTCATTTTTGTTTAGCCATAAAGTTTCATTTTAAATCTTTCTACTGCAGATGTGTTATTTGTGTAAAAAGATGAATTATCTAAACATTTTAATTATTGTAAGGGGAACGAAATGGACCGGGCGATAATAACTGAAGAAGATTATTTACATTCTGTGCTTTTAATTATAACTTTGACAGAAAAACAAAACTGTTTCACTCCTAAATAATTAATATCAATTCCTTTCTGTCTTCATTGTGCATTGGTTACAGCTTCTGCCTTGCAAGCAGGAGACCCGGGATACATCCAAGGTCGGGTCATGCCAAAGATTAACAAAGTGATAGTCATGGCTTCCCACCTTTGCGCTCAGGGTTGCGGGGTTGCATTGTGACTGATGCATCGGTGTTAGGATAAATAATACCCGTATAATTGGTTCTTTACCCAGGAAACGCAGTGATATAACTTATATCATCTTCAGAGAGTGCTTTAGAATATCTTACATTCTACAATGTATCATACATTAACACGGAATACACAATCAATTAACTAAAATGGTTAGAGCTAGATCTCTATATCTTACTCGAAAAAAGAGTAACACATGAACTGGATGACCACCATTTCGGTCAATACCTGATAAAGACGACTTTTGATTGCGCAAAAAGTAGGTATTAAAAAAACAAGAATGTTCTTGATATTGGCCTAGTGTCCTATTCTTCGAACCGATATGATACATTCTGATAAAGTTCAAACATGCTCAATTAAACAAGAGGGCCATAACATTGATTACAAAGATGTGATGGTTGGGAAGGGTCGTACACAGTTTTAATGCAATGCATCAAGTAGTTACTAAGATATGAACTCTTAATGTAGTTGCACACAAACACTTTAACCATAATTTCTAAGTAAAAACAGGGCAATACTTTGCATTATATGCAGGATAGAGCTATCTTACTTGCTTGTGTATATAGCTGGGGAATTGGGAAGGGTTGTGTAAAGATTCAATACAATGCTTCAAGTAGTTACTGAAATATGGACTCTTAAAGTAGTTTCATGCAAAACTTTAACCAAAATTTCTAAGTCCAAAATGGGTCACAACTTTCAATAAATGCAGGATAGAGTTATCTAACTTGATAATCTACAAAGGTGTGATAGTTGGGAAGAGTTGTATGAAGTTTAAATGCAATGCATCAAGTAAATTCTGACTGAGATATTTATTGCACGCAAAACTTTAACCAGAATTTCTATGTCAGAAAAGGGCCATAATTTGCATTAAATGCAGGATAGAGTTATCTAACTTAATAATATACATAGCTATGATAGTTAGGAAGGGTTGACTAAAGTTTGAACGCAAAGCATAAAGTAGTTATTAAGATAAGGTCTCTTAACGTAGTTGCACGCAAGACTTTAACCAGAATTACTAATAAAAAAAGGACCATAACTTGCATTAAATGCTAGGTCAGAATTTAATAATATCAAAACGTACTCATTAAAGGAAATGTTACAGTAAAGAAAAGACGAGGCTATCTAAATTATCTAAAGAGTCACCTCGCAAAATGGAAACATGTAAATAAATATAATAGATGTTCGCAAATACAGTCGGAATTATCTGTTGATGTATATAGATGTTTAATGTACTGGAAAGTGAAATTATGACTCTAATTCTATCCCAGAATTGTGATTCTAATATTTCAAGACAACTTTTGACTAGTTTAACTATACTATCTATTCTCTGGAGTTCAGCACCTTTAACTGAATAAATGATTTCGTGCAGTATTTTTCGAACATTTCCAATGAAAGTACATACGAAAATATTTAATTTATTAACGAACTGGATAGAGAAATTATTATATCTGAGATAGAAAGAGTTACAAATATCTATGAATAGAAATAAAAACTGTGAAGCAGATATAATGTAGCTGATTTCTTCACTGAGTGTAAAGATTTTATGTACCTTTGCTGTATTTTCAATACTATTTATGAGTCGTATATTTATCCCGATGCTTTGACAAAGGGTTTTATTGTTTATTTGTTTATTTAGGGTGACAACAGTAAACCTGAATGTTATAGAGATATAACATTGGTTAATATAACTGCTAAAATATTTTCTTTAGTGTTACGAAATAGGTTGAATGTATGGTGCGAGTCTAATAACGTTTTCTCTGATTGTCAATTTGGTTTTCGATGGTTTGCAGAGTTCCATACATGTGTTTAATTAGCAAATAGTCCTAATTAATCTGATTTTTTCAATGTTACAATTGGTTTGAAACAAGATGAGCCCCTTTCCCCTATACTTTTTGCTTTTCATATATGATATAATGGAACACATTAATGTAAATGCATTAACCGATTCCGATATACAACTGCTGTCAAAGAACATTTTTGTTATTTTGAGATGATATTGTTATATTTACAACCGATCTCGGGAGTCTTCAAGCACAGATTGGTTGCTTATACGATTATTCTTGTAAATCGAGACTTGAAATTATCATAGATAAAACTAAAATTGTTGGTATTGTCTTCAATCACACAGGCACATTGCATTTACAAATAATAGCATTACAAGGTCAAGCTTTAAGTGCTTATGGTAATTTGTTAAACATATTTGATCAAAATCCATTAGATATCAAAACGAAATTTTTTCTGTTCGATGCTATGGTTGTTCCTATTTTATTATATGGTGAAGGAATTTGGGGTGTCTACAAATTCAAAGATATTGATTATTTGCATTTACGTTTTTCGAGATATCTGTTAGGTGTTACAAAACAAACGCCAAATAACGCAGTTGTTGGAGAATTCGGAAGACTGCCTATATCTGTTATCTGTAAACAACGTTCTTTGAAGTTCCGGTGCAAGATAATGTCAAACATAAACTCTTCTTAATATGACTCTTATTGGGATCGATGTGATACTATCAATACTAATTGTTGGGCAAAGAAGATTAATTCAATAATTGATCATCTGGGACTTCAAATATTAGATTAAATTTTGACAGAAACTTTAATATTTTACAATATTTAAAACTAGACAATATGACCAATTTATTCAAAGTTGGAATATGTCAATTATTAATTAGCCAAAGTTGGCATATTATTGTAGTTCAAAAAAGAATTATCTTATGAAAAAGTTTTACATATTAGTTCTAATATCAAATGGCTTAACTTATTTGCTTATTTTAGATTAAGCTCTCATAAGTTAGAAATTGAATCTGGTCGTTTTAATGGTATTCCAAGAGAACAGAGGCATTGTAAAGTTTGCTCTTCCAACCTAATCGAAAATGAATATCATTTTCTTTTATGTTGTCCAAAATTTAAGTAATCAGACAAAATCTTCTTGGTAATATGCAATGGCCCAATATCTGTAAATTTAATAAATTACTGTCAAGTTCAAAACAGAAAGAATTAAAAAATCTCGGAAGGTTATTCTATTCGCGATGACGTTATAAAGCTTGTTGCTGTTACCTAACCTATTTATACTGTGTACTTTTTTCATTTGATATACCAAATATTATTCATTTGACATATTGTATAGTTTTGTCTAAGCCATATTCTTCCACTTTGAAAATGGCCATAGACAAATTGTGTCGATATTTGCCAATGCAGGATTGAATTGAATTGATTTGAATTGCTAACCCCGCAACCCTGAGCCCCAAGGGGGGCAACCATTTTTTAAGTTTTCAGTATGACCCGAGCGGGGATCGAACCCGCAACCTATCGCAACCGAGGCGGGCGCTCTACCACGATACCACCGAGGCGGTGTCATTAATAAAAGATTGTGGGACGAGGAAAATACTCACTAAACAAGGACATTTAACCATCTCCAACGTGATATTTGTTGTCATTGTACGCCATTTATTGTCTTGCGTGACTGACCGCGTGACCCGGCCGGGTAGCTCAATTGGTAGTGTATCTGACTCGTGATCTGGAGGTCACGGGTTCGATACCCGGTTGCGGCGACATTCTTTCGGGCGATGTTTTCCATTGCCTCTCACCTCTGATCTATGTGAGAAAGTAGTCAGTGGCTTCGAAAGAATGTTGTGTAAGTACTGGTGTGGGAAAGCCAGGAAAACATGGGTAGGTGCACTGACCGCCGTGATATGACCAAAGCTGTTTAAAGCGGCGTTAAACTCCAAAACAAACAAAAACAAAGACTGACCGCGTGAACTTGCACATAGGTCAACATATTCCCCTGGAAAACTTAACCATTTCAACAATACTACAAATCTGAGAATTGATTGATTGGGGTTTAACGCCGTTTTTAACAATTTCTCAGTTATATCACGGCGGCCAGTTCACCTACTCATGCATTTCCTGGTTTTCTCACACCAGTTCTCCACACAACAATCTTCCCAAGCAACTGGCTGCTTTTCCACATAGACTTAGCCCATTGGTGGAAGACGAATGACGCATGTCGCATTGACTTTTGTCAATCGTCGGAAAGAAAGTTGGCCGAGCCGGGATTCGAACTCACAACCCCTGGATTGACAGCCCGCGCTACCGACTGAGCTACCGGGGCTCGGCAAACAATCTGACAAACATCTGGGTAAAAATATGAAAACTCTATACACATGAAAGTATGATTATTGATTTGAAATAAATGTGGACAAAAGAGGATTGACAATGACACGGACAATACTCATTATGAGGATTGTCTTCTATTGTAACATCGGTTCCCTTAAGCAATGTCTGCTGCAGATGCGTCATTAATAATTTAATTCATTTATCAATATACACGGATACAATTTAGCTAAATGTGCCGTTTTCAGTCTCCCGTTTAATACTACCTCATTCATTGACTTATTTCACAAAGAGACTCTTCCATGTTGAAAATCGGAAATTTGGAAAATTTAATGTCTAAGTGGCAATCAATGCAGATGTCAGGAGGGACGGCTCGTTATTAGCTGTCTCACCTGAACTATGCATTGTTTGCAAATGCCGTCAATTACATTTTGGAAGCGTAAGGGTTAAATGTGCGGTGGAGATCGGTAAGTGAGAAACTAAAAGTGGAACAAAAGATGACATTTTACGTTTGTATAGACTTATCCACGTTGACTGTGATAGGGAGGGTCGCGTATGAAGCAGGTTAAGGGTTAGTAACTACGGATCGATTTCAAGTCAAACGGTCAAGGTACCAAAGGAATGCTGAATCATTGCTGGTCTATCGTTAATGAACTAATTCACGGTCAATGTTTCTTCAACAACCAGTAGCTACCTTAGGCGACCAACCAACACACACAGCACGCTAACGACTAGGCGGTCAGGTGTTGGAAAACTTTAAAGTTTTTGCAAACTTGTAAAAGAAGCGATTTCTTTAATAATATCCACATAATCAAGTATGTGTTTATGTTTAGATCGAAATCGTTGTTATTTTTCGAAATTAAGGCATAGTAAAATAATCATGAAATTATGCGAAATGAATGAGGGCTAATACCGTAAAATGACAGCTTTGTTTTACCTCATTTCAGTATAAGTATGTTCTTACCAATATTTAGTTAAGACTAGCACAAAGAGGCCAAAGAGGACCAGTAAAGCTTCATCGCCAAAAGGGAAAATATCCCGCATCATATGGTGTCTGTCTTTTGTCAAGTTAATATGATTTAGGGGGTCTTCTAAGAAATGTTTATGTACTAGTTAGCATTTCAAAATCAGATATGTATTTGCCTAGGAATTTAAGCCCCTGGCGGCGGTGTATTTTGACCAATCAGCATGGCTTAAAGGAACGAGGAAGAGTCACACAAGGACAATGTTTACAAAATTATTTAAGTCAGTCTTATACCCTCGGAAGAGAATATTATTCAAGTTTTCACTATAGCCATATGACGAAAACAGCGCCGCCACCCAATTATTATTTCTACAAAATTATTTGAAAATCAACCTATTACTTTCGGAGGAGAAAAATATTGAAGCTTTTACTATAACAATTGAAGGAAAAACAAACCCGCGCACTGGCGGACATGTTTTTTACCAATCAACATGTCTTGCAGGACACCACGGGAACATTTCTACACAATTATTTACTTATTGCCGAGAGACACTTTCAGAGAAGGCGGCCACATTTTTCGAACAATCGACATAACTTGAAGGAATCTCATACAGGGTCACACCGGAATTATTTGAAAATCTTGCCAATAGGTTTGGGTGAAGAATGTTTTGTTTTTAAATCTGGTTGCCATCGAAACCAGAATTCTGCATTGATCAATGAAAAATGAAGTAATTTCGATGAGGACATTGAGAGGATACTTGATGATTAGTTGCAACCCAATTTACCCACTTGTTACAGAGGAGAATATGTTGACGACGGATGACGAACACCGGACAAAGGTCGATCACAATAACTCACATTGAGCAAATTTCGTTTGCATTGCACTATAATTGATTTAGGAAATTCATAATGAATAATGTACAAATTGTCTTATTATAAAATGAGAGAAGCGGGTGCGGGGATTTCCTTATATCGGCTTGTTTATGGATAAGCTTAATAGCAGAATGGTCATTTTACCCATACAGGAGCTGATATGACTGAAATATTGCTGAACTCAGCGTAAAACACCATAGCAACAAAGCAAGCAAATCAATGTCTTTAAATATTCAAGAATGTTAATACATGATAGTTAACTAGACTATGTAACGGCAAAGACTGTAAGGCATGGGACGTTGACCGTTGATTTATTACAGCTTTACAAAACAGTTACCGAGACATGCGTTTACTAGAGCAGTTTGGTAGGTCACGTTTTATATATGAAGCAAGGGACGTTTAGTTGTTCAAAGTCACGGTTAACAAGTCATGTAGATATAAACCAATTTTGCAGCAGTCTTTGAGTACCTCTTTATGCTTCCACTTCACATACCTGTAAACTGGGTATCATTCGTCCATCGTTGGCTTGATCGAACTTCATTATATTGAGTAAAGCGAGTACCATTCGACACTCGTCGGTTTTATAGGATGTAGCTTAAGCACCATTTAATTGAGATTAACAAACAGATTGTAGATATCTATAATGATAAGGTATATCTGGCTTTTACCCTTTATCCTTGACGTACTCGGAACGAGAATCTGGATTTCCTAGCGCTTCCAGCAAGACTTTTCAGATTTCTTTTTGTCACGGGAGTTGAACGCCTGAACGGGCGGTTTACAGCATACGACAGAGGTCTGCCAATTGTGTATGCGTTTTATATGGCTTAGATACAATATACGACTCAGCACAAGCAATTATATACGTAATTTCAATGTTTGAGCTACGATAAACGACCCAGGAAAACCAATTGTTAATATTGATCACGTGTTGGTTACCATGGTTGTTCCGCGCATTTCCCAGAATTCTTTCCCTGCGGCCAATGAAATTTAACTGTTGCAAACGCTAACTAATCCACCAATCAAGTTACAGCTCTTTCAAATCTCGTACAATTGAGCTATTTACATACGTACGTGTGTGGTAACAGATAAGCAAGGAAGGACAGGAAAAGACGAATTGGCTTTGGAGTATTTACAATTACAGTAAGCAAATTTCTTTGGTTTAAATGTATTTATTTTAGCCAGTTTATTTACTTTAAAATTTCTTATTTAAGTCATTTTCTTTACAAGAAACGTACTTATTTCAGACTGCTTCTTTGGTTCAAACATATTTGTTTTAGTTAGTTTCTTAAGTAACGCGTATTTATTGTAGATAGTTTCTAAAACAATTTCTCTTAAACTTTCTTGAGTTTAGTTTCTTTAACACATTAATTTAAGCTTGTTCGTTCAGTTTAAGGGTAATTATGTTTATCAGTTTCTATATTTTGAAGCACACTAATTTTACCGGTTTCGTTTATTCTACTCATTAGGGCAACGTTAATAATGATGATTATTACCGTTGTCCTGATGTGTATGATGTTAATTAGCGTTGTCCTGATGTGTATGATATTAATTTGCGTTACCCTGACGATTATAATAAACGAAACCGGTAAGCACATTTAAAACCAATGTCTCATAATCATTAGCGTTGCTCTGATGAGTAGAATAAACGAAACCGGCTGGCACGTTTAAAACCAATGTAGTGTCTTTCTTCTTTTTTACTATATATATAAGCCGTTCCGAGAGAAACCCAACATTATGGACTCTGCGTAAAGTATCGACCCAGATTAGCCTAAGCATGTCGCGCAGGCTAACCTGGACAGATACTTTTGCCCTCCTGTGTATTTTCTGTTTCAGGAATCATTACTGATTAGCCTGCGCGGACGGAGCAGGATGATCTGGATCGATACTTTACACAGAGTCAATAATGTTGATATTTTCGTGGACGGGCTCATATATATATATATATATATAGTGGGCTCGCGATCTAGAGAATTGATCGAGATAAACGATATGTTCGAGTCATCCCGAGTCTACTCTGTGTAAGCATAGAAAGTGTTTTAAATCAAGGATAGTGATACATATTCTAGGAATGCAGCACCATAAGGGTTAATGCTGCATGTTCTTATATATTTCACAGGATCCATTAGAATGGCCCTGTTTGTATATCTCGTTGGTATTTTGCTGAAGCATTTTACAAATGCATGGGAGCAAGATTTTCTCACTTTAGACAAGTCTGTGCTTGACCCTGTACTAGAACACCGGGTGTGTCTACAAAGCAACGTAGCTTTTGACACAATAGTAACATCGCCGTCACAATGTATGATGTTCTGCTCCCTGAACGATGCTTGCAAGTGTTTCTCCTTCACGTCGAGTACTGGACAGTGTCGTGGATGCAGCAATTTTGACGGTGATTTTGACTACGAAAGCGGAGCACTGATGTACACCGTGATAGGTATAATAATAATTATTATAATAACACTTTTTTTTTTTTTTTTTAATTCCTCCTGTTGGAGATTAATAAAAAAAAATTTGTGCTAAATTAACAATAAATAATATGAAAAAAAATGATGTTATAAACATATGTTATTATATAAAAATAATATTTGAGATATTTTCAGTATATCATCATTCAATAATTGCAGGTGGTTCGAATGCACTGTGAATCGCTCGATTTGATTGGTTTAAAATGGATCACGTGCCTACATGAGTGGCATGCCTGAATACAGGAATCATGATAGGTTTTCAGACAAATGTATGAATAAATCAATGAGCGTCTACGAAGTAAAGCTTGTGTTTCTTCATCGGTGTCTATAACAGGTTCCGATCGCGGGACTTTCAACATGAACGTATGCAGATGGTCAGACTCTTATTCGTCTGTGAGCTCAATGTGAATGTTATATCGTATGTCTTGTAAGAAAAATGATTTCTGAAGCTGGAATGTATTATTAATGGGCCAGGTCACAGGGCACTTCGACCAAGAAATATCAGGATAACATGTGCCCCCATGCACTCAGATTAGGATCGTCCCTGTTGTCATCAAGTTGTACAAAAATCTGTAAAGGCAGACGATAACGTTTATTACCAAAAGTTGAATAAACTAAAAATAATATTATTTGATCGCTTATACTTTTTATGCAAATATCTCCGAATATCAGTTTTCGCATGAAATATCTTATATACTAAGATTTATTATGTAGTTTTTGGAGCGAATTTGAACAGTTTTCGCATTGGGGCCAAGATGTCCATAGCCAGGTACGAGACAGGTTGGTACTGTTAGGGAAGTTGAATTCTTATAACATTTAACTTTTGATAAGAAACTGTTCGCCCTACAATCGTCTTTGTGCATTGATAAACTGACAGTCTTATGTAGGCTATTTCCGTTCTATAGCTTCTATACATGGCTTTTGTTTGTTATGCAGAAACTGCGTTCGGCAACCGAGTTTACCGGACAGAACATTTATAATTTTATTTCTTTATTGGCTATAATTTTGCATATCGGAAATTGGTCGGCGTGTGCTTAGCGCAGTTATGGATCTTTCTATTCGCTATCTAGTTGTAAACATATAATGTATTTCTAATCTCACGTGAACTGCCGTGACAAAATGCTGACTGTATCAGTATTCAATTCGATTTTAATCGATACATAAAATAAATCTGCAGCAGACGACTTTGAACACACCAAGACAGAAGTATGATAATACTCCTTAATAGAGTAAAGTTGAAAACATTGCTGCAATTTGCTAATTTTAAGGCGTCAAATGCGTCTACATTAAAAAACCTCTGAAAGTCTGTTTTGCCTGAAAAAGCTAAACATAATATTAATATTATAACATCTGATATAAAGATATTAGTATTTTCAATGACAACCCGTTTTTATTTAAGGTTTTCTAAATAAAATATGTTTTATCTAAAACGTGACATAACGGTGATATATTAGATAAGATAAAAATAGTTAACACCCAAAAAGTCTTCTATGAAATTGGCACGATATTGTGACAATGGAATTTCGTTCGATGGGATGGAGTGCAATATGGACACTTGCAGTTCGTGTGTAGTAAAATACTTATAATTATGTAAGTTGTTTATCGACAGGCCATTGGAATCCTTGGGCGGCCTGGTCGACATGTAGCCGTACATGTGGTGGCGGAGTAAGGACTCGAATTCGAACCTGTGACATGGTCTCAGCCGCGCTTTACTGTCTTGGGACAACCGATGAAGAATACAGCTGCCATAACTTCAGCTGCACACCTCACGGTTTGTGTTGACTTAGCTTACATCAAATCATTTTTTGTTGATATATACTTTGGGTATACTGGTTAGTGCCGAGCTTTAGATGCTCAATCGGTAACGACGTGGATTGTCAATTCCAGTTCCGTGAGATCGAACCCCACTTCGGCTAACTTTTTACCGACGTTTGAAGAAAAGTCAATGCGACAAGCGTCCTTCGTCTTCCACCAATGGGCTCCCAGTCTATTGATGCAACAACAGTCAGTACATTCGAAAGACTTGTGTTGTGTCGAGTACTGGTGTGAGAAAGCCAGGTACCACATGGGTAGGTGAACTGATCGACTTTGTATGACTGAAAAGCTATCGAACAATGGCGTTAAACCCCAATCAATGCCTCAATCAATGTATTTTATTATTATCATTTGACACTTTAAATTGGAGCTTGATATGTGAGGGCGGGGCTTGATATGGACCTCTCTGCGTAAGTTTTACGTAGGCTTTCGGTTGTAATCGCTCGTAACGTATCGTGAGTAACGTCCCTTGTAAAATGGCGCACGTGCTAAACTAGCTCTCGACATAATTCTTGATAAATAATAAAATGGGTGTGGATATAAGTGTTTATCGTTGTAGAATTGGTATGTTCTGTATGCCAATTAAATGCAGGAATACATGGACAGGTATAAGTGTACGAGGGAAAACCGTGAGCATGACTCTTCGACTTGCTGTTTTGATGCTAGTGCTGCTGACCTTGGGTGGGGATGTCGAGGAAAATCCCGGGCCAGATAAAGTTAATACTAGAGCCGTGACCAGTAGCCGACGACAAAATGTGAATACTCATCATGATTCTTCTCCAGTTATTACTAAGTCTGCCAACGTTACTGCAACTGGGACCAGCATGAAGAAGCAGACAACTCTATCATATGCACAAGCGTCCGCATCTCCGAGAAATATACCGCACGACGTACAGGATAATTCTCTTCATCCTAGAACACAACAACAGCAACATCGCACAGATTTATCTCGTACAAAACAAAGTGACGCGGTGGGTAGTCAAGAGGCTGTCTCATCTTCTCAACGGACGCAATTAGAACAAAGAAATAACGAGCAACCACCAATAGGGGGGAGAAATACCCGGCAAACGAGATTGAACATTGGGGAAAAGGGAGAGGTTAGTGTTTCGGACTCGAACAATAATTTATCTGATTTGATTCTATCACTCAAGCATGACATGAATAGTAATATGTACTCGATAAACAACCAATTGTCTACTATAACAACAACAATGTCTAACTTGACCGATAAATTGACCGATGTTGTAAATACATGTGAATCACTGAAACAGGACAATATTAAATTGCACCAGACCAATACCATTCTCCAGAGCAAAGTTGATAATCTGGAAAGTAGCATAGACCACCTAGAAAACCAATCACGAAGATCGAACCTACTATTTGATGGAATTGAGGGATCCACGCACGAGACATGGGATACAAGCGAAAGTAAGATAATTGATGTACTGAAATATGATCTCCATTTACAGGATACAGATCAAATAAGAATCGAAAGGGCTCACCGTCTAAGACGTAAAGGGAATAGCGAAAAACCAACAATCATCGTTAAGTTCAGCAGTTTTAAAGATAAACAAATGATCCTTATTGCTGCAAAGGAAAGCTTGTCTCGTGAATCCGGTATTACTATCAAGGAAGATTACTCACAGAGGATCCGTAAACATCGCTACGAATTAGGAAAACGCATGATAGAAGCCAGACAGAACAACCAGTTTGCCACAGTGTCATACGATAAGTTAAGAATTGATGGAAATGTCTACAAATATAATGAAAAGGATGATAGTGTTGTGCTAGTGAGTAGGAGTAAAAATAGTAAACAAGCACCACGTGGAGATCCACATGGTAATGTTTATCATAGCGAACCAGCCAATCAGGAATCAGATACTATATTATCTGCGCATATTAATGAGGACGAGAACCCATCTACCAACCATTCACGTGACCACTCCCCCGCTCAAGAACGAGAGGACAGCGCACGTGCACATTGATATTCAGGTCAACGCCCGGCTATGTATACAAACACTATAAACAGATTGAATACAGTTTCATGGAATATAGCAGGTCTAAAAAAACATGTGTATAACATTGATCTTAAAACGTTTCTCTCTATGTTTGATATTATTCATCTGTCTGAAACTTGGAGCGATAAGAAATCAGAATTTGATAATTTTTTGTCTGAATACATTCATTTTGATATTGTTAGGACCAAGATAACTCGTGCATTTCGAAACAGTGGAGGTATCTCTGTATTTATCAAAAACAGCACATTTAGAAAAATGTTTCGTTGTAGAATACACGAGGAATTTTCGGAAAGTATTGTTTTTCTGCTTAGAAACGACATTTTGGAAACATTGCACAAACAAATTATAATGATATTTGTGTATATTTCACCTGAGGGTTCATATATTTATGAAAATGGTAGTTTGAATGGTATTGAAATAATTTGTGATCACTTAATTGAGTTAAGAAATGAATACCCAGATTGTCTATTCTTTTTGTCAGGAGATTTTAATGCACGGACCAAAGACTTTTTAGATTACATACCAGATGACTCTCTAGATTTCATTTTTGGTGAAACTTCTTACTTTGCCGACAGTTTTGCACTTCCAAGAAGTAACACAGATATGAAACATAATGGATTTGGGAAACATCTTGTCGAACTATGTTGTACTATGAATATTCATATTTTAAATGGGCGTTTATGTCAAGACAAAAAGGGCAATATCACGTGTACTTCTGGTAAGGGAGCGTCTGTTGTGGATTATTGTATTGCATCTACAGATTTGTTTCCATTTGTTATTGATTTTGAAATCCTTGATAGAGATGACTCGGATCACTTTCCAGTTAAGTGTACCTTAGAATTTCCCAGCAAAAAAGCTGTAACATCTAAAGGTCTATTAGACAGTAATCTGAACAGAGAAGGCGAACTATTGCACAGCTTAAATAAGTTTTTCTGGGACGAAAGCAAAACTAATCTCTTTGTATCAACCTTTACAATTAAATTTAACTTAACTTATGATACTTTAACTACTTTGATTAAAAGTAATGTGAATGAGATGGTTTCAGTATTAAACCAGTTATATACATCTACAGCCCAGGAATTAGGTTTGAAAGTAAAACATAAAACATATATTGCAGGTAATAATAACAAACAACCTTCATGGTGGGACAGTGAATTGGATTATCTGAAATGTAACAAATACTCTTCGCTAAAGTCATTCAGAAAAAGTAATAAACAGGAAGATCTGAAATTGTATAAGGAAAATAAAAAGATTTTTAAAAATAAGTGCAAAAATAAACAAAACTCTGCCAAGCATAACTGTAAAATTAAATTGATTAATGCTAGAACAAACCCTAGCAAATTTTGGAAGTTAATAAAAAATAATGATGGCAAAACCAAACATAACCCAAATATTTCAGAGTCTATTTGGGTAAATCATTTTTCTTCTCTTTTAACAGGAAATGACACATTTCATTACAATATTGATGAACTTAATGTGAATTACTCGTTATCGAGTGCCATTTTAAATGATGAAATATCTACAAAAGAGACATACGAAGCGATTTGCAAAATTAACCCAAACAAAGCATCCGGTTGCGATGGTATATTGGGTAATTTTATAACTAATACTAAAAGTGTTGTAACCCCAACTTTAACTAAACTATTCAACTATATATTGATGACGGGACAAATGCCACAGCAGTGGTCTGAGAGTATTATCTGCCCGATACACAAATCTGGTCAGATAAATGATCCAAATAATTACAGAGGAATTTCTCTCGTAAATGTTATTTACAAAGTGTTCTCCTCCATTTTAAATAATCGATTATGTAAATGGGTATCTATAAACGATCACATTGATGAATCTCAAGCCGGATTTCGTAAAGGTTATTCTCCAACTGATAATATGTTCACTTTGCATGCTATAATACAAAAATATTTATCGAAAAAAGGCGGACGTATGTATATCATATTTATTGATTATGAAAAAGCATTTGATAATGTTTCACATAAAGCCTTGTTTGAAATTTTGGCACGTAAAGGAATATCAGGTAAATTTCTGAAATTACTATTAAGCATCTACAAGAACAACAACTCTTGCGTCAAAGTCGACGATTCCCGTACTAGTTACTTCCCTTGTTCAAAAGGCACACGACAGGGAGACTTAAGCTCGCCAATGATTTTTGATTTATTTATAAATGATATTTGTGCATATGTCATGAATAAATGTAACTCAGGTATCTTCGTAACCACTAACATTCCTAATATTATAACATTAATGTTCGCAGATGATATAGCGAGTCCAGCTGATACAGTCGTACAATTGCAGAGACAAATAAATGCAATTGAAGACTATTCAAATTCTGTTGGTATGTCTATAAATCTTAAAAAGACTAAGGTCGTAGTGTTTAGAAATGGTGGTCCTCTGAGAAAAAGTGAAAAATGGTTCCTTTACAATAAACCTATTGAAACAGTTTCATTTTACAAGTATATGGGTTTAATTTTCTCCCCTAAATTAAAATGGTCTAAAGCGTTTTTTAGTCTAGCAGCACAGTCTAAAAAGTCACTAAACTGTATCCGTGCGCAACATCATCGTTTTGGAGCCTTGGATTACATTGACTATTTCAAAATATTTGATACAATGGTCAAACCAATTTTGTGTTACGGGGCGGAGCTATGGGGGTACACATATAGAGGTATTCTTGAAAAGACACAAATAGCAGCTTGTAAACAATTTTTAGGGGTAAATAAAGGAACCTGCAATCAAATGGTCTTAGGTGAATGTGGCCGATACCCTTTATGTATTGAGTATTTTACTAGATTTCTAAAGTACTGGTCCAAACTAATACAAATGCCAACCCATAGATAT
Organism: Serripes groenlandicus; assembly: GCA_031761405.1. Lineage (NCBI taxonomy): Eukaryota > Metazoa > Mollusca > Bivalvia > Cardiida > Cardiidae > Serripes > Serripes groenlandicus. Next base: position 48,116,726 of record JASEVX010000011.1, on the reverse strand, counting down.
CCAAAACAATGCTATATTATGTTAAAAAATTTAGATGATCACAGCAGACATACATACGCAACAGAAGTTAGGAATTTATTGTTTAGCTACGGTTTCGGATACATCTGGATTGCGCAGGATATTGGAAATATAAATATGTTTATCTCAGAATTCAAAATAAGGCTTAAAGATTCTTTACAACAAGATTGGCATAACGCTCTAAGTAACTCTAGTAAAACACAGTACTATATGCAATTTAAATCACTTTTAAACGTAGAACGTTATTTAACTATTGATATACCTTTTTACCTTAGGAAAGCATTTGCAAAATTTCGGTGCTCGGATCATAAACTAAATATTGAAGTAGGCAGACATCATAATGCTCCGAAAGAAGAGAGGATTTGCACTTATTGTCTTGAAAAATTCGCAATCGTTGTAATTGAGGATGAATTTCATGTTTTTCTCTTTTGCAAACGCTTTGAGAAATTCAGGAAAATTTATATAGGTGATATAAAAATTAAAACAGCCGACGTATTCATTAGATTCATGTCTTCTTGCGACAGATCAAATTTATTCAATATATGTAAATTAGTGCACAAAATATTGATGATGAGAAATGAAGAGACTGAATTTAGCATTTAGCATTCATTTTTTCTGATCTTTACATTGTTTACATTAAAATCCATTGATCGTTATGTATACATTGAATCTTGAATTTTGAAAACATCTAGACAAAAATGTTTATGCACTATAAATGGAATTGGCATCAACTCTCCAATATATGCTGCAAATTTCCGTTAGCTTCAACATCAGTTTAATCTGTTCACTACACTTTTCCTATCTATGGTATATATTTTGTAATATAACATTTAGGGGTAAATACAAATAATTGTATTTTGTGGGGACAAAAATATAAATGTATTGTTTATATTATGGGCCGGTGGCCTAAATATTTGAAATAAAATATTTGAATTTGAATTTGAATTTGAAGTAATAACGCGTGTATTTTAAGTCAATACCGAAAACCTGAAGGGTTAATATTATCGAAAGTTATGGTTAGTTCCGTCAAACCGTTTTCGTGGTGTATGGTCCAGGTAGCTCAGTCTGTAGCGACGAGAACTGTCAATCCGGGGATTGTGATTCCGAATCCCATGCTAGGTCAACAGAGTCGATGCGACAAGCGTCATTCGTCGTCCACAAATGGACTAACAGTCTATTTGGAAATGCAGCCAGTTGCTTGGAAACACTGTTATGTGGAGTATTGGTGGAGTATTGGTGAGGGAAGTACCTGGGTAGTTCAACTGACTGCCGTGATATGACTGAAAACGTCGTAAAACCCCAATATGTCCAATGTAGTCGAACGATACAACAAACGATTGTGATATACAATCGGAACACTCGACAATCACCGACTTTCTTTATTGTTTATTGATACGGGTTATCTTACCTGTTTTATACTGAACCATTTGTTAAGCAACATTTCGATTGGCTGAGCCGAGCACAGGTAGCTCAGTCGGTAGCGACGCAGGCTGTCAATCCAGGGGTTGTGAGTTGGAACCCCAGCTCGGCCAACTTTCATTCCGACGTTTGACATAAGTCATTGTGACAAGCGTCATTCGTCTTCAACCAATGGGCTATCAGACTATGTGGGAAAACAGCCAGTTGCTTGGAGGGAACGTTGTATAAAGTACTGGTGTGAGAAAGCAAAGCAACATATGAGTAGGTGAACTGGCCGCCGTGATATGACTGAATAATTGTTGAAAACGGCGTTAAACCCCAAACAATCGATTGGCTGATGAAAAGGTTAATCTGTGACGACCAGTATGAGGCAGTCATCAGATCTATCTACGAGCTAGCGAAGTTTAGGTCTGGTTTTAATGAGAGTGCACTTCCCCAGTACACACGTGGACCAATAACAGCTCTCAGTAAGCCTAGTATTATAATTGTAATAAGAGAAAATGTTTTCAATACTATACTGGAGGATTCTCTTGGATCACGTTATCATTTATCACAAACGTTTGAAATAAGTCACCCTTGTAAATGTACATTCTTTGGATGTCTTGACCCACCATTAAAAGTGGCATTTTATACAGTAGAATTCCCATCAGAGCTGCTAGAAGAGAATTTTCTTTGCGTGTGTTTCTAAAGAAAGGCACACTCTATTGTACGTTCTAATTTCAGATGTTCGACTTTTATAATTGCTTATACTATTTTTTACCAGTATATTTGACTAAACCTAATGTCAAGCGGATAAATAACTCAGAAGTTGTTCGATCGAATTTAATGTAATACTGCATGTTGATTCTAGATGACCAGGTTGTCCTTACGTAAAAAACTCGTGAAACAAACTTGTCGGGTTTCTTTTGAAGCACATTATTATCAATGTTGTAGAAAACGACCCTCATACAGTACAGCGCACGCTGAAAACGCATCGTCCGAGAGCCACCGCGAACAAATCTCAACGCGGACAATTATTTTGGTCCACGACGATAGGCGGAAGCCCATCCATCACAGCGATTTGATTTTCCTTACCATCGCGAACGCAACAAGATAGCCCCAGGGGGTTAATAAAACCGATAATCGCGGATTTGCGGTGGAACCATCATTTTTTTAATTTTTTACAGTACGAATAAATGTTGTTGAAGAGGACAATGATTATAAATCAGTGCTAACTATAAAGCAATACAATTCCCCTAAACTTGATGTATTCTGTAAACAATACAACATTTAATATTTAAACTTTTATTTGTAGATAGTGTAAATGTCTTTTCAATACACTATATGTTTTAAAAAGTCGTGAATATATTTCATCATGAGCAATTTCACCTTTGCCACAATGTTTTCAAAAGTCTGAAAAAGGCGTCTGAAATCGTCTATTGATATGGGAAAGGGTAAACGTCTATACGTGGGAAAGGACTAATGACCATATTCTACAAGATTTAACATACACACTGATAAACCACTTCTTACATATAAGCCTGTACTTTGTTAAACTAATATAACTAACTGTGCTTTACGACAAGTTGTTTCATAATAAAGTGCACTACAAGTAAAATCAATTCTACTCTGTATCAACACATTGCGTTGAAATGAAAAATTGTCATTTTCAACAATATTACATTTGAATCATTTATTTATTAAGTTAATAAGAAAAGCTCAACAATCTACAATCTGCCTTTATTAAGAGATTCAAGAACATGTACTGTATATACAAAATTCAAAGATATATATACATGTATTGTAATTTAACAATACTCTCTTACTAAAAAATGTAAGATAATCATATGTACGATATGGCCGCACATTAAACGTATATCCGATGTCCGCTATTTTCTATTACGAAACTTGACCTTATCGTAGTCAAACACAATCTTCCACTATTTTTCGAATAATTACCTGAAATGGAATGAAATTTAGCAAGTTGGGTCATAAAATAATCGCAATTTGTCAATAAACGTGTACATGTATATAATCGAAAAAAATAAACCAAAAAAAATTTAATAAAAATAAAAAAAAATTACAGGAAAAAATCGTGGTGATTTCATAATAGATAAGAAGCTCAAATCGACGAAATGTCAATCGCGGTGATCAAATTAGCCCGTCGGCGGTATTGCGGTGATCATAGCGTTTGAATTGCGGTGATCATCCGCGATGAAAAATATTTGTCCATCGTGATATCGCGTAAAATGCGTTTTCCGCGTGAGCTGTACTGTATAAGTAATAAAGAATTGTACATACTGCGCGATAAAGGCGTGATTTATAATGACTTTGTTTAGATGAGTCGAAATGGTAACTTACTATGAATTGCAATAGTGTTGAAAGCTGCGTTAACTTCAATATGGCAATCTCTATTCTAGCGAGAACATGTACTGAGTGGGCTTCAAGAGGGTTAACAGACAGCTCCAATGTCGACATCGATCCGGACGAAACCGGTTCTACATCCGGACTGGTAGCCGTACACTGTGATCTGAACTCCGAGCCCGGCAGAGCTATAACTGTTATGCGTGAGTTTATTATTTTTTTGAGCGGCGTTCTTTGGAAAAAACAACCGTAAGGGACCAACGTTGTTGAAATAATCAACCATCATATCCTTGCTATCTGATCTGGCTCTTGACTGTTTACCAATTAATCATAGAAAATGTGATGAAATGTATGTAAAGCAATATCCATTTTGATTCTTAGCATGGAGACGGATACTTTTTTGCTAGACATGTATTCTTTACGTTAAGGTTGCGTTTTGCAGAGCACAGCTCATTTGTTAATATAGTTTAACACCGCTTTCAGTAGTTTTTAGATTATGGTTTTATTTATATTACGGTCAGGAAATGCCAGTGGCAAAGTGTTAAGTGTGAAAGATTTGAAACCAGATATGCAGGCAATATAGAAATTGTCCAAATTTAGCAACCTATGATTTCTAATTGATTTTTATCTAACTCTTATATTACGGGTTTATAACTTTTTCCTGATATAACTTTCCTTTGACCACGAGACTGTTAAATCGCTCAAATGCGTTAAATGTATTGGGTATGCTATTCGCTGTCTGATAGTCCCAACATGTAATACTTAATAAACTGTTATCTGTTAAAATTATGTTTATGACCGATAATGGTCCCTTTACCTCGTCCATCTATCTTGACGTTTGTGTTTACCGGAAATACGTTCTAAGCCATTTTGTAAACATTCGCGGATGAATACAAAAATAGTGATACGGTCATGTTATATTACACATGTGACATAAAGAAATACGTAATGGGTATATTAGATGTCATGTGATAACATATTATCATCATACAAAAAGGTATGCAGCTGTCGATTTTAAAAAACAACTTTGTTAACTATGGACAATCTAAATAATAAGATTGAGATAGTTGGGAAAAGTGTGGCAAAGGCCAAAATTATTCATTACTAGCAAGTTTTCCTATTGCAACAATGTTTCGAAAGTCGTCTGTTCGGATGCGTCAGATGCTGAAGATATTTATGGGTATATAATGATACAATCTAGACGGACGGCGAAGGCTCACTTGAAACATTGACTGCCTGTTCTTGACCTTCATGCAAAGATGTACATCGAACTCGCTATAACTCAAAGGGACCCATAAATGACTAAGAGTTGTCGCCTTGTTAAAGATATAGTTCGGTTTAGGTTTAATTCATTTAAGCATTTTCAGCTTAGTAATTTATTTATACTCGAATAGTGATTTGAAAAGTAAGCAAATGATAAAAACATTCCGTCTCAGGGAGGTAATGAGTAATGATTCCTGAAGTAGAAAATGCACAGGAGGCGAAAAGTGTCTGCCCGGATTGGTCTGCACGGCATGCTTATACTGATGCTGGCCGACACTTTACCCAGAGTCCACACTGTTGGTTTTCTCGCGGAACGGCTCAATTATGAAGAGAAAAGTGGTTCGAAGTAAGAGATGTATTCAAATTCGCACGTGTTCGAGTTATCGCAACTCGACTGTATATTGTTATTTGGAACGAATTACGAGAAAACCAACACTGTGGACTCTGCTTAGAGTATCGACCCGGATCAGCCTAAGCATAACCTTGTTGTAAATTATGGTTATTGACGCCGCGTGGAAACGCAGTGTCAGTATTGAATAGGTTTCAATTTTGTACTATAGCGGTTGCGTAATCGAATAGGGAGCTACCAATATTATTATTGTAAAGAAAGTCTCTGTAATATGTTTGCAAAAAGCAACATTTATGAATCAATAAATTGTATTAACTGATTTAAGAAACAACAAGATACAAAATACGTATGTCTTCTACTGTTATTCCAAAACTTTCGACACATTTAGTGGGTATCTTATAACCTTTCCCCAACTTCCTAGGCTACGCTTTTTTAAAAGATTGGTTTACGGCCTTCTCCTTCCAAAGCTTGTGCTTATAACTAGAGGCATTACATCTTAAGTTAATATATCTGTTAATATTTTAGCACCTATGCTTTTTTTTTTATCTAATTGATCTAGTTAGAGCAGGTTTATTGGTAAAAATTAAGAAACTTCAACTTGCATGACGCATTATAGTTGCAGTCAATGATAAGCAAACTCTAAACCAAATGGATTTAGGACTAAATTTGTGATTTCGCGAATAAACTTCACATGCTAAATATCACATAGATATTAGCATATATAACGTTTAATCCCTACGTCAAAATTGACCCTTTCTACTTTTGATAACCTTTTATAATAGACTATGGTAGCCAGGTGAACAATATAGGCACATCTTGGCCTTCTTGTTTGAAATAAACGGACATTTGGCCTTCTTGTTCAATATATTTAGATCCTGTCTGTTTAAACAGATTTTAAATGCATATGCTTCCTTTAAGTCATGCTTCAAAATAATGCGCGGCGTCTTTGATCAAAATTCGTCCTGTATAATACTATAGTAAATACCTCAACATATTGGACATATGAATCGTCGTGTTCTTCACTACATTTCCTTAATCATTGATTAATTAATCGTTTTCTGGGCCTAAAAATGAAGTCACGGTCCAAAACTGCAAGTATATACAGTCGAACCACTGCTAAAGACCACATAGAAGTAGCAATGCCTTGGCTATAGTAACCACACTTTTAGTTTCGCAATTAGTCGTCTCCTGCATAAAGAGTATATGTTAACAAAAAACAGATAGTTGTCGTCCAATGAGTGGTCTTAATTCACAGAACCCACTGCTTAGTCTTTGGGTTCAAGTATCTGATTGGATAAAAGAAACGAACATTTTGGTAGGTCATACCTTGAGAATAAAGCCGGTTTAAACTAAATACAAGGTTTGAACACACAAACAGAATACTTATATGATCTTTATGTCTGTAGAACATCCGCGAAAAATTACATGTATTGTTCTTTCTTCAAAAAAGGCTACTTAAGTTCAGCATTCATTTTTTAACTTTTTGTATACATTTCAGATCATGACCGAGAATCAAACACAAGTGTACAAGGGTTCGAGAGTTGCGGCTCCTATTCTGCTGTCCTGAATTACACAATTGGTTTCGAAAAGGCCATTGCAATCGCCGACCTGTCTACAGCGTGTTCTCAGCGTGTTAAATGGGAATGCTATCATTCTGAAATACATTTGGATGGTGGACAGAGAAGCTGCACAAATTGGAAAAACAGACACCATGCGATGTCATCTTATTTCACAGGTCCCCATACTTCCGGTAAATACTGCCACTGTGGACAAATAGACATGTGTGACGAACCGGGAGTTGAGTGTAATTGTGACCTGAATGACTCGGTTTGGAGAAGCGATGAAGGCAATATTACAGACAAAAATGACCTGCCGGTGTATTCATTCAATGCGGCCGATACAGGTAACCGACATTTGACAACTCCTAAACAAAGTTAGCTTGAATATCTTTACCGTGGCATGTCACATGTCACAATTTGTTATTCAGTTTAAAATAAGATATACATATGCGAATATACGAACACATACTTACTTCCGGCTATCGGTGATAACATCATTGTTGGGCAATCCGTTTATGATTTCAATATGGTTGGTCAACTAATGGATTACACTGTTTGTCGCCTTCTTTCTAAGATTACAGCTGCGAGTCAGATATCTACAGTGATTAAGTCAACCTTTGCTTTGATACTTTGTAGATAAAGAACAGCCTACATAATTGTTCGTTGTTATCATGGTCTACATCATTAGCTAATCATTGATTTATTCAAATCCTTTCCCACCTGTCGTCGCATTTCACGCATCTGCAGAAGAAGGCTTATGAAAAAACATTGTACAGTTTCTCATATTGCCACAATTTTTCAACTCGTGTCAATAAGCATACTGTTATTCTAGATTTTCAATATTTCGCCTTGACATGGGCTGTAAATTTGCTGTATGTTGCAAAGGGATAAGCAAACAATATTTCATGAATTTGAAATACAAAAAGACGTTGTAAAGACAATAAACATAGGTATACACGTCCAATGAACTTGGTAGGATAAAGTTTAAGACAAGTGCGATCGATTTTTTTTTTTAGATATTTTTCAGTTATTATTTTTTGAAATATATATTTTCCAGGTCATTACTGGGAATCGGGTTATCACAGCATTGGTCCGTTGTTGTGCTGGTAATAATTTGACAGAGTTGACGACGATTGATTTGAAAGTTATGCTGCAAAAACCTTACCGTATGAATTACCTGTGTGAGAAAAAGAAATCAGCGTGCTCCAAATTATAAAAGTTAACTCTGTGAATATGTACTCAAAACATTTACCGATCAGCATCTTATTATTGGGGCATATAAGTTAATTTCCGAGCACCGATACGTTTTCAAAGTTATAGCTTCAGGACAAGCCCGCTCATCCATGCTAAAGCATCCAAATGTATACTACTTTACGAAACAACTCTCAACTTTGAGTAATTGAAGGACAGTGCAGAGCCAGATGAGGATGTTTGGTTGGTTTTCGCAGATCGCCATCACAGATAGTTTTCATGAATGTTACACAATGTATTTTAACTAATTCGAAAGGGATGTTATTGAGATGAACTTGTTTGACAGTTGATAAATATTAAAAATGTCATTTTCCCTTTTAGCAATGGGCTCGTCAGAGTCAATTGCTATAGCAGGCGAACTCTGAAGACTCTCAGCGAAATCTAGACTGGAATCAGTCCCTATTGGTAAAGTCTTATTACAATATCAGCAATGATTTCCTTCAAATATCTATTTCTACATTAGATCCCTATTACTGAACACCATTTCGCGTTCAGAGAGAAGTCTTGATAATCGTAGATTTATATAAGGTCAATGAAAGCATATGCATTTGTGATTTTTTTTTTGATTAGATGACTGGATCCATCTTAGTCAAGGCTCCCTTATTTTACAGCCAATAAGTCTGCCAATAAAACATACAATCGGTAACTTGTTGGAATATCAACCGGAACATGGAATTTATTTGACAGCACTTAGAAATGTGCTGTTGAAATGCAGGAATTACAGAATTGTAAATGAAAAATGTATTTTTACACTGTCAATAAACGAATTCATAGAACTACCTGGACTTGTCTGCGAATCGAGTCGAATCAGCTCAAACATTTGGGTTACAGATAACAAGTCCCAGTGTTAAAATATATACCAAAAAGAGAATCAAATTATTGAAATGATAATTAAAGATAGTTGATATTTTATTCAGATATAACATATACGACACGCTTAAATTATAAATAATTCGATAGCTCGTATACAGATCTTTGACATTAACTAGTTGAGCTATGTTAAGTAACAGAATATATGTAAGATATGTAATTATGTAAATCTACTCATAACAACTAAATAGTCAGGCTTGTGCAGAGAATAAAATGTGCTCCTGGAGACTAGGACTCGATCCCTGCTCTATGAAAGTCTTTTTCGTTTCCTTTGTTTTATATAGAAATATATCATAATAATTGTTTTAATTTTTGTCTCATAAACTCCTCATATCAGTGATTAGTTTGTTTGTATGATGTTTTACGTCGCTTTTAACAATAGGTTAGTTATATCTCGCTGCTCCTTCTGTGTAAGTTACCAGTATATTAATCCCGACACCAACGAGTCAGTCGTAATGCTAACCACACAAGCCTGATCGTTAAGGAGGGAAATCCATTACTCTGGATTGAACCTGCGACCTCCAGCACCCAATGCGGAAGCTCTACCCCTCTATATCACCGCGGTTTTCTCCTGTTGTAAAATGAACATGTTCAGTCCTTTTGAAACAGCTGTTATTATTGATAAAACCATGCTAGACGGACCGCGAAAATCCGCGTAAAAAAGTGTTCCTTATAAAAGTTTAATTAAATTATTTAAAACAGGGTAAGGCAAGGATACCTTCTTTTCTTTTTGTTTAATTTCTCATTGTTAGGCAGAGACATTCATTTGATTTCAATATGACATGTCTATGTGTTAATTGCATAAAGAACCCGGCTTAAATCCAGTGTAAACCAGTAGTTGTGCTAAACGGCAAATACCCAGATAGCAGATGCGCCTAATTAAGGGAAGTAATTTGTGTCAAACTTTTGTATATCGGTATACCCACATACTCATTCTTCAACTCCTATATCATTCAATATATCGACATAACACAGTGTTCTTGTTAGACGTTTGGGATCGTTAGATTCATTTCCAAATGTAATCCGCGATCTGAAGTCAGCACATTCATACTCTGTGTACAGTGTTTTGAGTTTTTCCCATCAAGTTAAGTTTAAAAATGCACTAACCTTTATCGTAAAACGTTAAAATATTTTTAGTAAACGTAGTCTGTTTTCGCAGACAATTACTGAGTCAGTTTTCGAGAAACACGTTTCAGAGTAAGTACGGATGTTGGTCGAATTGAAGGACACGCTAGGGAAACACAACATAGGGTATTTAGGGCCCTCTAGAAAAGCAAGCCTTAGTGTACTTGGTGCGCTCTAGAATAACAAGCCATATTATTTTTGGGGCGCTCCAGGAAAACAGGCCATATATCATGTTGGCGTTCCAAGAAAACAAACCATAGGGTATTTGGGGCACTCCAGGAAAACAACCATAGAGTATTTGGGTGCTCTAGAAAAACAAGCCATACTGTATTTGGGGCACCCCAGGAAAACAAACCATAGTGTATTTGGGAAGCTCTAGAAAAACAAGCAATAGTATATTTCGGGCGCTCTAGAAAAAAGAATTGTAAACATAATCTAAAAAAGGTGGCCTATAAAAGACACCATACATAACATTTATCTTAAAACCTAGTTTGACCGGTATCCATCAACATTCTAATCGGTTAAGTTCCAAATCGTGTTTCAGGGTATCCTTAACGTACACAATCACCCCACCATATATATCGTGTACCTGGTCCTTACGTTCTGGGTGATGAAATGTGGGAAAAAGTATATTTGATTTGAACATTCTCATTTAACTAGATTTCAGATAATTATATAAGATAAAAATAAGAAAATTCAGACATCAGTATATCTACCTTGTTATATGGAACGCCGGCATTGTCTTTGGTAATAATGTTAAAAATTGTTAAGTTTGTTTTGTATTACATTATGTACCAATTTATTTACATGTTGTGCAAACATATTTATATTTTGTCAGTATATGGTTGTGTTGTGGTTTTGTACTTATATTATGACAGCTTGTATCAGCTCCACTGGCTGAAAGCAAGTCGAGCTTATGTCATAATGAATTGTCCTTCGTGTGTGCATACGTGCGTGCGTAAGCGCGTCATGCTTTTGCTTCAAACGACTTCTCCTCCCTAACCACTTGGCCAATAGGGATGAAACTTCATAGGAAGCATTCTCTCAATGTCCTGCATTAAATTATTCAATTTGTTTGGATCCATGCACAAGTCTGGTTTCCATGGCAACTTTGGTCTGTTATTATATTATGTAGGTACATCTTAATATTATGTAGGCAAATATGTGCTTTAGTGAATTGGATGTTTAACCTATTGTTTTTCAAACAATTGCTTTTTATTTTATTTTAAGTAACAGAAATACCGGAGACTCACGGTGATCTATTCTGATCACTCTCTGTCCGTCATCCGTCGTTAACTTTTAGCTTTAAACATCATCTCCTCTTAAACCACAGGACCAATGTCAACCAAATTTCGCAGGAATGTTCCTTTGGTGGTCCTCTTTCAGAATTGTTCAAACATTTAAATTCAATGTAGAACTTTGGTTGCTGCGGCATCAGCAAGGGGGCAAAATGTCTGAAGTCTGGATCTGCCTGTAAGATTCCAATATAATTAAGTAGAAATTATCCTTAAGTGACCTTCAACAAAATTGTTCTAGCCATATTGATTGTTTGAAAAACATGGCAGCCAGGCCGTATCAGAAAAAGGGCAAAATTACAAAATTTAGAAATTCCACTATTATGAAACAGCTTGTCTGAATTGTATATAACGAGATACAAAAGACTACTTAAATACTAGTTTCGCCTGATTAAAATGTCTAACCATAAATACCCAAAGCAATGATATACGATGCAGTTACAGTGGAAGGAGTCTTGTGCTTAATTAGTTTAAAATATGTTATTATAGTCATGGCATCGGATATGCAAGGTTATATCAAGGTGCTACGAATATAAACAGGAGTTTGCATGTATTCATGTTACGAAGATTTGACATTTACAAACATAAACTACATATTGATTTAAAAGGTTCTTATAAGCTCCGATTTTATAACTTAATTTAACTGAATGTGTCTTATAAAGTATATATTGACTGTAATAGCATAAACTGTCTCAGACACATATGCTTACTAAGAAGTGGACTTCTCCGCATTCAGTCTAACACTGGAAGGTATAATAATAATGATATACCTTATGATCGGCGGTTTTGTCCAAAATGTCCGAATTGTATTGAGAATGAGGAACACTTCTTGTTTCATTGCACCATGTTCACATCAAGCCGTTTTTTAAAGATGTACAATCACTTAGAAGTAAATATGTCTATAATCAAATGGTAATGCAAAATTTATCTCAATATGTTATCAAAGCTCAGAAACGGAGAGATCTTGAAATATCTAAAAAATTAATCTTCCACTAGATTCAGTATTACAAAATATTCATGATTTTATGTTGCAATTTGGGCCGGGTGCCTACTTTATTGTAATTACTGAATAAACTGTAAACATAAACTGTTCAATTCGCGGTTATACCAAATACATTTAATGTACTGAACTCCAGATTATAGATAGTAAAGTCAAAGTTTTAAAACTGTTTAAAAAATGTCTTGAAATATTAGAATCATTGTTCTGGGATAACATTGGTGTAACAATTTCACTTTCCAGTACAATAAACATTTAAATAATGATCGTGTATGCTTCATTTTCACTAGGTAGACATACCATACCCAGTAAGCTAATCTTTGTACATTTGTTATAACTTTCAATTAACGATTTTTCAAATATTTGCAGATGTTTCAACATTTAAAAAATTTGATCTCCATATCGAATTCAGCACCTTTAAGGTGGGTGAAATTTCTTCAATCACTGGATTTCAGTCAAACATAATTAACTGTTCTACTAAAATAGCGGTGACAGGATAAAGCAATGAAAGTAAAGCACACACACGCAACTTGTGTAACAAACCATTGGGTTTGCTATGGACTGATTATGTTACGACTTATGTATACGGGCTATCAATAACAAGTATTGTGTTGATGAAGACAACGGACAAGAATATAATGCTCGTATATTTAATAAAGTTAATTCAATACATGTGTACAACAGGTTGACATGCATCAAAATTCATATTTTTAGGTCCGTTCTGAAACGAGAAAGGAAATAGTTTTTAATTTAGAAATGTGTTAAAGTAAACGTTTGTTTGTCCGCACTGGAAATCATTTTGACAGTATAGTCAAAGTCCATTCATAATATACCTTATCGACCTTAATGTCAGACTCACAACAATACTGTCGATAAGGGGTTTCTGTTACTCCGTTGGAGATGGTGTGTATACACATACCAAGATGATTTCCTTATCCCCCACACTTTACACGCAGATACGGTAGGTTTGTTTGTCCGCACTGGAAATCATTTTGACAGTATTGTCAAAGTCCATTCAGAATAAGCCCTATCGACCTAAATGTCAGACTCACACCAATTCGGTCGATAAGGGGTTTTTGTTACTACGATTGAAATGATGTGTATACACATACCAAGATGATTTCCATATTCCCCACGCTTAATACTCGGATACGGCGGGTTCCCTGGATGCAATTTGACGAGAGACCATATGAGCCGTTCCGCGAGAAAACCAACAGTGTGGGCTTTGCGTAAAGCATCGACCCGGATCAGCATAAGCATGCCGCGCTGGGCTAGTTCGGTTAGACACTTTTCGCCTCCTGTTGAGTTTTCTGTTTGAATCCTTACTCTATACCTCTATCCCCCTGAGACGGAATGTATCGGCCCGGGTTAGCCTGCGCGGACTGTATAGGCGGATCTGGGTCGATACATTTCGCAAGGTCCATACTTTTATTTTGTAGTTGAACGGCTCATATTTATAATAACTTACATTGTTTCCCTTACACAGGATTGCATACATGTAACTAATATAATTTGACAAAACTAACATTATCCTGTTCTTTGGTTCTTTGTTCAAAGATATGTACTATATCAATGGGCATGTATTGTCATTATAGTTGAACACACACTAGGAACAGTATAAGTATTTATTATTCAAGCGTTTTTTGTCGTTCAGACGTATATCAAATTGTAAACGTAAACTCGTATATATGAGGTAATTGACGTAAGCATACCCTGATTTATTAAACGTAGACACTTCCAAATTTCTCAAGACACGTTAACATTTTCAATCTATAAAGATAATGCTGACACAAGAGTACACGTTTAATGAGAATGAATTTAATCTATTGCAAACCTCAATAATAGCAGTTCCGTCATCAGTGTCCTCTCCAATAGCAGCACCTCTTTCTGTACCATCATTTATGTTTGCACCACGGGCATCTTCCCATGTTTTTCTGATGCTTTCCGCAGTGTTTCCTTCATTTACAAACCCAGCATCCATGCCTATAGCCGCCGCCTCCATAACCGCCTCCACCGATTCCTATTCCATATCCTCCTCCGCTGTATCCTCCACCACCATATCCGCGAATGCCACCGTAGCCATCATATCCGCCAACGCCCCCGTATCCTCCTCCGCCAACACCATATCCGGTCCCGCCACCGTACCCACCACCACCATATCCACCAATACCACCGTATCCACCACCGCCAGATCCGCCATATCCGCCACCACCACCGTATCCACCCCGCCATATCCGCCAACACCACCGTATCCACCACCGCCAGATCCGCCATATCCGCCACCACCACCGTATCCAATACCCTCATATGCGCCACCGCCATATCCGCCACCGCCATAGCTGCCACCGCCACCGCTATACCCATCGCCACCTCCTCCTCCGCCGTCTATAATCAAAGGAACATATCAACAGATTTGTTGCACCTGGGTTTTCTATCATATTAAGGGGCGTGGAAGTGCAAGTAAGTGAGATTTAGTCTAATTCATCTTCAGTATGTACATATATCGGTCTATGCCGTCAGTGTAGACAATAGTAAACCTGTTCGCATACACAAACTAGCCAGATTAATTTCATATTTGAATAATGTATTTTAATCTGAAAATAGGACATGGATGAAGGTAAAGTTAATTAAGCCCGTACTCATCAAGTCCTCCGACTCTTCTCTGTCTGCCTTCACGTAGAAAGGGCATAGACTAATTTTACAAATTATTTGATTTCCAAATCCCCAGTTATGTGTATACCAATACAAGGCTGCATAAAACATATTAGTCAGCTAATTATATTCCAATAACTTAAATAACCAATAATAAAATCGTCTTACAATTCAAGTAAGTAAGTAAGTAAGTGACTAAATATTGTATTAAAGTGACATGTGTATAACATATGATAAAACATAATGCAAAGTTTGTTGGAAAAACACCCAACCCCATGGGCATATATGTCACTATATATAAAGGTAATGTCTATGTAGCTAGAGTTTGTATAATATGTAGTTATTGCATTCCCGAACGAAGCCATCAATATTTCGAAGTACATGTATTATATATATTAACAGGACGGAATTGACTGTTTGGAAAGTTTCCAAACAAGTGTTATGAATAAATATCTAATCATTGATATGAGACTTTCAAAGAAATAATGACCTTAAAGATATTAATGATTTTTATTTAACGGAATATGTTTTGTAACAGTATGTATTATTTCTTTTGCAAAACTTATAAGGCTAGCAAACATATACTATAGCATATGTTGTAAATATTATCCTGTATCGATGTTGTATTTATAATTAGTGTTTTATACACATCAGCGTATAGGAGATCAGCAAGATTGAGTCGTAAACATTAGACCGTGTCATAATAACAGAGAAGTAAATAAATCGTATATAATATCCGCTAATAACATTTAAATTCTATATTCCTAAGCGTACACAGAGTCGTGATGGTTCCACAATCTGCATGTTAAAATTCAAATGCCGTTAAAATTACTCCATGATTAATTACACAATTGAAAATATTGAGTTAATTATTGAGCCGTCCCGCGAGAAAACCTACATGATGGCATCATGGTAATATATCGACTTAGATTAGCATGCACAGTCCGCACAGATTGATCCGGACCGACACATTCCGTCTCAGGGGGATAGATTTATAGAGTAATGATTCATGAAACAGGAAATCCACAGGAGGCGAAAAGTGTCTATCCGGATAAGCCTGTGCGGTATACTGAGGCTGATCCGGGTCGATACTTTACGCAGAGTCCACAATGCTGGTTTTCTCTAGAGACAGCTTATTTATTATGTTACTTTATGCAAAATACAGAGTACGTGGGAACAGAACAAGGTAAGAACAAATCTTCACGATTTTATCAGAACTGATTCGGGATTACTCGATGATGTAATATATATATATATATATATAATATCGTTTACCTTAAACCAATTCCAGGAACGGAACAGCTTTTTGAATAAAGCGTAACAGCAATTCTGATATTTCAACTTGCATGAAATATTTTCTTTTATGCAATAGCTTCGTAATCTTAATATATAACAGGAATTTTTGAAAGATCTAACACTTCCTTGTGGCAAACAAGAAAGGATGTACTAAAATAATATAACAAATGTTAACTTACAGTATTTGTGGCTATAGCTCGCGGCTATACATACAACGAGAACTAGAAAGCAGTGGACGATCCTCATGGTTGCGGCTGCTGTTATGGAACACCGGCCGTTGGTATAGTAGCTCGGTAGACCACGGTCTTTTATACCAGCTTGTTACACGTGGCTGAACTACGCTTGATGGTGATGATTGAACAAAAACAGTTCGATCGATCAGACAGTACAAGCTACCGCCAGGTCAGGTTTTTGCCAAACGTTTCAAAACAAGTCCCTTAGACTATAAAAAAGTTTTGTGTTTCTATAGGAACATTTGGATGTTTGAAAGTGTCATTACAACATTTTTCTTTAATTGTCTGACTAGATTTATTTTATTAGAAGGGAACAACCTTATTGTCTCCTGTTCAAACGAAAATTTCTTTTAACACTTTTACATGCAAAGCATGCATAAAGCGCAAAGAAAACAAAAAGGATAGCTATATGGAAAATGATTAAAACAACCATATTGATGGATCATTCACCTTTAATCCATGTGTAATCAAGAGGATTAATTAAACAAAATAGATGTGCATATGAAATTGTTTTATATACAATTTAGTAAAAACGCGTTTACATCATTAATGCCATTTTTTGTGAAAATGTCGATCGAAAAATTGTCAATGTACGATTGAAATATTCCTTTCATTTCACATCTTTGTTTAAAAGCTATCTCAAGTAAATACATGAGCCTTTCTACGACAAAAAAAACAACATTCTCTGCTAAATGTATCGACCCGGATCAGCCTGCGCAATCCACACAATCTAATCCGGGCCGACACATTCCGTTTCAGATGGATAGAGGTATAGATAGAGTAAAGATTCATGAAACAGAAAGTTCAGAGGAAGCGCCAACCTGAGGCTGATCCTCGTCGATACTTTATGCAGAGTGCACAATTAATAAATGTGAACACTGTTTGTGTGACCAGGCATCTTGAAATTAAACAAACCATATGAAAGTTGTGTTACTGCACTCTTTCAGCTGATGCCACGTGACGGTTAAGTTTTTTAAAATATTAATATGCAATGAACAGGTTTTGTAGAAAGTCATTTGAAGAACTTTATTTGGATTCAGACAAACTCATTTAGAAAAGAACAAATTATTATTGCTTCATGTTACGCCCTTTCTGATGTCGATTGCTGGCCATGTTATTCTACAAACCAATATGGTTTGAACACATTATGTTCAGGGTCACTCAATGTGTATTTCTGCCATATTATCTTGAAATCAGACAAGTTCTTTCTGATGTGGCTGGTGGCCATGATATTCAACCAATAAATATGGCTTGAACAAACTATATCCAGGTTCAATACATGAACATTGCTGTCTAGTATCTTGAATTTTAAAATGATATTTTTTGACCTCATTTCCGATGCCTCCAATCAGCATTTTTCTAATACATCATTATGACTTGATATTTATGTAGATGGTCAACCAATGACCATTTCTGCTAGAGATTTTTTATTTCCTCATTTTACCCCATTCGTGATGCCGCCTGATGGCCAAGTTTATTAATCAATCAATTGATCGGTGTTGCAGGTTTTTTTTTAAGAAACAAATTTGCCAAAAATCTTTAAATCATTCAAATAGTTTCAGACGTAAAGAGTTTCAAATTTTGTTTTTTCCCCTTTCTGATGCCGCCACAAACAGAAGTTATACAAATAACTTAAATTCGAACAAAAACAATACCAGAGGAATATTCCTGTACTTTAAGAATTTCCTCTTTTTACTCCCTTCTTGATGCTGCCTTGTGGCCATGTTTATAAACTAATCAATATGACTTAAACAGTTTTGTAGGTTCCTTAAGAAACTATTCTTCAACATAATCGTTAAATCATTCAAACCATTTCAGAGGTAAAGAGTTTTAAATTATGTTATATTTCCTTTCTGATGCTGCCACAAACAGAAGTTATGAATAGAACCTAAAAATCGAAGAATCATAATACCAGAGGAGCATTCCTATGTTATTTATTTCCTCACTAACTCCCGTCTTGATGCCGCCTGGTGTCCATGTTAATAAACCAATTAATATGACTTGAACAGTTTTGTAGGGGGTAATTTAACGAACATTTCTGTCATATTAAATACATTTTTTGTTATTTTACCTCTTTATTGATGCCTCCAAGCATACCTTTTCTAAAAAATCATCATGACTTGAATAAGTTTTGTAGAGGATCAAACAGTGCGGGCAAATAGTCTTTAAATCATTCAAAAAGTTATGAACAGAACTTACATTCGACCAAAAGGAATACCAGATGAACACTCATGTGAAGCATGTGATTAAAGACTGTGTGAAATAAAGACTGGCATCTTATTTCTGTGACGTGGTAATTACACGTGGAAGAACCAAGTAACATTGTCCACCAATATGCACGTATACTGTTACATAACATGCAAAGACACAGACCATAAATGCCGGTATGTTGTTTAAGGAGGGGGACTTGACTCCTAGGATCATGTAATTGTTTGTCAGTCAAGGGCTTGGGACTGGCAGGACTAACGCTATGTTGAATATATGTCATTAAAAGTATTTCTTGTAACCAGCACCTGTGTTTAACTGTTATTATGCTACAAGGGATTGATGTTTAAATAAATTGTTAACGACGCATGCCAATGCACGTCGGACACAGTGTGATCACAGTAGCTCACTTTAGCTGAGCTACGCTGTATAGTAGGTGTATATTTACAAGGGAGGGGGAAAGATAGTGCTCAATTAAATTAAATTCATAAAAAACGTGTTATGAGAAATTATGTTTGTGATTAACAGAGATTTGTCGATACTTTAGGCTATTAGTGTAAGTGTTCACCATGGTTATAAATTACTAAAATGACACCTTGATAGAGCATTAAGGTAATGCATCGTGTCAACCAGATCCATGACTTGAAAAGGTTTCTCTAAACCCAGTATGTTTCAGCAGTAATCAACTAAAACCGTCTCAGAAGTCGGAAACTGAAATAGTGTTTACTTTTATGATCATGTAGTTCTAAAACGAAATCAAGTTGTCAAGTTCAGCATGATATAGCAAAGAAGGATCGACATTATAATACTAAGGCTCCAGTGTTCTGTTCCAACCTCTCCGATTTGATCCGAAAGTTATGACACGTGCTTTGAAGAGTCAGATGTTAT
Source organism: Serripes groenlandicus (assembly GCA_031761405.1). Lineage (NCBI taxonomy): Eukaryota > Metazoa > Mollusca > Bivalvia > Cardiida > Cardiidae > Serripes > Serripes groenlandicus. The sequence continues at coordinate 48,096,963 of JASEVX010000011.1, read as the reverse complement.
TTAAATACCAATATATGCACAGACATAAACGTAATATTTACTCGATTCCATTACACAAATGTTGTAACCTTATATGTACCGTAGCAATAGTATTTCAGGCCAATAGCGTATACGAGAAAAGCATTGATCGTTTCTGTGACGAAAATAGAACACTTTCTGATGCCTAATACGGCTTTAAGAATAAAAAGATAACAGGTTGATGCAGTGTTTGCATAATTACCTTAGTGCAACACTACTTCAATATAACTTCACGTTTAAATGATGATTGAACATGTTTAGGTAGTGTTATAATGTGGTTTCATTAAATAAATCAGGAATACGCGGAAAGGTGTTTTCGCGCAATCAAACTATGAAATAGTAAGCAGGATATTATGTTTAACAAGCTTTATCTGTTTTCCGACTTGTTCGAACATGAGATCGGTTTACGACAAGGTGAAATAACATCTTTTATTTTAGTATCGTTTAAAATTAGGTGAATATGAAAGGTCTTTGCAATAACATTTGGACAATGTGAAATTATTTGATTTATGTCATTATTCTATTATCCCGACGACATTTGGCTATTCTTGCGATGTTACCGACTCAGCTTCATGTAAATTTCAAAATTGTTTACGATTAGGGTATATAAATGTCATATTTCTAGAACTTAAATTGTTGGGGAAGTAGATGATTTCAACTGCCTAGGCACTTTTTTAAACTATACAAGTACAATTAGAAGTAAATTGCAAATAGTCATGATCATCTTGTTGGTAAATACTCAAAAGTTTTAAACAAATGTCACATATATTCGTTGCAAACTTAAACGTTATGTCTACTATTTGATCATTCTGTTGGGTCTTTTTATATTTAATGGGTCGGAAGCGGCTTGTATTAAAACAAAATGTTGTTAAGTGCCGTATTTTAGAAACTTTTCATGTAAATCTTCGAGATAACATGACGCGATTAAGTTTTTCACGACATGTACCAGTATTTGGGAAATATTTTGAATTGCCTCAATAAGGTCACAAAATAAATGTTATTTGTGATAATGCTGCAATAAAGGAAACGCAGTGGAGCATAAATGTCTTAAGACTACATCAACTAAATTCGTTTGTTCCTTATTCTTTCAAATCGGATAGAAAAAGTATAATAATATTATCAGGATAATAAATAGAAAAAAAAAAATGCTTTAACAATTGTAAATAATTGTAAATAATCTCATAATAAAATATATCAAAGTAGATTTAGTTGATCGTAATAGTAACTTCTCTTAGCATTGCTCAGTTGTCATTTAAAAAAGTCAAGGTTAAAAGTAATATCATCTTGCCTACTGCGTGATCGCATTGCACCATTATATAACTCTTTATTATCAATTCACCGCTTTCCGGAGTACACGGTTATAGCCATATGGTGAGAGTGTGTTCCGGTATTGTAATGCAAGATTCTTATCTGGATGTGAGCTTTGTTTTATTTTTTAATTGTGAATTCTGTCAGAAATGTTCCCGATTAGAACATCTGACTATCTGAAACAATCTCAGTACCGTGACTAGTTTTAAACTGGCTACATAAGCTTTTTCAAAGACAGAGCATAGCATATATAAACCGTTCCACGGGAAAACCAACATTATTGACTCTGCGTAACTTGCGCAGTCCGTGACATTCCGTCTCAGGGAGATAGTCGTATAAAGTAATGATTCCTGAAACAGAAAATCCACAGGAGACGAAACGTGTCTGCTCGGATTAGCCTGCTCGGCATGCTTAAGCTGATTCTGGTTGGTACTTTACGCAGAGTCCATAATGTTAGTTTTATCGTAGAACGGCTCATATAGATATATGTATACACTAAAGCCGTACTATCGGGTTTACGTGATGGATAAATCAATATGTTGGTGATTTCGACCTTGTATTACACACAGAATGATTGAAGCCATTTATTCAGAACTGGCTTTTAAATATGTTTAAATCGTCAAAAGCAACGAGTATTGTTTGTGATGAGATTGTCGAATACAAAAATATATTAATTTTTTATCAAAATCGATAAGTTTGATTTGACTAGATTGAGACTTTCGGCACCACCAGACTAACCATTATATAAATAATTCGGATGAAGATTCGTAAACATATTACAGGAACAGACTAAATATTTTGATAACCTTTTTTCATGATATATGAGGATACACATTTGATTTAGAATATGTCAATGTTTGTTTTTAATAAACCACTTGAATTGAAAATACTTTGTATTTTGAATAAATGGAATATTTACCCCGTCAAGCATTACAATACAACGTTCATATGAATGTAATGTTTAATCTGAATTTTCTACAAATTCATAGTTTTAGTTTCTAACAAATATAAGTTTTAATTAAAATAACATTATTTTCAAGTCTGGTCGAAATCATCACAATACTATTCTCTTTCATCAATGTGTACTGAATTTTATAAAAATTGACTGAACATTTTAAAAAAGAAAATGAAAAATTGTGTCTAGACAATTTTTCAAACTAGAAACGTTGTTTTATTATGAATGCGAAACATAGGTGTCCCGAAAGTGCATGATATGGCCAAATAAAAACCTATTGATCAAAATTAAATAATATTATTAGTAGTTATTGAATTGAGGGTTTGCGAGCGTTTTTTTTTAGCTCTGTCAAACATCATAAAACCCTTCATTCTCTAACTACTATTTATTAGCTTCATTTTGAATTAAGTTATTTTCAGACGAGACAGGCGACACATACTACTTAGATTGTTATCTGTGCGGAGGAAAATCGTCACACTTGGTCAATTTGACTTCTTAAACTAGTTTATAGTTTAGTGTTCCTGTGTTCGCTACATCGGCAAATTTTAAAATCTCTATAGTTTATAAGGGATTGTACTTAGAATGGTACATAGATAGATTAGATAGATTTATAGATAGATTTTATTCTGGAAAAAGGGCAAATATGCCCAACATACCACAAACATATAACACATTCATTTTAACAGTCAAATAGCGGACCAATGGTCAAAATCCGGGGAGAAAATGTTTGAAAAATAATATAGAAAACTTACATAAGATTTTTTTCCCCTTTGATTGACAAATGAATTAATATACTCTAATCAAAGATAATAAGTTAATAGAAATGAAATCATTAATGTAACAGTCATTTGAGAGAAGATATAACTCCCATATAAATCATTTAGAAATCATTGCAGAAGGTGACGAAGTTGCTCAATGTCAGCAATTTCTCAATTTCTACATTGATTTCCTCTAAACGCTGCAACTACACCTCAACTACTCTACGTAATTATTGTTGTTCCTTATTTCAAAACCTTTGTAAACAAATAGTGCCAAGTTTTTGACTATATTTTCATTTTCAGATTTTAGTAATTCAATAAATTTAATCATACTTGAGTGTTTCCAGTAATATTTTTTGATATATACCATTCGTATATCAGAAAACATTGGACATTCTAATAAAAAGTGCATTTCATCTTCGATAGTTTTACATAATTTACATTTTCTTTCATTATATGGTATTTTATTTGGTTTGTGCCATCTTCCAGCTTCAATTTCTAATCTATGTGCAGAAACACGAAATCTTGTAAGAGCGATTCTAAATTTATCGATTTTAATTGAATTTAAATATAGTTGAAAAACGAAATCAGAATAAAGTCTGTATGTTTTTGCTCTTGAAGAGTTTTGTAAATCAGAATTCCATATCTGATTATAGTTATCATAAATTCTTTGTTTAAAAACAGACAAAAATAATTTCACATTTTCAACACCTTGGTTTAACCATACAATATTAAAACCTAAGTTTTCAAAAATATTTCTAATCGACTTTACCCAAGATTTTTTTTCTGGAAATAATTGAAAGTCATTCAACATCATGTCATATACATGTTTAATATATTTTTCATTTGTAGACCTAATTATTTTAAACCAATATTTTACTACTCTTAATAATCTCTTAATCTTTAGTGGATATCTACCAAGTTCTCCATAAACGAAAGTATTTTGAGTTTGCGACCTTACCCCCAGTATTTGTTTGCAAAATTTTAAATGAATATTTTCTAGTTTAACTGCCTCATTCATACCCCATATCTCACACCCATAAGATAAAATTGGTTCTATAAGTTTATCGAATAATTCACATTTATGGGAGATTGACATACTAGGGAATTTCACCATATAAAATTTAAGCATACAAAGTGACTTCAATGCTTGGCCATACAATGCCTCAAATGTAGTATTAAAAGACCCACCTACTGTAAAGATAACTCCAAGATACTTGAAATTATTAACTATTTCTAGACACTCCTCTTTATATGTGAATTTCATATTTTTTCTCAGTCTACCCTTTTTAAAAATTAGTACTTTAGTTTTATTAACGTTAACTTGAAGTTTCCATCTATCGCAATATTCTTCCAGTATATCCAAACCCTGTTGTAAACCAAATTCACTTTCAGAAAGTAAAACGATATCATCTGCATATAAAAGTAAAAATAGTTTCAACATTCCAATTTCAATGCCATCAAATCCCTTTAGAATGAAATATTCTTCAATATCATTTAGATACATAGAGAATAGGAACGGGGATAGGCTTTCCTCTTGCCTAACACCTAATGAACACACAAAACTTTCACTTAATTCATTATTAGTTTTTACTTTGCATGTAGTTTTATACTTTTCATAAATAGATTTAATAATATCCAATATTTTACCACGTAACCCTAACTTAATGAGCTTATACCATAAAATATCCCTTACTATAAAATCAAAAGCTTTAGTATAGTCTACAAACACAGTAAACAACTTCTTATTCTTGTTTAACAAATTATTAATAATGCCATGAATTATAAAGATATTGTCAACTGTACTCATATTTTCCCTGAATCCTGCTTGTGCTTCAATATACACATTATAATTTTCTGCCCATTTTGTCAACCTGTTATTAAGTAATTTGGTAAATAATTTCCCAAGTGTGCTTAAAAGTGTAATGCCTCTATAGTTACCCGGGTCATTTACATCTCCTTTCTTATAAAGTGGTACAACAAAACCTTCTGACCAGCTATTAGGAAAATAGCCTGCAATAAAAAGTTTATTAAATAATTTAGTTAAACACTTTGCAAATATAATGTTTTGGGTGCCATATATAAAAAACTCATTTAACATGAAATCTGGGCCAGCTGATTTGCCAGTATTTAAACCTTTACTAGCAGTTAAAATCTCATTTATCTGTATATTGACATTTAGTTCTTCAAACATACATTGCAGTTCCCCATTAACATATCTTTCATTAAAAAGTAGTATATCTTCATCAGGTTGAAAAAACACAGAGTCAGGGTCATTAATTGACTTAAAATATCTAGCAAAATTGTTTGTACTCACATTACATACTTTATTTTGAACACATGTACCTTTCAGCATTTTCCAATATTCTTTTGCATTTTTAAATCTTAAAGTTTCTAATTGTCTTGTTTGCAATTTATCATGCAGATATTTTTTACTTCTTATCATATTTTTGTATGTACTTCTAGCTTTTATCATATTTTCCTTGTTTTCTTCAGATTTATCATGTCTATAAATATTCAGATGTGTATAAAACTCAGATTGACTTATTTTGCATTCTAAGTCATACCATGGTTGATTTTCTTTACATTGTTCACCATTTTGTGGTTTATCACAAGTTATATTTCTTTTAAACAAAGGGTTACACACATTTTCTATATAAGAATAAAACTCTTTTAAATTTGAATCAAGGTCTTCAATGCTATTTGACATATCAATATTACAACCCAAATGTTCAAAATGATTACACATATCATCACTATTCATTATGTTTAAAAATGAATCTTTTTTGTTATTATCCCATTTATATATAAAAGACAGTTTCTCACTTTTATTACAATTAAGATTCTCCTCTGAATTAGTACTTTCAAACAGTTCCCCTTTAATACAAAAACTTACAGCACAGTGATCAGATAAAATATTTGCTTCATGTACTTTGAAATCATAAATAAACCTAAACATGTCTGTTCTACATAATACTAAGTCAATGACACTATTTCCTTGTGAAGTGATACAAGTAAAATGACCCTCTCTGTCTTGATCTTTTCTTCCATTTAATATTCTAAAACCAGTAGCTTTGCACATGTCTAAAAGAAGCCTACCATGTTCATTTATATTTTTATCACATGATTTTCTATCCAAAACTTGATCTTGTACATAATCATCAGGCAATAATCCAGAATTTAATAAGCTTTCATGTTCTACATAATCTGTTCTTGTACCAGTTCTGGCATTAAAGTCACCGGTTAACAAAAAATTACAATTATCATTATACTCACTTTGGTAACAATAAATATCATCGGTAATCGTGTCAAAAACACTTCTATTTACGAACATTTCTCTACTACTACCGGTCGGTATATTGTAACACAAACACAATAACAAGTCTTTACCTCCAACAACCCTACAACGCTTGATTTTAAACCATATAATGCTATCATCAACTTGTTTCAAGAATTCAACATAATTTTTCAATGTGTCTCTCACGTAAACAATAATTCCTCCACTGTTTCTTTTTGAAGACCTCAGTTTACATGTTCTGTTTAAAACAAAAGTGAAAAACCCATGAACTTCGTGGTTGTATATATCACTGAGCCATGTCTCGGTAAACAACAAGATATCATGTTTATCAAATAAACTTTTTACATAATCATCGTCTAACTTCGAATATCTGTTACCAATCAGTCCCTGCACATTTAAAACACAAACTTTAATGTCACTTTCTCTTCTCCCAACCCTGTCCTATTTACTGTGAAATCTACCTTGACCTTTGTCATTGCTCATGTTAGTTTCTGATTGGTCTTTCATTTCAGCCCTCGATTCTGATTGGTTATTAGCCGACACACCTTCCCCTGACCTAACAATGTCCTCGGTAATTCCCGTGTTTGATTCTCGGGGTCGTGTAATGTTCTGTGTGTCTGAAATATAATCTTTATTCTGTCTAGAGTTAACATTTTTGGAATATGTGTGGCTTCTTGACCTGGATAATGTCTTATTGACTGTGTTTGGAGTATATTTCATAGGTGAGTGTCTTTTCTCAGCTTTATTTGATTGTGACCTAGATCTTGCACGTACATCACGTGACTGTTGGGTTTTTCCCATATCAACAAAAACATCTGGTTGACTATCTCTCTGTAGTGGCTCGATATCTGTCACCGTTTCCCTAGAATACAGACGTTCCCGACGCATTGGACTGAATGATGACTTTTCTTTATTTAAGCGATTCTTGCCCATAGTTTTGAACCAGTTTGGGAATCTATCCTGAATAAGGTTGCCATCAATGAAAAGTCTAGCAGGATACCTTATCTGTACTTTCACTTTCTGAAATCTAGCTCGTGTAGCTTCCTCACTTTTATATAAATGTTTTCTGGCCTCTGCAATTTCTCTAGGATAATCCCTATCTACACCGAACCTAGTACTTCTCAACTTGTATGCTTTGCTCATTACTGTCTCTGTATCTATATAGTCTCTGAATTTTACAATTATTGGGCGTTTGGGATCAAACCCATGTAACCCTTGTGATCTGTTATTATGTTTCACTGAGCCAATTATATGTGCCCTGTCTATACACATATTTGAAGTGTCTATTTCTAGTTCATGTTCCATAAAGGCTATTATCAAATCTCTGTCTGTAATGTGTTTACCTTTCTCTGTAATGTTATAGAAAAGTATATTGTTTCTCCTACTCCTAGCCTCAATGTCTATAGATATATATGACAGTACAGTAATCTGATCTTCTTGTTGTCTAACAACGTATTCTAATCTCTCTACTCTATCTCTATTGACTTTAGCTACCTGATTCACACGTTGGATCTCTCTAGTGCAAGCATCTTGTTTTGCCTCGATATTTTGCATCATACTTGAGTTGCGATTAAGCTGTTCATAAATGCGAATCAGTTTATCATCTGTATTTAATTTTATAAAGCAATCCGTGTCAACGGCATCAACACTCCCACTGCTACCTTTCTTTCGTTTTCGTACCTGTTTCTGCCAGTGGTCATTGTCTTTGTTGTTTTCCCGCCTTTCAAATCTGTTCGATGTCGGTACCGAAATGTGTAATATTGACTCAGAATCGCTTCCAGAATCCCCCATTTCTCTCTCCGCATCAATATCGTACCTATTTGCAGCCATTTTATCCTTATTCTGTAACCTTTTGTTCGTATTTGCTAAATAAATTTATTATTTCTCTATTGTTTACATTTTACGTCCACTCTCCGCCATTGACCGGAAGTACATATAAGACATGTAACTTTAGTATGCATCATTTATTTCAATAAAAAGAAAATACATTTTAAATGAACTCTGCTGTTTTCAATTATTCTCCGTCTATGATGCGACATTTTATCTGTCTCTGAATGATTATCTTCAGGGTAAATTTCAGTAAAATAGTATAATTCTGCTCACATGTTCCACTTGCTATGTCATTTGTAATGTTTGTTTGTGTATCTTGTTTTTCTCGCGGACCATTTGCCCTATTGAATTTGTATTCGAAATTAAAGTCTTCATATTTATTTAAATCAAAAGGGGCAGGTTCAGAAAAAAAGTCTCCCTTATCAACCGTTTCAATGGAGTAGGATACATCCGTATTTTTAAAACCAGAAATGAAGTACAATCACTGGACAGCTCCGTTTCATCACATATAAAAAATATCTAAAACGTTAAAGTCCGCGCCTGAAGTTTCTGAAAATGGAAGAATCCCAGTGAATGATACCAATGTAGAAGAACGTGTATTGTTATCGTTCCAGACATAGATATTCGACTTGAATGAAGAACATCTAGTAAATATATTTCTTCATCAACCAAGGGATACTTACGTATGTATTGTATGTATGATAATTGAGTAGGGTCCGTAACCAAACATGGTGCAATATTAAAGTAGTAATCAATGCATACCATTTCCAGAATATCATCATCAAATGATAATGTAAGCTCGACTGACGATAGTCCATATGATTTTCGTAGTGTTCTGTCAATTCACTGAATATTGAATTCTTTATACAATAATATAGTAATGTATATGTCATTCACATGGGCTTAAACTCATCCGAACAGGTCTCAAAATGTATTTATCTTTAACTGGATATGCATTTATAAATACAGGAATATGCTTAGCGATCGTGCAAAATCCACAACGACATGACACGTTGCCGCCGTCAGAGAACTGCATGATAAAAAATGCTATTCTCAGCAGTTAATGAGTCTCTATATATATATATCATACAGACTGGATCGTCAAGACGCCGTTTTCTACAATCATTAATTGAACATTGTACAAAAGTGTATTATTTTAAATGGAGAGTATTTTGAAAAGCAATGAGTGAATTTTCGGAAAGCAGATATCGTGCACGTCAAAATATGTGTTAAGTGATATTACCGTTGTTACACTAACTATATATGTACGTGAGTACTGAATCTGATTCTGTTCATCAAATTGGTATTAAATAGAACAATGTTTAAATAAAGTTCACTTAGCCTTAAATGTTATTTTACGAAATGTTTAGTTTACAGCACTTTTCAAGTAGGAGAATCACCGTGTTCACTATATTTCCATTTTTGTATGATTTCTGCTGTGACAATAACTGACTTTTATACTGATAATGACTATAACCATGGTCTACAGGAAATTTCCTTCTTCCAGAAATACTGAGCGATGAGCGATCAAGTATTGTTTAATGATTACGTGTCAATATACTGAGTACTGCAGATGATTGTAAACATTTAAGATCAGTACACTGATACTAGTATCTATAAAAGGAAAAAAGCAACTTATTTTATTTGCTATCATACTTAATTTGAGGTTTGTGACACTCCTATTGAGTACTTGTATTTCTTGATAAGAGCCGTTCCACGAGAAAACCAAATTTTTGTCTCTGCATAAACTTTTTACTTTAGCCATATGATGCAAAATAGACCCCGCCCTTTGGCGGCCATGTGTTTCGACAAAGAACATGGTTTGAAGGAATCTGATAGAGGGTCACCCAAAAAACATTTTTTACAATATTATTTGAAAATCAGCATGACACTTTCGAGGAAGATTTTTTAATTTTTCACTTTAGCCATGTAACGCAAAAAAGCCCCGCACCCTGGTTGCCATGTTTTTCGATCAATCAAATTGGCTTGAAGGACTTTGATAGAAGATCACGAAAGGAACATTTCTGCAATCTGTTTTGAAAATCACCCGATCACTTTAGGAGAAAAAGAATTTTAAAGTTTTTTTCATTCGGTTGCCATGACAATCAGAATATTACATGGATCCAACAAATTTGAAAGAATTAGGAGAGAACAGTGAAATTATGCTTTCTATGAAGTTTCATCCAAATTGGCCAAGTGGTTAAGTCGTTAGAAGCATAATGTTGACGAATGGACTCACACATGCACGAACGACGGACAATTTGCCCTGACATAAGTTTGACTGGGGCTTTCAGCCACTGGGGCTGAAATGGAGAAAATGCTCTTTTTCGAGATTGCTTGATTTCCCACAATATTTTCAAAATTTCAGGATTGTTCTCAATATTGGCCTAGTGACCTAGTTTTTGACCGGACATAACCAATATTCAACCTTGGTCTTGTTATCATCATATATACAATTTTCTCCAGCTCTACACTTACTTCTCTCTTACATTTATAATAGAACAGGAATAAATAGATTTTACTTGTGAGCTATGTTACCTCCAAATAAATCATTATAACACAAGCATTAAATTTAAAAGACATATTTTACTAAATATTGCTTTAAAGGCGTATCGTCGGTGTGTTGCTGCGCATCTTTTTTGCGCATGTCCATTCCGATTCATTTTAGTGCTTTGCTCTTTTATGCTCATTGCGCTCAATTAAATTGTGAAACTGTCAATATCCGGAACACGATATCAACAAGGTGTAAATTCGGTGTAAAATCATTATGTCCGCGTTAACTAGGCTAAAGAGTGGCAGATTTTTATCTTTTAAACGTGCAGAAAGCGAAAGCAATCGCAATATTTTCAAAAGATTGACGGAAACTTGCATCGATACTGGATAATCGATATCGGATTCGCCGCAAACTAAGCGGAAAACATGCCGGGAAAGAGAATTGTAGACTAGAACTCGTTTACTTGGAAGATCAGCCTGTTTGTGAAGACTGTGTGAAATAACACTATCTAAAGTAATATTTCTCCTGAAACCAGACATGGCTACGGCTCGTTATAGTATGTGGAACTGTAAATACTGTCGAAACAACCAAACAACACCAGCCGAGCAAGGGGCAACTTTAGTTTAGGTAACTTACTAACTATTAAAAATTTAATTATAATTTTCTATAATGTCTGACAGTCATTTAACTGATTTTTATCTTGATGTATTATCAAATTGAACACATTTAAATTTCAAGGATTCATGAATACTGTCGCTGTGATATAACCAGGGACATAGATAAGATATTATCTATGTCCCTGATATAACTGAAATAATGTTGAAAACAGCATAATACCGCAATAAAACAAAGCCAACTTATTGTCAATGTAGCCTGTAGAAATCAGTGTGTTTTTTATGCTGTTTTGTGACCAGGGTCTTTTGATTGTGAATGGGTCCCCAATTTAGGTTATGAAATAACACTTTAGAAATAAAACATACACAGTCACACAAAATATTCTATCATAGTCATGAATTATTACACATGTGTTTATATGTCTTAAGTAGATTGCAATATGATTTAGTTAACATTATATCAAAGCCAGGTATTTATCATCCTCTTTGTTCTATTTGTCAGTACTGTAGACAAGACTCCATATATTCAATTCAAATATGACATGGGTTCACAGAAGGGTGGATCGGATGGAGCTATATAGAGTGGCTGCCACTCTAGTGGGGAGCAAGTCGGGAAAATGGGTTGCATTTTGACTTAGATCTCAAGACTATAAACAATGTAGCTTTCATGAAAGTAAAGGTGAATCAATGACAATGCCCATCCATGATCCATCAGTGTTGAAGAAACTGGCATGATAGTTCTAAATCTTTGGAACCGGATGTGGCGCGCTGTCTTGTGCTCAACAAAGATAATATGAATGTCTATGTCGTAATTATGGATGACGATGCATCAACCATGGTGAAAATTCAAGAAACAGTTTCCCATTTTGTAAACAGATGGCAGACATAAAACACAAGACAAGAAAAACATGAAGGAAACCAGTTGTACAATTTACTGAAAAAACTCTTTTAACTACTCAAGAAGTATTTTCAAAATTGATTTAGTAAGGCTGTAATGCAGAATAATTGTGATCCATATGCGCTTGCTAGATCTTTAAATCTAACTGTCCCAAACTCATTTGGAAAGCAGAGCCTATCAAACTATTCCAATTGTTTCACTTCGTTTGACTATCATGAGTCTGCTGTAAGATCAGGGTGGTTTTCACAGAGCACTGTTACTCACATACAGACCTGAGACGTTTTCTTATGCTAAATTGCTTCTGCAGCAGTCGACTTAAACATTGTGATAAAAGGAGAAATTGTTCAAATTGAGCAATTTCTTCTTTTCAGTTTTGTCACAATGTTTTCAACTGTTTTCAGTATAAAGCATACTTTCTATGTTTTTTGCCAAAATGTTATCAAAGTGTTCTGCTGCTGATTTGTTGTATGTGGGAAAGGGTTAACATGCCTATTATCTGGTAAAACTATGTTTGTCCGCCTTTTTACCCGCTCACAGCAGATCATGGTTGAGTGCATGTGGGCTAGGCACATTTTCTTAACCTAGTATCTATGTGACCCTGCTAGTACTGATTTGAAAAACCATGTATCATGTATAAGTGAACTGCGCTGGGATATAACTGAAATTTATACTGTTGAAATGGTGTAAATCTCAATTATAAATATAATTATTGTATGTTTATTTTAAGGTTGATGTATGAACTTTGACATCTTGCTCATAAAACTTTTTGTTGAACACAGTTTCCCAAGATATTTCTTTGTTTACATGACATTCACCCATTCTTGTAATGCTCTACAGATAAACATTGTGAGTAACTTTGCAGAAGAAATGTTCATTTTGAATAACATAAAACTGTAATTTGTTCCTATGTTGTGAACCTGCATGTTTCACTAATCTGAGTCTTCATTTTTTGCCAATGGATATGTGTACAGACACTGTTTGCTGTATTTCTACATGCACAAAATGAAACAGTTTCAATAGCATATTTGAGTATCATTCTGTGAGAACCAGACTGAAAGTCTTTGTGACTAGCATAGATTCAGACCAACCTACACCTCTGTGCAACTTGATCTGATTGATCAGATCATAATGCATGCTCAGACTGCTGTTTATTGTAGAAAGTTATTGATGTTTTTAAGTGGTCACTGGATATATGATACAATCAATCATGCATTGGTATCCTCGAAAACACTTGCTGGACTTTAACAAAAGTGGAGTCTGTACCATCAATATGTGCAGGCATCTCCACTTATTGCGTTCTGTGCCGAGGCTAACATTCTGCGGTCTCATGTAATAAAAAGCCCAGGGACATACCTTACAATAACTTTGCCACTGCCACTCCTTCACCAAACCCTACTATCAGCAAACTCCACAGCAGACCTACCAAATAAGATACCGGTAACACCGATTATTATCGGTAAATTAAGCCCCTTTTTACTGGGTCACCCTGACGCTCATCACTTAAATAATGGCTTGCAGGCGGGTTTTAATCTTGGCTTTATAGGCCCAATGTCTTCTTCATCCTGTTCCAACCTTAAATCTTGTGTTGATATGCCACACATTGTCTTAGAAAAACTACATGCTGAATTAAAAGCTAAGAGCATTCAGGGTCCATATGATATTCCTCCATTCCCTAACATGAAAATAAGCCCAATAGGTTTAGTTCCTAAAAAAGCACCTGGGCAGTACAGACTAATTCACCATCTTAGCTACCCAAAAGGCCAGTCAGTAAATGACTTTATCGACCCACTCTTTTCTTCGGTTCAGTATTCTTCCTTTGATGATGCGGTGTCACACCTGGTTTCCTTAGGTCCAGGGACATTCATGGCAAAAACAGATATTGATAGCGCATTTCGCCTCATTCCCATACACCCACTAGACCATGAACTGCTAGATTTCACTTTTCTGGACAAATACTATTTCGATACATGCCTTCCCATGGGTGCTTCTAGCTCCTGTGCAATATTCGAAAAATTCAGTACAGCTATCCACTGGATAGCTTTTACATATTTAAAAGTGCAACATATGGTACATATTGTAGATGATTTTCTAATACTAGGCTCCCAGGCTCCCAGAATTCTTGCCACAGAAATTTAACAGATTTTCTACAATTTTGTTCCAAATTGGTATTCCTATAAAAATGGAAAAAACAGTTTATCCAAGCAAAATTATGACTTTCATGGGTAGCTTGGCTCCATTTCTTTGGAGGCACGTTTGCCTGAAGACAAATTGGAAAAGTTGCAAGCCCTTTTGGCACATTGTAGGAAAAAACGTACACTCAAATTGAAAGAGCTACAGTCTATGCTTGGTCTTTTGAATTTTTTGCTGCCAAGTGGTTGTCCCACGGCGTTGTTCCATGCGCCGTCTGACCGACTTAACTTGTAAAGTTAACAATCCTAATCACCATATCACTCTGAGTAAGGAAAGTCGTAAAGATATTTCTGCTTGGCTTATGTTTGTATTTCAATGGTAAACAACTACTGTTAGACAGACGTTGGATTATGACTGATATGTTGCATCTGCACACAGATGCATCCGGTTCAATTGGATTTGGAGCATTGTTTGGCAACAAATGGTTCAATGGGAAATGGTCAGGTTCCATGACTCATCTGAACATTACATTTAAAGAACTTTTTCCAATAGTCTTAGCATTCGAAATATGAGGGCAACATTTTTAAAATAGATATTTAATCATACACTCTGATAACATGGTCGTGGTGCAAATCATCAATAGTCAAACTACTAAAGAACCATTGGTTATGTCGTTGGTACGCCGTATGGTGGTAGTATGTATGACTTTAAATATACTTATTCGGGCAAAACATATCCCTGGTAAAGAGAATATTTTGCCAGACATTCTTTCATTTTTTCAGATGGAAAATGTCATCGTTTAGCACTCCAGATGGACAACCTTCCCACAGTCATACCAAACAACTTGCTGCAGATAATCTGAATTTGGCCGTTGCACGGTTGCTTCAGAATGCTTTGGCACAAGCTACTATCAATAATTACCGGAATGCTCTTAACCATTACCCATTTTTTCACATGGCGTTTTATACATCTGAGTCACTTTACCTATCTCTGTAGAGAAGCTTGCTCAGTTCATAGCTATGTGTCACCACAAGGATCTTAAGGCTTCTACGATTACTACATGTCGGCCATTGCTTATGTTTATAACATGAGGGGATACCCTTACCCTGGGGAGGCATTTTTAATACAAAAAATCCTTCACGGTCTTCGCCGCTCATCTTGCCCTGACAAAAGGTTACCGATAACATTGGATATTCTTCAAAATCTTATACAAGCCCTACCTCAACATTGCACTGATTCGCATACATATCTTGTATTCAAAGCTATGTTTCTTGTCGCATTTTTTGCCTTCTCAGAGTAACTGAAATTTCAGTTACAACATCAAGTCCAGAGCATGCACTTCTCCGCCAAAATGTTCAGGTCCAACTTTTGGGATCTAAACCACAATTTATCGTTTTACACTTAACTTCATACACACATTCCAACGACAATGTGGCTACTGTGCCGCTGCAATGCAATGCTTTGAAGTCCATGTGCCCGGTTAATTCTCTTTATAAAACCTACAACTGGTCAACAGCCCAGGGTCTAATTTTTCGTTATGTTTGTCTCCGTCCAATAACCGCAACTTGTTTTAGAACCATGCTCAGAAAATGTGTGGTATCGTGTAATGTAGACCCTTTCCCGATACATAGCTCATTCACTGAGAGTTGGTGGTGCGACTTTTGCACACAGTACAAATGTTTCAAATGAACTGCCTAAAAGACCGGTGGAAATCGTCTGCTTTCCAGAAATACATTCGGCCAAATCCTTGATCAATTTCAAAAAAACATTGATTAATGCTCTATTTTATATATTAAGATTAATGCACTTTGAAACTTTTTGTGTTAAATATTCGTCAGACTCGACTGCCTGAAGCGGCGAGTATGGGTTTTTCATGTTTTTGTATATATATACATATACTTTTTTTCTTCCTTACATATGTTTTTTACCAGTGTTTTCCGACAAGTGTAGGCTGGTTTTTCATCCAAAGTAGTTTCAATCTTAGGGGATGGCCGGTTTGTACCAACTGTCTGAGGCGGTGGTAACAACTTATATGGCTTCCATTGTATCCAATACTTGCCAGCCAATGCTTGCCGAGAATCGCGGAGTTTGTTTAAACTTTTATTTTTGTCTTGACAGATTCAAACCTGAAAGTCATCTGAAACACAGTAATAATGTCACAACTGACTGAGGCAGTGGATTAATCTTTTTGTCATTATTATCTATGCAAACCATCTTCTAACACTTATGGTTAGTTCATGTCTTAACAATGATTCCAAGGTTACTATTATCTCGATGAGTTAGGTACATGCCAACTCTGTTTTCAGTCAGGTTTAATTTGTATTGGTAATATAAATCAAATGTCATCTGTCATGTTACAACATTCGTGATTTTGCGTTTTGATTTTAGTTAGATTAGTCTTTTTTATTTGTTTAAATCGGTACTAGCTGTTCCATTATCTCCTGACGGAGGACTCAACTCATCTGGGCTTGGCGACCGTTTCACTGTGGCGGTTTTTTCGCCCAGATATGGAAAAATGTTTAATATTCATATAAGTTTATCATGAATTTTATTAAATTTAAGACATTTTTATTCTAAAATGCCCAATTGCGACTTCAAACACATTTTACGTTTTCCCATTGCCCCATACTACTCCGGTTACCGGACCCTGTCAGGAGATATTGAAATGTATAATGTGGATAAAGGGTAATATGTTCATTAGTATCTACTGGTGACAATGAAACATAAATGGATTTTATGACTACATAAAAGTATTTATGTTATTGTTGACACGCCTTACTTCTTTAGTGGTTAACACTAAGCGGGGTTGATTCAGTTGTTATGGGGCATGTATTTGTAACGTGATAGAGCCTGCAGGGTGTCTGTGTAATGTGACTGTAGCCACTCACTAGCTCTATCCCTGTCACACGATTGGGTTACGCTCTGGGGCGTGCCTCGGTCATGTGACAGGGCCTGCAGAGCGTAGGTAATGTGACTGGTATCAGCCAATCACTGGCTCTATCCTTGCCACGTGATTTTGATATTAATAGATACGGTATCAGGTGATCAACCAATCATCTGCCTATATTCCCGCTTGCAGATTTTCTTTGTTTCAAACATTTACGAGATGGAATTTTGTTTTTTAACGTCAAGCCTCCCTTTCCACCTCCTGATTTTGTTCTGTACATTATTGTATATGTTTACTATCTATGTATGTTAATTTCTTTTTCATCTCTGTGGCAGTTGTTTCGCCTAGATATGGAAAACTATTTAATATTCATATAAATTTATTATGAATTTTATTAAATTTAAGGCATTTTTATTCTAAAATGCCCAATATCAACTTCAAACACATTTTACGTTTTCTCATTTTCCCATACTAGTCCGGTTACCGGCCCCCTGTAGAAGATATTGAAATGTATAATGTGGATAAAGGGTAATATGTTCATTAGTATCTACTGGAGACAAGGAAACATAAAAAGGATATATGAATCAGTAGTCAGCAAACATTTTTAAAGCACATATTCTTTTGACACAATCTGTTCACTGATGCTTTTATCTTATTCTAAAAAGGCGTCCAATCACTGACAAAAATTCTCAAGGGACTTAAGTCCTCTTACATATTGAAGACATACATCTTTCAATCGCTGTTGGTGTGCATTTGTTACCTTCTGCACCCGTTTCTGTGGGGGTTCACCACGGTCACATCGCAGAACATCAGCTGCCATCATACTAGCGTTTTTCCCAATACACGAGATAACATTCAAAGGGAGTTGATCTATCAGTATCTTGAATTGTTGCGTGATGCACATTCCAAACACCTAGGAGCCGACCGACGGAATCATTTTTACCAAATTTTTTTTTTATTTTATTTAGTAACACTTTAAGGTTTCTATTGGGGTAATACAATGCAATCTATGTAACTATAACAGACATTGAACGTAAATATTAGTTGACCTGATTTGTCTACTGAACTGATCTCATCTGTTTTACTACCATTCAGTAGCTCTCTAATAACAATAGATGTATGTATATATATAGTGTTGCATTTACAATGTATGTATATATATAGTGTTGCATTTACAATGTATGTATATATATAGTGTTGCATTTACAATGTATGTATATATATAGTGTTGCATTTACAATGTATGTATATATATATCGTTGCATTTACAATGCATGTATATATATAGTATTGCCTTTAAAACTTATGTTAAAAGGAATAAAGGGATAGTTTTGGGGTATGAGTAAGCGAGTCCGAAACATAAACAGTGATGGCCCTGAATATTCATTTAAATACAATTTAATGTACTTATATCTACAGGAGGGTGTCCAAACAACAGACTCCTTCCTGACAGGTTGATGGATGGATGTGGTTGGAAGGACAGCCGCCAACACATTAGGCAAGCAGCATGGATTCTAGCATGCTGCTACTAAATCAGCTAGAGTACAAATACAAAACATTTCACGTTTGAGATAGTTAAATGTCCTTGTTAAGGATTTTCCTCGTCCCACACTCCTTTATGAATGTCACCGCCTCGGTGGTGTCGTGGTAGAGCGCCCGCCTCGGGTGCGAGAGGTCGCGGGTTTGATATACGGTCGGGAAATAACAAAGGCTTTAACAATTGTGTCACTGCTTGGCGCTCAGGGTTGCAGGGTTAGCATTTCGACTGACTGGGTCTCGACGGGATAAATGGACCTGTAGTACTGGTAACTCACCCAGGAAATTGTTGAAAGCGGCGTAAAACACCAATACATGGAACCTATGTTAATGATGGAGTTAGACATTTGGGAGTATTAAACTCCTTCAGCGCGGATGTTGATATGTTAAAGGTCCTAAAGCGTTCATATCGACTGTGATAATTTCTTCCAATGGTGGAACACAGAAGGCGCTTGTAACACTGACATTTTGTCAATCATTTGTAGGAATGACCGGCCGAGCATGGGTTTGAACTAACGATCCCTGGATTACTTGATTTATTGATTGGGGTTAAATGCCGTTTAAAGATCATTCATATCACTGCGGCCAGCTCACCTACTTATTCTTTCTAAGCAACTGGCTGCTTTTCCACATAGACTGTTAGCCCATTGGTGGAAGCCGAATAACGCTTGTCATAGTGAATTTTGTCAAACGTCGGAAAGAATGTTCGAACTCACAATACCTGGATTGAGAGCTCAAGTCGCTCTCGGGACTCGGTTACCTAGATTACCGTTACCGACGTAGTAATTACGACTAATGAAGACATCAAAGAAACATTCTAAATAAACAATATACGCACTGTTTTTGTAGATCGTCGGCCTCGGATTCGGGAGTTCGCGGATTCGATCCCCGTCCGAGTCATACGAGAGACTTTTAAAATTTTACTTATGGATTTCCCTAATTGGCACTCAGGCTTGTGGTGTAAGCAATACGACTGAATCGCTGTCGTCAGGATAAATAGACCAGTAGTATTGGTTACTTACCCAGGAAAAGCTGTGATAAAACTAAAACATCGTTGAAATCGACGTAAAACACCATACGAACAAAACATGTCACTAATCCAATTCCTATAAAGAGATCTAGATAAGGAGCTTTTTTATGCTCTAAAACACTTATTTGACCTCCAAAATCTATGTTGTTGGTACTCAAAAGAATCGTCTCATCGGTTTTAATAAGTGCTAAGAGAGATATCAAAGGAATACCTATTAACTTATCCTTATGTAAGTCCTCTGCTATCTCCCTAGCAATGTGACTTTTTTTTAAGCTCTACTTTTCGAAGAAAAGGCAAGCTATCCTACTCGCCTCGGTGTCCGAGTCACACCTTGGTTAATAATTATAATTCATGATCAAGATTAAATTTTAATGGGAATAAATGTGAAAAAATGCAAAAATGGGATTTCGTTTTTTAGAGTTATCTCCCTATTCAGTGTGTAATATTTGTTTATCAAAAGATTCCGAGTTTGTTCTTATACTGTAAAATGAAAATTATTAGATGATATACTATTCAATATCTAGTTTTCCATAAATGCATTCCACCATAACCACTGCAGTTTGGCACCGAACTCGGGAGTCCCTGTTTCAAATCCCTCCATGCTAGACACGGCGGATTCCTTGTTCATCTACACATGATTGAGTTTAAGTGTACACCTCAGTGGGTTACATCATACGGAGAAGACAACATCAACACATCATGTTATATATCTCCTATCCACACGGGGATTGTTAATGATGCTTGGAGAATTCAAAGCCAACTATGATAAAAACTTACCCGATAAACCATTTTCATGTAAACTCCAAGGTAACCTAAAGCAATACATTATTTGGCAAAAGAATAACAAAATATACTAAACTTATGAATCTTTTAATCGAGATATTAAAAAAAAATAACAAAACATTATGATAAGAAATTTAACTAACTTACTAGAAACATTCAGTAACATCAATATATTCTAGTAACATGTATGTTTAACCCTTTCCCTCATTCAGACGCAATTTTAACGCAAGAGCATCAAGCGACTTTTAAATACATTGTGGCCAAAGGTGAAATTGCTCATAATGACCAATTTCTCCTTTAGTCACAATGTTTTCAAATTTATTTAACAATTAAGCTATCCTTTATGGAGATTTTCAAGTTTCTGTCACTATGTTTCGAAGTCGTCTGCTGCAGATTTATTGTATGTGGGAACGGGTTAAGTGTATGATGAATAAGTTTCTCTTAAAGAAGAGGGCCATGTTGGCCCTGGATCACTCATCTGAGTAATGCAATGCTCCACTGCCACAACAAAATAACTCATAAACTATGTTGTGTGTCTTTTGTCAAATAAATATGACTTAGTTCGGATTTGGAGAACGGCAAAATATATTTGGAGAAGAAGATTGTTAAATGTTTCACTAAAGCCATATATGCCAAAAAACCCTTGCCCCTGACGGCCATGTTTTTTCGACCAATTAACAAGAATTTAAGGAAGCTGATAGACGGTTCTCCAATGAGAATATTTACAGAATATTTTTACAGAACTATTTTAACAACGGACAACAGACAAAGGGCTATCACAATTTAATGAATCAACTTGAGCACTTCAGTGAATATATTTATATGTATTGAATATCATTTCATTTAAAAAACAACACCTTAAAGAAAAGTATAATCTCGCAACAATCATAAATTATACACCAAATTTGTTTTCATTTAAACACTAAAAAATGTTAATGGAGGGGAGGGGCTGATTAGAACGACGAGCTTTTTTTATTTGGTGGGTGGGGTATTATGAATTAAAATAAAAACATTTGCCCAAAAGATAATTTAAATTTGATACCCTAAAAACTGCTTTTCATTTATATTCAATATATATATATTCAAACCTTTCCCTCAATGTTTCAAGACTTCTGCTGCAAATTTGTTGTATGTGAGAAAGGGTTAACCTTTGAGTTATGATTGATTTCAAGTTCATCTTACATGAAATTGTGTTGCAAAAGATTTTTCATTTTGATTAAATACTAATTGAAAAAATTGTGTATAAATTAGTCAGTTCTAAATGGTCTCTTTGATACTTGTTCAACACTGTTACATTCTATACCAATTATTTCGTTGATTGCTTGTTTATTTTATGGTTTACAACTTTTTCAACAAGTTATATAATGGCATTGCCTGGGTAATTTACAAGTGCTCCTGGTCAATTTTTCCTGATACAAGCGAGTCAGT
Organism: Serripes groenlandicus; assembly: GCA_031761405.1. Taxonomy (NCBI): domain Eukaryota; kingdom Metazoa; phylum Mollusca; class Bivalvia; order Cardiida; family Cardiidae; genus Serripes; species Serripes groenlandicus. Next base: position 48,074,996 of record JASEVX010000011.1, on the reverse strand, counting down.
AGTAATGCTAACACCACAATCCCGAGTGCCAGGGAAAGCAAGCCATTTAAAATTCGTTGGTATGACCCTTTCCATTGATCAAACCTGCACGCGGTTAAAGGTTTGAACATAAAGTTTACAATTGATAAACACTACTATACAATAAAAGAGAATAGGATACAACGTTAAATCTTTGATATTTTACATTTCCCACATTAAGATGCATTGTGATACATCTTCAGGAAACAAATTGTGTCAAAGATCTAGGCAAAAAAAACCAAAAAAACATTGCTCATGATGAACAATTTTTCTTTTGCCACAATATTTTAAATTTTATACAATAACTATACATGTACATTTATCTATGGAGATTTTTCTAATTTTCACTTGATGTTTTCAAAGTCGTCTGCCGCAGATTTGAGGATGAGCTAAAGTATTCATACAGGAGAAAGGGGTATTTCTATTACAACAGTCAATGAAAGATTTATTAATAAATGATCAATTTCTCAATTATGCATACTTTCTATTTGCCAACACTGAAGTATATTAGACTCAGATTCAACATGATACAAGTATTCAAAGAGGACCAACAAAGTAACATACCTGTACAATTAAGTTGAAATTGGTCTAATGGAATTGTAGGAGTTGTCATTTTAAGCTAGAAGTTAATTTTACCCCATTTTCTATGACTTCTGGTTTCTTTAATTGTATACCCAACCAATATGGCCTGAATAAATTATAGCAGGGGACCAATGAAGTAAAATGTCTGTGCAATTATCTTAAACAAGCACTTTCATAATAATGGAATTTTTAAATTTTGTAATCTTGCCCCTTCTCTGATACGGCCTGGATGCCATGTTTTTCAACCAATCATTTAGCTTGAATAATTTGTGTTGAGGGTCATCCAAGGATAATTTCCACCAAATGAAATCGGCATCTTAAAAGCAGATTCAAAGTTTAGACATTTTGCCCCCTTGTTGATGCCGCGGCAACCAAAGTTCGTCATTGAATTTAAATCTTTGAGCAATTATGAAGGAAGATCACCAAAGGAACATTCCTGCAATATTTGGTTGACATTAGTCCTGTGGTTTAGGAGGAGAGGATGTTTAAAGCTAAAAGTTAACGACGAACGACGGACAGAGATTGATCAGAATAGATCACCTTAATCCTTCGGCTCCTAAAAATGATTGAGAAAGATTATTACTGTTACTTAAAAATAAATAAAAAGCAATTGTTTGAAAAACAATCTGTTAAACACCCAATTAGCTAAAACACTTATTTGTCTACATAATATTTAGATGTACCTACATAATACAACAAAAACCGTTAGAATATAAGAAGTACAAAACCACAACACAACAATATACTGACAAAATATAAATATGTTTTCACAGCATGTAAATAAATTAGTACATCATGTAATACAAAACAAACTTAACAATAGAGTTTCATCATTACCAAAGACAATGCTGGTGTTTAATATAACACGGTAGATATACTCATGTCTAAATTTTCTTATTTTTATATGATATAATTTTCTGAAATCTAGTTAAATGAGAATGTTCAAATCAAAATATACTTTTCCCCGAATTTCATCACCCTGAATGTAAAGACCAGGTACAGGATATATATGAAGGGGTGATTGTGTACGTTAAGGATACCCTGTTACATGATTTGGAACTTAACCGATTCGAATGTAGACGGATACAGGTCAAACTAGGTAAGAAGAGTTTCTGTATGGTGTGTTTTATAGACCACCTAGTTCAGATTACAATTGTTTTTCTAGAGCGCCCGAAATACACTATTGCTTCTTTTTCTAGAGCGCCCAGAATACACTATTGTTTGATTTCCTGGAGTGCCCCAAATGCAGTATGGCTTTATTTGTTCTAGAGCGCCCCACATGCACTATGGATTATGTTAAAGGAGTACGTGCGTTAAATAGAGTATGGCTTGTTTTTCTTGAACGCCCCAAATACTCTAAAGTTGTTTTTTATTAAGTGCCCCAAATACCCTATGGTTTGCTTTCCCGGAGCGCCCCCAACTGCCCTATATTGTGTTATCCTAGTGTGTCCTTCAATACGACCAACATCCGTTCTTACTCTGAAACGTATTTCTCGAAATATGAGGATGTTTCAGTAATTGTCCACGAAAACAGACTACGTTTCGTAAACAAGATTTTAACGGTTTACGATAAAGGTTAGTGCATTTTTAAACTTAACCTGATAGGAACGTGCTAACTTCAGGTTATGGATTACATTTGGAAAATGATTATTTAACGACCCCAAACGTCTAAAAAGAATACTTCTTTATGTCGATATGTTGAATGATATAGGTGTTGAACGTAAAACACTGTACACTGAGTATGTGGGTATACCGATATACTAAAGTTTGACACAAATAACTGTCTTTGTATGCGCATCTGCTATCTGGGTATTTCCCGTTTAGCACAACTACTGGTTTACAATGGATTTAAGCCGGTTTTTTTAATGCAATTAACACATAGACATGTCATATTAAAATCAATTGAATGTCTCTGCCTAACAATGAGAACGCTACATTTACTGGTAATAATTTACTCTAATTGAAAAAACGCATCCTTGCCTTGCCTTGTTTTAAATAATTTAATTTCCTTTTATAAGGAACATCTTTTTATGCGGATTTTTGGGGTTCATCTAGCATGGTGTTATCAATAATTACAGATATTTCAAAAGAAATGAACATGTTCATTTTACAATAGGAGTCAACTTCGGTGATATAGTGGTGTAGAGCATCCGCTTTGGATGTTGGAGGTCGCGGGTTCATTCCAAAGTAATGTCTTTCCCTCCTTTACGATCAGGCTTTTGTTGTTAGCATTACGACTGACTCGCTGGTGTTGGGAGGAATGTACGTGTAACTTACACAGGAAACAGCATGATATAACTAAACTATTCTAAAAAGCGACGTAAAACATCATACAAACACACTAATCACTGATATGATGAACTTATGAGACAAAAATGAAAACAATGATTATGATAATTTCTATATTAAAAAAAAGGAAAGAAAAAAACTTGCCTTGAGCGGAAATCGAACCCTGGTCTCCAGCGGTGGAGGCTCACATGTTATTCTCTGCACAAGCCTGAATGTTTCGTTGCTAAGAGTAAATTTATATAATTACATATCTTACATTTATTTTGTTACTTAAAATAGCTCAACTAGTTAATTTAAAAGATGTTTATACGGGCTAGCAAATTATTTATAATTTAAGCATATCGTTTATGTTATATCTGAATAAAATATCAACTATCTTTTACTATCATTTCAATAATTTGATTCTCCTTTGGTATACATTTTAACACTGGGGCTTTTCATACGTAACACATATGTTTAAGTCGGAATCAAAAGGCTGCTTCGACTCGATTCGAAGACAAGTCCATGTTATCCTGTGAATTCTGTAATTCCTACATTTCAACGAGTTCCTTCTACTGCGTAAGTGCTGCCAATAAATACAATTTTCCGGTTGCTATTCGATCAAGTTAACGATTGTATGTCAGACTTATTGGCTGTTCAATAAGGGAGCATTGACTAAGCAACAACCAGTCCTCTCATTTAAAAAATAATCCACAGATGCATGTGCTTTCATTGACCTTATATAAACTCTGCGAATATCAAGACATCTTTTTGAACGCGAAATGGTGGTCAGTAATAGAGATCTACTGTAGAAAAAGATATTTGAAGTAAATCATTGCTGATATTGTAATAAGACTTTATCTATGGGGACTGATTCCAGTCTAGGTTTCGATGAGTGTCTTCGAAGTTCGCCTGCTATTGCAATTGGCTCTGACGAACCCCTTGCTAAAAGGGAAAATGACAGTTTGAATATAAATCGAAAGTGTAATATTGATGATAACTCTCTGTGATGGTGATCTGCAAAAACCAACAAAGCAACCTCATCTGGCTCTGCACTGTTCGTCAAAGTTGAGAGTTGTTTCGAAAAGTAGTATCAATGTGGATGCTTTAGCATGGATATGCTGGCTGGTCCTGAAGCTATAACTTTGAAAACGTGACTGTGCTCGGAAATGAACTGTATGCCCCAAAATAAGACTGCTGATCGGTAATTGGTCTTGAGTACATATTCTGGGCACAGAGTTAATTTTTTTTATTGTTTTGGAGCACCCTGATATCTTTTTTCACACGCGTAATAATTACGGTAAGGTGTTTGCAGAGAACCGGTTATCTTCTATACATGTAGCATAACTTTCCAATCAATCGTTGTCAATTGTGACAAATTATTACCAGCACAACAACGGACCAATGCTGTGATAACCCTTTTCATTATAGCCACCTGGAAAATATATATTTAAAAAAATAATAACTGAAAAATATCTCGAAAAACATCAATCACTCTTGTCATATATTTTATCCTACCAAGTACATTCGACGTGCATCCCTATGTTTGTTGTCTTTACAAGTTTTCTTTTATTTCTTACTCATAAAATATTCCTTGCTTATCCCTTTGTAACATACAGCAAATGTACAGCACATGCGAAGGCGAAATATTTAAAATCTAGAATGAGGGATTGTCCCACTATGACGTTATCACCGATAACCGGAGTTAGATTGTGTCCGCACATTCGCATATTTATATCTTATTTTGAACTGAATAACAAATCATGACATTTGACATATCACGATCAAAGAAATTAAGCTAACTTTGTTTTAGTGTTGTCAAATGTCGGTTACCTGTATCGGCCGCATTGAACGAATACATCGGAAGGTCATTTTTGTCTGTAATGTTGCCTTTATCGCTTCTCCAAACCGGGTCATTCAGGTCACAATTACAGTCAACTCCCGGTTCGTCACACATGTCTGTTTGTCCACAGTTGCAGTATTTACCGGAAGTATGGGGACCTGTGAAATAGGATGACATCGCCTGGTGTCTGTTTTTCCAATATGTGCAGATTCTTTTATCAACCTTCCAATATAATCCAGAATTATAGCATTCCCATTTAACATGCTGAGAACACTCTGTAGACAGGTCAGCGATTGCCTTGGCTTTTTCGAAACCAATTGTGTAATTAAGTATTACAGAATAGGAGTCGCAACTCTCGAAACCTTGTACACCTGTCCTTGATTCTTGGTTATGATCTGAAATGTATACACGAAAAAGTTAAGAATTGAATGCTAACCTTAATCAGCATTTTTGTTTTTAAAAAAAGACATGTAGTTTGTCGCGGATATTCGACAAAACACGACAGACTCAAAGATCATATACGTATTCTGTGTGTGTGTTCAAACGTTATAGTTAGTTTAAACCGGCTACATTCTCAAGGTATGATCCATCATAATTTTCTTTTTGCGAACAGTTGCTTCTCGGCTCGAAACTGTCAACATATGGGAACCTTTTCGTGCTCAATATTGTTTTAATCCTGACACCGATGTAGCAGTCCACAACACGGCGTTTCCTGGGTAATTTACCAGTTATTACGGTATGTTTGATCCTAACATCGATACACCAGTCTCCAACTCGGCGTTTTCTGGATAAATTACAAGTACTAAGAATATGTTTTGATCCTGCCATCGATGCACCGGTCCACAACCCGGCGTCTCCTGCGTAATTTACCAGTACTTATGGTATGTCTGATCCTGAGATTGATGTACCAGTCCACAACACGGCGTTTCCTGGGTAATTTACCAGTACTCACGGTATATTTTGATCCTGACATCGTTGCACCAGTCCAAAACACGGCGTTTCGTGGGTAATTCATCAGTACCTACCATGGACAATTCTTGACTGTAATATTAATAAAACCATATTATAAAAACTTCTAAAAGCGGTCTTAAAACCATATAAACAAATGAGCGGTGCTCTGCAAAACTCAACATTAACGTAAAAAATACATGTCTATCAAACAAAGTCTGCGCATCCATGCTAAGAATCAAAATAGATATTGCTTTACATACATTTCGTCACTTCTTCTGTGGTTAATTGGTAAACAGTGAAGAGCCAGATCAGACGGCGCAGATACGCTGGGTGAACAGAGGTCCAGATAAGGAGGGGTATTCAGCTCTTTTTCCCACAATTTCTCTTTTATTTTACAAGCAAACCCTATGTTTTGAAAACTCAAAATAATGGTCTCACTGACGATTCTTTTGAGTACCCAGAACATAGGGTTTGATGGTAAAATAAGGATTTTGGAACATGCAAAACGCCCTTTATCTGGAGCTCTGGTGAATTTCAACAACGTTGGTCGCAAATGCCTTACAGTTGTTTTTTCCGCAGAACGCCGCTCAAAAAAAAATCAACTCACGCATGACAGTAATAGCTCTGCCGGGCTCGGAGTTCAGATCACAATGTACGGTTACCAGTCCGGATGTTGAACCGGTTTCGTCCGGATCGATGTCGACATTGGAGCTGTCAGTTAACCCTCTTGAAGCCCACTCAGCACACGTTCTCGCTAGAATAGAGATTGCCATATTCAACACTATTGCAGATCATAGTAACTTACCATTTCGTCTAATCTAAACAAAGTCATTATAAATCGCGCCTATAAAGCGCAGTATGTACAATTCTGTATTACTTATACGAGGGTCGTTCTTCTACAAATTTGATAATCATGTGCTTCAGAAGAAACTCGACAAACTTGTTTCACGAGCTTTTTACGTAAGGACAACCAGGTCATCTAGATTCAACATGCAGTATTACAGTTATTCCGCTTGATATTAGGTTTAGTCGAAATAGTACATGCAGTTATAAAAAGCAACGAAATATAGGAAATTAGAACGTACTTTAAATTGTGTCTTTATTTCGAAACATACGCAAAGAAAATTATCATCTAGCAGCTCTGATGGGAATTCTACTTTGTAAAATGCCACTTTTTAATGGTGGGTCAAGATATTTAAAGCATGTACATAAACAAGGATGACCTATTTCAAACGTTTATGATGAATGATAACCTGATCAAAGGCAATCCTCCAGTATATTATTTAGAGCTAAATCTTATAAATATTTCCTCTTATAAGTATTACAATTATAAAGCTATGCTAACTGTGAGCTGTTATTCGTCCACGTTTGTGAGCCGAGCCCTGGTAGCTCACGGTATATCTTGTTCCAAACACCGATGCACCAGTCCACAACACGGCGTTTCCTGGGTAAATTACCAGTACCCACAGTATGTTTTGATCCTGACACAGATGTACCAGTCCCAAACACGGCGTGTCCTGGGTAATTTATCACTACTCACAGTATCTTTTGATCCTGACATCGATGTTCCAGTTCACAATACGGCGTTTCCTAGTTAATTTACCAGTTCTCACGTATGTTTGATACTGACACCGATGCACCTGTCACAATACGGCGTTTCCAGACTAATTTACCAGTACACACGGTATGTTTTGATCCTGACATCGATACACCAGTCCACAACAGAGCGATTCCTGGGTAATTTACAAGTACTCACAATATGTTTTGATTCGAACACCGATGCACCATTTAACAACACGGCGTTTTCCTGGCTAATTTACTAATTTCTCAAGGTATGTTTTGATCCTGACACCGATGCACCAGTCCACAACACGGCGCTTCCTGGGTTATTTACCAGTACGCACAATATGTTTTGATCCTGACACTGATGCACCAGTCCACAACACGGCGCTTCCTTGGTTATTTACCAGTACGCACAATATGTTTTGATCCTGACACTGATGCACCAGTCCACAACACGGCGTTTTCCTGGCTAATTTACCAGTTCTCAAGGTATGTTTTGATCCTGACACCGATGCACCAGTCCACAACACGGCGTTTTCTAGTTAATTTACCAGTTCTCACGGTATGTTTTGATACTGACACCGATGCACCTGTTCACAACACGGCTTTTCCTGAGTAATTTACCAGTTCTCAAGGTATGTTTTGACCCTGACACCGATGCACAAGTCTCCAACACGGCCTTTTCCTGGCTAATTTACCAGTTCTCAAGGTATGTTTTGATCGAGACAGCGAAGCACCAGTCCGCAACACGGCTTTTCCTGCCTAATTTACCAGTTCTCACGGTATGTTTTAATTCTGACACCGGTGCACCAGTCACCAACACAGCGTTTCCTGGGTAATTTACCAGCTCTCACGGTATGTTTTGATCCTGACACCGATGCACTAGTCCTAACAATCATGAGCACCAATGAGGGAAGCCACTACTGAATTTTTTTAATTTATTTGGCATGGAGATCGAACCCTGGTCTCAAGTTCCCGAAACGGATGCTCTAACCACTACTCCAAACACACTTTGATTGATTGATTGATTGATTGATGAGTTGGGGTTATATACCGTTTCAACAATAATTCAGTCATACCACGACGGCCAGTTTACCTGCAAAGTAATTTACTGACTTTCTCCCACCAGTACTCCACATCGACTTTTGTCAACCGGAACAAATGTTGACCGAGTATGGGAGTCGAACTCACACTCCCTAGATTGACAGTCCGCGTCGCTACCTAGTGAGCTACCGGGACTGTACACCACGAATACGGTTTGCAACTAACCACCATTACTTTCGGTTATATTAACCCTTCAGGATTTCGGTATTCACCTAAAATGCACGCATCGGTACGATCGGAGGCCTACGTAAAACCGATATCAAGAGATCCCTATAAAGCTCCGCCATCATATAAGGGCCTCAAATTTATTTTAAGTGTCAAATGATAATAATAAAATAAATTGATTGAGGTATATGTTGGGTTTAACGCCATTTTCGATATATTGTCAGTCATACCACGTCGACCAGTTCACCTACCCATGTGTTTCTTGACTTTCTCAAACCAGTTCTCGAAACAACAAATCTTTCGATGTAACAGACTGTTTTACATCAATGGACTGGAAGCATTGACTTTCTTTCAAATGGTCGGTAAGAATGCTAGCCGAAGAGGGGTTCAAACGCAGGGTACATGGATTGACAATCCACGTCGTTACCGAATGATCATTTAAGGCTCGGCAATAACCAGTACATCCAAAGTAAATAACAACAAAACATGATTTGATGTTAGCTAAGTCAACACAAACCGTGAGGTGTGCATCTGAAGTTATGACAGCTGTTTTCTTCATCGGTTGCCCCAAGGCAGTACAGTAAGGTTGACACCATGTCACATGTTCGAATTCGAGTCCTTACTCCGCCACCGCATGTACGGCTGCATGTCGACCAGGCCGCCCAAGGATTCCAATGGCCTGCCGATAAACAACTTACATAATTATAAGTATTTTATTACACACGAACTGCAAGTGCCCATATTGCACTCCATCCCATCGAATAAAATCGTGGAAAGTATTCCATTGTCACGATACCGCGCCAGTTTCTTATGATTACAAATGACCGTGTCTTCAATAGAAGACTTGTTTGGGCGTAAACTGTTTTTATCTTATCTAATATATCACCGTTATGTTACGTTTTAGATAAAACAAAATTTCTTTAGAAAGCATTAAACAAACCTGGTTGTTGTCATGGAAAAAATAAAATAGCCGTTACAATATTAATATAATTGTTTCCTTTTTCAGGCGAAAACAAGACTTTCAGAGTGTTTTTTTAATGTAGATGCCTTTGACGCCCTTTATGACCAAGTTGCAACGATGTTTTCAACAGTACTCTATTAACCCTTTCCCTCATATAGACACTGTTTGACGCCTTTGCAGCGGACGGCTTTTGAAAACACTGTGACAAAGGTGATATTGCTCAAGATGAGCAATTGCACCATTTGCCACAATGTTTTCAACTCTTTTTAATAATTAAACTCATTAATTTAGATCTTTCAAATTTTTGCAATGATGATTTCAATGTCATCTGCTGCAGTTTTATTGTTAGTGGGAAAGGGTTAAAGAGTATAACAATACTTCTGTATTGGTGTTTACAAAGTCGTCTGCTGCTGATTTATTGTAAGTAACTATTAAAATCGAATTGAATACTGATACAGTCAGCATTTTGTCACGGCAGTTTACGTGATATTAGAAATACAATATATCTTTACAACTAGATGGCGAATAAGAAAGATTCCGACATGACTGCACTGAGGCACAAACTGAGCAATTGACGATATGCAAATTAGATGCATAATTTTAGCAAATCAAAAAATATAATTATATATTTTCTGTCCGGTACACTCGATTACCGAACGCGGTTTCTGCATAACAAACACAAGCCATGTGATGCATGGGAACCGGGTAGTTTTAAATGATTCCCAAGTCCCAACGGTAGATAGTTGGTGCTATGGGGCAAATGTATGAGACTCTAGATACATTTTAAAGACAATTAAATCATCGTTTTTGTTAGTCAGTTGTCATTATTAACCATCGCAAATGATTCAAAAGCACGCCGATAATATTCATGTTTTATCAAAAGTGCCTGCAAGTCAAATGTTACTTGACAGAACACGGAGAGATCGAAGGGAAGTTTCTAGGTATTTCATATAAACAAACTTATCTTAATGGCTATGTCAGTTTTATTAGTCTATTTCACAAACTTTTTTTGGGATACCATTACATTCTTTGTTGGCAATAGCAGTTGCGCAATAAGGTTTCGGTGACTCCAGAAATGTCCAGTTCATTAAAATTGAATATGGTGGGTCAAACTAGTGTTTTGTTCCGGATGTTTGCTCATTCATGAATACTCGCTTCAAGTACTTGCTAGACCTTCCTTTTTATAAAGGGTACCAATCGACAATAGCATACATAAGACTGTCAGTTTATCAATGCACCAAGACGATTGTAGGGCGTAAAGTTTCTAATAAAAAGTTAGATGTTAAAAGGATTCAATTTCCTTAACAGTACCAACCAATCTCGTACATGCACCTGGCTATGGACCTCTTGGCCCCAATGCGAAAACAGTTCAAATTTGCTCAAAAACTACATAATAATTTTTATTATATACGCCATTGCCTGCGAAAACAGATATTCGGAGATATTGACATAAAAAGTATAAACGATCAAATAATATTTTTGTTTATTCAGTTTTTGGAAATAAACGTTATTGTCTGTCTTTACAGATGTTTGTACGACTTGGTGACAACAGAGAAGATCCTAATTTGAGTGCATAGGGCACATCCAATCCTGATATTTCTTGGTCGCAATGCCCTGTAGGGCATATTTCGTGTGACCTTGCCCACTAATAATACATTCTAGACTCAGAAAGCATTTTTCTTACAAGACATACGATATTACATTCACATAGATCTCGCAGACGACTTAGACTCTGACCATCCGCATGCGTTCATGTTGAAAGTCCCGTGATCGGAACCTGATATAGACACAAATGAAGAAACAAAAGCTTTACTTCGAAGAAGCTCATTGCTTTATTCATACAACTGTCTAAAATCCTATCAGGCATGCCATTCATTGAGTCACGTGATCCCTTTTAAATCAATCAGATCGAGCGATTCACAGTGCATTTGAACAAACTGCATTATTGAATGATGATATACTGAAAGGATCTCAAACATTATTTGTATTTAATAACATATGTTTATACATATATACTCCCATAACATCATTGTTTTCATATAATTTATTGTTAATTTAGCCAAAACTTTGTGAGTTTATTTATTAATCTCCAACAGGAGAAATTAAAAGGAATACATAAAAAAGTGTTATTATAATAATTATTATTATACCTATCATGACGTACATCAATGCTCCGGTTTCGTAGTCAAAATCACCGTAACGTTCACTGCATTCACGACACCGTCCAGTACTCGACGTGAAAGAGAAACACTTGCAAGCATCGTTCAGGGAGCAGAACATCATACATTGTGATGGCGATGATACTATCTTGTCAACAGCGACTTTGCCTTGTAGACACAACCGATTTCCTAGTACAGGGTCAAGCACAGACTTGTCCAAAATGAGCAAATCTTGCTCCCATGCATTTGTAAAATGCTTCAGCAAAATACCAACGAGATATACAAACAGGGCCATTCCAATGGATCCTGTGAAATATGTAAGAACATGCAGCGTTAACCCTTATGCCGTTGAATTCCTAGAATATGTATCACTATCCTCGATTTAAAACACTTTCTGTGCTTACACATAATAGACTCGGGATGACTCGAACATATCGTTTATCTCGAGCAATTCTCTAGGTCGCGAGCCCGCTATAATATATATATATATCATATATATATGAGCCCTTCCACGAAAGCTCCGTCTCAGGGGGATAGAGATATAGATTAATGATTCCTGAAACAGAAAATACACAGGAGGCTAACAGTATCTATCCTGGTTAGCCTGCGCGCATGAGGCTGATCTGGGTCGATAATTTAAGCAGAGTACATAATGTTGGTTTTCTCTCGGAACGGCTAATATATATATAATAAAATAGATGACAGACACTACATTGGTTTTAAATGTGCTTACCGGTATCGTTTATTCTACTTATCAACGCTAATTATCATCCTACTCATCAGGGCAACGCTAATAATCATCATTATTAGCGTCGCCCTGATGAGTACAATAAACAAAACAGGTTGGCAATCATATTTATAATTATTATCTTTATTATCTTTATTTTCTCTATATTTGAAGATTATACAAACAATAGAAACAGAAAGAAAATTCACCATTATAAAAACAAACAGATACAAGAAAAGGTAGTGAGAAAAAGAGAGAGAGTGAGAGAAACAATGATGCATAAGGTATTTTATATACAAGTTGATTATCACATAAGTGACATTATGTGTATCCGACAATTTCTTGACAGAGATAGCTGATCATTGTTATTACATTATGATGGATAGTATGGCGGGATTGGGAAAACTTAAAATAATGCAAACATGCCCTCCTCTTATCGCCACGCTCCCAACTTTATTCAACCATAGCGTTTGCTGGTGAATAGTATCTATATTAAGCAATAGGCCGGAAGACAATATAAATGAGAATAAAGCGAACCCTCTATCGTAAACGCAAACACGCTCCTACGAAAACGAAAGTAGAGTTGAATACACCACGCTACTATATATATATAGATACATATGAGAACATCCAACAGTCAATCTGAGCCCAAGCATCACCGGACCGCCACGGCACAGAAACCAGGCGAGAACTCCATCGATCCAGGGAATATGATGAAAGCATGACGCTTCAGATCGAACGACGAAAGCCCCCATATCCGCTAATAATATATGTTATATATTATACATTGCCAAGATATGATAGAGAAATCTATATGAAAGTTTAACAAAAGCATCATATCTTTCACCTAGAAAAACGTATAATTTATTGACAGGCATGACAAGTAAACGTTTCACATATTCAACTCTATTCAATGCAGTTAAAGTTCTAAAAATATCAATACCAAAGTGTTTCAAAACAAATGTATAATTCCATTCGGGCTCTTTGCACAACATCACAATCTACTACAACATTTAGGGTGAAATTAGTTTCCAGGTTGCTTGTATTACATCTCGGACAATCGGGCTTGACATGTTTAAGGTAAGCAATAAATAGAGCTACAATAAATCAATATTGTAAAATGTCTGGGTATTTCTTGGCGAACAGCCACACCATAGACTCTTGTAAACACAACTATTATTGTCTTTATTGTATAAAGTCTGCTTGATTCGTTTCATTTCCCACAGCCTTTCGTAATGCTCGTTTACTTTGAATTAATATATCTTTTTCCACGATGATTTCGAAGGAAAAGTACAACTTGCATAACATACAACTATAAAATCATATAAATTATACCTTTGCAAAATGGAAACCATTTCAGACATAAAACCCGAAGCCGATATTCCTATCATATATGAGCAAAGACTAGCTAAAAACATATTTTTTGCTGATGAATCATTATGCAAGTTGTCCAACGAGATTTAGCTTTCTCTTTTCTATGTTTGATTAAATCGGAAAAGTTCCAATGAATCAAAGTGAAATGTTTCTTCTAGATCTATGTTTTAGGCCCTGTATATGTTTTATACATAATCGATGAGCTCGTTCTAATATACTTTAGTCATTACCAGAAGAAATGGAGAGTAATTCAATTCCAAAGAGCGCTTTCGGAAGTATGACACAAGTGTATATTTTCTTACAAGTGGGTGGATTCAAACCTTTAGAATGAAGACCATCTTTACTCATACTGAACAGACTTCGACGAAGCTTTTTACAAACATGCTGAACAGGTACATTAGAAAGTTTACATTTGCTGCTGAGTATTCCAAGATGAACAACCTCTTCTGTCTCTGTCATGTTTTCACAACCAATACTCCAAACCTTATTTCTACGAGTAAAATAATGTTTCGATTCATTAAAAATGACTACGTGACATACATGACATTTATCAGCATTATATTGATATCTCCATTTTCACGAGTATATATAGCAAATATTAATCATAGTCTGAAGTGAATGTCTGCAAATGTGGGAGCACAGAAATCAAAGTAATTAATCTTAAAAACCAAGATTACTACTAACCAGTATTTCAATCAATTCATTTATTAGCACAACTATAAGAACAGGGACCATACCCCTCCTTGCCGAGTACACTTACACTACTTGGAACCAGCCAGAATAATGACCAGTGAATAAAACACGACTATACATATCCGAATGCATGGCTATTAATCTATGCATAATAGGTATAGTTTGTATATTAAACCGTAGTGCCAAACTCTATCGAATGCTTGACGGGCGTCTAGGAAACATGAGAACGTTTACTATTCTTTTCTTTACAGAAGTTGATACTTTCTTTGACTACAAAAGACGTCATAATATAATACTCATATGTACCTGTAACGGTTGAATTGGACTATTAATACTAATGTTTAACCTTCCAAGTAACAGTTTCTCGTACAGCTTTAGAATCGATGCAGACAACGTAATCGCGCGATAATTATTCGGAAAGTCTTTACGGTTTCCGTTACCTTTATGTAATGTAACTATAGTTCCTAGCTTCAAATTACAAGGGACATAACCATACCTGTACATCAAATTAAGCAAGAACGAAAAATAATGGTTTAACATTAAACCTTCATATAAGATATGTTCATTGTATACAAAGTCATACCCGTACATGTTACCCATTCTTAACTCTTTGTTAGCCATTATGACTTCATCAGATGAGAAGTTGTCGCGTGATTGGACATTTTTTTTTTTCAAGTTTACGACTATATCTGATACCCTGAAAAATGATCTTTGTCATATTAAACGCAGTCGGTATCAGAATATAAAGCAGCAAAGTGCTTTCCCCATGCTTCGGTAATATCATTTAAGTTCCTCAAAACAGAGTGCTTTAATTTCATTTCATTGCCAACCGTTAACATTTTGCGAGCGCGCTTTGCGTTAAATAGTCTCTAAAATAAAGCACTATCACAATTGGAAGCATCATCAATGTCTTGGTTGATTTTATTTAAAAACGTGTTGAAACAGTGTCTATTCATTTTGCGATATTCACATTTAGCTTGTTTCTATTCGCGATAACAACGATATCCAACTCCCCTCGGTCTACCCTCCTGTAACCATACATTCCTTTTACGCTTCATAATTGCATGAACCTGTTTCAACTCTTCAGACCAGTAAGGTTTCAAATACGGTCTGAATTTAGCCTTAGGAAAACTCCGACGCAGATATATTATCATAAGTTAATATGGTAGTTTTTTAGCTTATTCCATTTAATCGGAACGATATAAGGCACATGATCTGTATGCACATATTCGAGATGTGTAACTCCGATAGTAATCGGACGATGAGAAGAAACATTAAGGTAATTATCATCGAATAGTTCACAGTACCGTACAATACCAATACATTCAACGGGTATAAGTACATGTACATGATCTAGCAGAGATTTGTGTCTACAGTCATAGGACACAATACTTGCATCAGAGCCAGACTATAGCTCACTGGTTGTCAGTAAACAGAAGCTAAAGTCTGACGCTAATTGCTCGAGGATTAATCCTCTATTGTCAAAGTTTTTGATGAATATTTGACCACATAGGTGAGCATTACAATCGCCTATTAATACTAAAAACCCCCATAAATGGGTTTTGTTCGCTTATAGGTAACGGGTGTGAGATTTTTTTTTTCAATAACCCATGAAGCTTTCTGAAATGAAACTGGAAAAATCCATGGGGGCCGCCATTTTGGATATGTATAAAAAGCAGACGTAAAACACAGATTGAAAATTATGTCGGCTTTTTAATCATTTTTTTTTAAATCGGTTTATTTGGGTATGTATAAAATGAGCAGAAAAAACACGGATTGAAAATTATTGTCGTCTTTTTAATCCTTTTTTTTTAAATCGATATTTAAGATCATTAAAGTGCTGTGTTATGTGGGAATTAACATTTGTACGAAAAGTTAAAAATGAATGGAAATCTGTAAGAAATATGTTTTCCCGTTCGTCAAAAAAACTACAGCATAAGCCTTCTACGCCCGAAACTAAATGTTCACTGTATCGTAGCCAAAGAAGGACGTGACGTCATTTCCGTTACACTTCATCTTGGCGTCAATGGAGCGACGTCGTTTCCCGCAAAAGTGGTATCAACATGAAAGACCCTAAATTCCTATACATGAGCTATTGACTCACTCATTCAAAGTATAATTATTTATCAAACGTTGTGGCAAAAGGATAACTTTCTCATAAGGAGCAATTGTTCTTGTGGCGACAATCTTTTCCTAAATCGTCTGTTTTATAGGCCTCAGAGGTCGTCTCTAATAGGGAAATGGTTTAGCAGAAATATGACCCCTTACATAATTTGTTCCAGTCATATTGACTGGTTGGAAAAGGCAGTCGCCAGGTGGCATCAGAAAAGGGCTGATCTATTTGCTTCTTTACCATAATACAGGTGATCGATTAAGGATCATCTTGGCCCCCATGTTTTAACCTCGTTCATTATAAATGTATTCCTTGATTTTCTGAAAGTCTTTACTTTATTATTTTCTGTTCAAATAATAGACAACAGCAATACGAATTCCAAATATGTTTTTAAATCCTTTTTTTATGGTCAAAGTATGCTCTTTAATTTTTGTTTATAATTATCTTGCGTTTTTTCGTAAATAGGTAGCACCTATGGATATATTAACACCTTGGTCTGCATATAAGCTAATCAAGGCGCGCAACATTTTAATGTGATAGCGAAATTTAACCATGCTGTAATTACTGCTCGGCAGGTAAACTTTTATAACATACATAAATGTGCCGTCATTTACCTTTTATTCGATCTGATTATATTGATAACGGTGTAATGATTGCCATACTATTTTTTTTCTCACAATAATAATGTTTCCCACCCCCCTCAATACCTACACTTGACCCACTGGATGTAGGTAAATCGAAATCACAGATACCAAAACCATTATATAGCGGATGAATGCTGTCTAAACAAGAGCTGTCAGAGGACAGTGTGCTCGACTTTTTCGTGCTTGCCAATAAAACAAAACTAGTTTGGGTGGTACATAAAACATAACCAATTACGCTATCATACTTTGTATAAGCAAAGTACTTTAAAAGTCACTCATGGGTCATAATTAAAAAAAAAAGCCCTGAATTATGCACTCTTGGCTGTTGGTGGAGGTAATGATGGTGAAATAATAGTGTAAGTGTTTAAGCTATATCTCTAATTGTTTTGAAAAAAATATGATTTGGTATGAATAACTTAACCAAAATTCTATATCGAAAAACGGCCATTATTCTTAAAAAAAACCTAGACAGAGATATGTACTCTTGTCTGTTGATGGAGATAATGATGGTAAATAAGTATTGTAAGTGTATAAGCTTTATCTCTAATGGTTTTGAAAAAGTAGGTGGTACAACAAACTTAACCAAAATTTTAAGTCGAAAAAGGGCCATAATTCTTACAAAAACATTGACAGAGTTATGTTCTCTTGTTTGTTGATGGAGGTAATGATGGTACATAACTATTGTAAGTTTCAAAGCAATATCTGTAATAGTTTTGAAAAAAATTGAATTCGTACAAATTTACTCTTGTCTGTTATGTATGAACGAAGATTTAAGACTGCCATTAATTACAAATTACTGACTTTCCCATGATGTATTTATGGTAATGTCACGTAAATGTCGACAACTTGTAGTAAGATAACTAAACGTATGATATACAATTCAGTGCAACACGTACATCTCAGTTTACGTACTACAGTACCATCAACATAGACATATGTGTTTTTTCCCATTTAAATGATATTGCGTAATGAGAACTGAATATTCAGTGAGCAATATACAATTCATGAATATGAAGACTTGACTTAGTAACCTCATACAAAAACAGGACAATTTCACGAATGACGAAGATGAGTTTGCACAGATAGCCATAAATGTGAAAAGTAGAATGAGAATGTTTGTTGTATCCTGGTGTTTTTCGCACCACTACTCAACACACCATGCTTCCCAGCAACTCTTTCTAACCAATTGGTTGAAGACAAATCTCTAAAGATTAAAATGTTATTCCTGCATATAGTTGAAAACATTGTGGCAAATCGAGACATTGCTAATCATTTTGCCACGATGTATTCATTGGTCGTGTGCTGCAAAGGCGCCAGAATGCGTCTTTTCGTAGGAAAGGGCTCAATATGATGAATCTTGGTAAATTAGTGCGCTTCAAAATATAGAAACTGATAAACATAATAACCCAACGTACAAGCTTAACTTAATGTGTTAAAGAAAGTTTCAGAGAAATTGTTTTAGAAACTATCTAAAATAAATACGCATTAACTTAAGAAACTGACTTAAAAAGAATATGTTTGAACAAAAGAAAAAGTCTAAAATAAGTAAGTTTCTTGTAATGAAATAAGTAATTTTAAAGTAAATAAACTGGCTAAAATAAATACATTTAAAACAAAGAAATTGGCTTACTGTTATTATAATTACTCCAAAGCCAATCCGTCTTTTCCTGTCCTTCCTTGCTTGTCTATTATCACGCACTCACATATGGAAATAACAAGTAATTTCCGTTCAACGTAGCAGCTTGGTAGCTGACGGTTTGTTATCGATCGTACGAGATTTGAAAGAGCTGAAACTTGATTGGTGGATTGGTTACCGTTTGCAACAGTTAAATGTCATTGGACGCGCGGAACATCCATGGTAACGAACACGTGGTTAAGATGATCCTCTGCCAATATTCAGATCAGTAAGCACCTTCGCGACGTGTGATCTCGATCTCCACTGTTCGCTATTTGGACCTACAGTCATTACAGAAGCATCTGGAGACCTCTCATTATAAAATACAGATTTTACAAGTGAATGAAGCTCTGCACGTTATGAATTAGTTCTGCGTTTTCCATAATGTTCTAAAACTTTGTTCAATAAGTGCTCTTTCGTGTATGGAAAGACTCCGTAAGTTAAACTATATGCTCGGCTGCAGCAGCTTTATTTTAATCCCCTTCCAAATCATGGAAGGCTGGAACAAATACAAATACAGTCATTTTAAAAAAGCTACAAAACACCAACACAATCCAACCATTGGCAACTGGAAAGGGTTAACAAATAGAACATAACCTTTAAGAACCCTTATCCAGTAAAACACACCTTTGGACATTTATGACAGGTTCAGACTAAGATATTTATGCACATTCGAGTTTTCTAATCCAAATGTAAACGGTGTAGACAGACGCTTCTCGAATACGTTTGTAGCTTATTGACAAACGGTATATATGCTGACCGAACTAAGCCGATGTGCATATTGATCTTGGTCTGAACTGGTCGCACAATAAGTTTTCTTTTCACACAGAACAACGCATCAGAAATGAGGTAAATCAAAGCTGACATTTTCCAATAGGTATTTTCCCTCATTCATTTCCCATGATTTCATGATTACTACGCCTTAATTTCGAACAATACCAATCATTTCGATATAAACATCCAAACACATACTTGATTCTGTGGATATTATTAAAGATGAGTTAGTGAAGTAAATCGAAGCTCAACTATTGAAAACATACATAACGCATTGACTTTGGGCGTAGATCGTAGCTCATCCAATAGAAAAAGAAAAATAATTGGCTTACCTTTGTCGTATGTCGTAGGTCAACCAACGAAAACACATACGTTATTGATTGACCGATCTAAACATACAAAAACAGACTTGATTTTGTGGATATTATTAAAGATCACGCTTTTTTCCCAAATTTGAAAAAACTCTAAATTTATCCCACACTTGACCGCCTGATCGTTAGCGGGCTGTTTGTGAAGGTTGGTCGACTACTGTAGCTACTGTTTGTCGCAACCAATGCATCCAGTAATGTCATTGTAATTGTCATTGTCATTTGTCTGTTGTCCACATTTATTTCAAATCAATAATTTTACTTTCATGCGTATAGAGTTTTCATGTTTTTACCGAGATGTTTTCAAAGGTCAGATTTGCAGTTTTCTTGTAATGGTTAAGTTTTCCAGGGCAGTATGTTGACTTATGTGTCATTTCACATGGTCAGTCACGCGAGACAACAAGAAGCGTACAATGACAAAACATTTCACGTTAGAGATAGTTGTTTATGGAGGATTTTCCTCGTCCCACAACCCTATATTAATGACACCGCATCGGTGGTGTCATGCCAGAGCGTCCGCCTCGGGTGCGAGAGGTCGCGGTTTCGATCCCTGGTCGCGTCATACCAAAGACTTTAACAATGGTTGCACTCCTTGGCGCTCAGGATTACAGGGTTAGCATTACGACTGACTGGCTGTCAATGGGATAAATGGCCCAGTAGAACTGGTAATTTACCCAGGTAATTTACCCAGGGTCATACAAAATACTTTAAAACGGAAGTAGTGGCTGCCCTGCTTGACGTTAAGGATTGCGGGGTAAACAAATATTGACTGACTAGTGTCAGGATAAATAAACCAGTAGTACTTGTAACTTATCCAGAAAACATGTGATAAAGCTGAAATCATAGTGGCCCTGGATCGTTCATCATATAGTCAAAGACAACAACTCTTTCGAACTTAGCCTAGATATCATTACAAGACTATCCTTCTGACAAAATACTGCTTCCAGACTGTTATCAATATTTTCCTTCAATTTGGCCTAGTGACCTTGTTCTTTTTATCAGACATGACCAACATTCAAATCTTACAATTTTCAAAACACCAATTCAAGTTGAAAATGGGGCCCCCTTCAGTGTTTACAAGGAGTTCCTTCAATTTCACATTGCAACTAAGATTTCTTTCCGAAATTACCCTTATTCGAACCCGCCCTAGATATCATCAAGACATACCTTCTGGCAAAATTTCAAGCTGCTGAAGAACAAAATACAGTCTCTACAGCAGTGTTAACAAGATATTTCTAAAATTTGGCCTAATGACCTAGTCTTTAAGGAGTCATGACCTATATTCAAACTTAACCTATATTTCATCAAGCCATTTATTCTGACAAAGTTTCCTTCAATTTAATCTAGTGACCTTGTTTTTTTGACCTGACATGACCAATATTCGAACTTGGCCTAGAAATAAGTAAGATAAAACAACAGAATAAGTTTCATGAAGATTAGATGATAATAGTGAGTTTTAATAAGCAAATTATTGACAACGGAAGACAAATGACGGACAAAAGGCGATCACAAAAACTCACCATGCTCAGGTGAGCTATACATGTTGAAAGCAGCATAAAACACAAAACAATCCATCATTAATCTACTAGTTGTGTAAATGGGTACTAAGGGATAATTGCTACGTCTTTTTTTGGAAAGCAGACAAGATATTAAAGTCTTTCATTAGAATGACATTTGTTTCATTTTGCCCTTTTCCTGAACCCACATGGCTGCCATGTTTTCAACCAATTAATATGGCTTGACAGTTTTTAAGAGGATCAACCAAAGATCGTTTCTGCATAATTGTCTTGGAATTTGGCAAGCGGATTCAGAGGAAAATAATTTAAAAGTTTTGCAATTTTTACCCCTTTCTGATCCCTGACCACCAAAGTTCTATATCGAACTTAAGTCGTTGAACAATTTTTGATGAGGGTCACCAAGAGAATATTCATGTGACGTTTGACTAATTAACCCTTTCCCTCATATAGACGCTTTCTGATGCATCTGCAGCAGACGGCTTTTTGAAAATATGTCAACAAAAGAAGAAATTGCTCAAAACAAACAATTTCTCCTTTTGTCACCATGGTTTCAACCCCTTTCCTTTCCCTTAAGGCGCTTAAGTTTAAAGTGCAGTTTAAAGTGCGGAACATTGCATCTAAAAAGTTCCCAAATGGCAAAACTAATTGACATGTATGCATATTACTTTAACATCTACAGGTATTTGCCTGAAATTACATATATAGCTTAACTTCTGTAAAGAAAAGAATAGTAAACGTTCTCATGTTTCCTAGACGCCCGTCAAGCATTCGATAGAGTTTGGCACTACGGTTTAATATACAAACTATACCTATTATGCTTAACATATTTAGTCCTTTTCCATCATACATACAACACAAGAATGGTAATAAAATGAAATTATGAAAATTATCATAAAACATAAGGAATAAGGGAGCTAAACCTGTCCAAACAAAAAGCCAATTAAACAGTGATTATCTCCATTTGACCATCATCTAAATGCATTAGCAAATGACATTTACAGTCACCATGGTTTCAACCCCTTTCCTACTTACAAATGAATATGCAGAATCTAGGCGTAAATATAAAGATACTAGTATGATTATTTGATAGAATATAAAACACTGTGGCAAAAAGAAATTGCTCATTATCACGGTGGCCAGTTCATCCTTTTCATGTGTTTCCTAGCTTTCTCACACCAGTAATCCACACACAACATACCTTCCAAGCAACTGGCTACTTGTCCACTTAGACTGTTAACACATTGATAAAAGGCGAATATCGCACATCAATTGCTTAGCGCTAAGTAATACTTTTAAAAATACTCATATATTTCATCAATTTTGTTTCCCTAATATTTTGTAATACATGAATGGTGGAATGAATTTGATGTAATGACCAAGATTACATAAATAGTTACTTTGCTGACTAACAATCCTTTGAATAAATTAAATTTATATTTTGGCATTTTTATTAGGGAAAGAAAAATTATGAAAAATGGCTTTAAGTATTTAAGTATTACTTAACGCTAAGTAAGATTAGTGGAATCGGACCCTGCTTCTATAAATACGACGTTTTCGCAGCAAATATTTTGTATGTAGGAAAGGATTAAAAATTGAAAAATTCAATTTAAAAACATCTTGATATTGACAACAATAACCCGGGGGATTAGTTTAAGATAGTCTCGTCAGGACAAAAGAGGACATGTAGATACGCTGACTGTAATCACGGAATATGCTACATGCACAAATATACAGTGGAACCGCGATAACTCGAATTGGAACCAATAAATTGCTTCGAGTTATCGAAGTGTTCGAATGATTCTATACTTGTATGTTTTAATTCACTTCTGTAATGAAAGCTTCGTACTTCATCATACGTGATTATTAACGAACAAGCCAGTGATAGAATCATATCAAGAAAACATCGCAGCAGCATTTTTTAGTGCTCGTCTGAGGTATAAGAACTGCCGCTACGCTGTTTTCATAAGACGATCCCGTAAAGACAAATGTCCGTAGATCGGGTTTTCGAGAGTTCACTGTAAATATGCTAAATAGCGCTTTCATTGTACATTCAACCGATATATAGTTTCCGTTTGAATGCAAAGACTTGAGAAAGGGTAGTTATGGCTGCCCTCCTTGGCGCTCAGGGTTGTGGCGTAAGCATCACGACTGAATATACTGGTAACTTACCAAGGAAACGCAGTGATATAAGTGAAAGATTGTTGAAAGCCGCGTACAACAACAATCAATCAAAACTTTTTAATGCTGGAAGTGTAATACAACTAGCGGATATAAGGTGTATATCCCGTCTTCAGGGGAAACAGTGATTATAAACACATAATATATGTATATACGTACCTCTATTCGAGATGACACTGACGATATGCTAACAAAATAGGTATCTATTTACTCGGTGTCCCGCACTCATGTCCGGTCAGCTTAGCTTAACAATATATCAATAGATAAAATCGATTGATCTAAGTTGGACCCTGGATTTATCTTCCTGTTTTTAGTTATTAGTTTATACACATGAAGACGTTCAGGCAAAAGTAGTACATGATCGGCTTTAACCTGCCTTATATACGAATACCTGTCCTTTGGGAATGAATTTGCCAGTGTAACAATCAATTGATATTATTGTTGTTAACATACGGATACCTTTAGGACCACTCATGTGCTACTTTTGCCTGAAAGACCTAATACGAAGAGATAACAAAATCAATCTATTTAATTATGTGCGCGCTGATTCTGTTCTACAGAAGGATCTTATGTTTCAAAACCAGTCAGCATTCGACTAATCCTCATAGAGGTCTAACATGTATACATATCTCTCATGTTCACGTCATTTATCTGATTCATACATTGAATAATGATTGAGCATCGACGAAGGAACATGAGATTCTAACAAAGTACAAAGTCAGTACACACATATAGGGTGTTTCATTTTAGTTGTTATCATTTCATGTTGTTTGACTTTGAATATAATATTACATACAAATAAACAAAAACTAACAGCTTACAGTAGAAACAATGCCGTTAACAAACCGAATCTAACCAAACAATCCTTGCGACAGTTTTCACATCATTCATCAAACGATAGTGACCAAATTACGATAGCTTGTCGATGACTTTCATCTGAACGATTATATTTAGATGTTTCGTGACAATAGGAATAACACTAATTATTGCTCTTTCTCTAAGAAGACCGATATTCAAATTCACTTCTTCCCAGAAATGTGTTTAATATTCTTTCCTATTTGGTCTACCCGACGTTTTATTACTTTATGTGACACGGCGTTCTTAAACTCATTGAAGTGAAAACAATCGAGTCGATGGAAATTCATAAAATATTTATACTTTGAATCGCTTCATTATACGTAATGCTTTTAACATACTCTCGGGAATGTGTGCACTACATATTAGTTTAGAATACACGAGAACACTTCATTTTTCCATTGATTGACGTTGAAAACCATTCCACCAGTAGTTCTGTTATTGGTTGATGTTGAACATCGTTTCATCCGTAGTTCAATTACTGATTGAAGTTGAACACCATTCCATCAGTAGCTCAGTTATTGGTTAGGAAATATATCTCAATTTGAGTGATATACCGGCTCGTATATCACGATTTGAAGATCAGGTGTGTAGTTATTAATCACGAAGGCCGAATGACCCTAGTGATTGATTTATACACACATGAACGACACATCGTGCTATAAGAGCCGGTATATTACAATGAATCTATTGCAACTCTAGCACCTTTTTATAACTTAAAGGGATACAAATTAAGGGTGAACTATGCTTTAACATGACGTTGTTTTCCTTGATAAAATCATGTGTAGGCTATTCTATCTTTACTCCGCATTGTATTTGTTTTGGAAATATTCATTGTTTTCAACTAAAAAAACATTTTGAACTCAGTTATATTAACAGTCTATGATTGATTGGGGTTTCACGCCGTTTTTAACAATTCCTCAGTTATATCACGGCGGCCAGTTCACTTACTTATGCATTTTCTGATTTTCTCACACCAGTACTCCACACAACAATCTACTCAAGCAACTGGCTGCTTTTCCACATAGACTTAGCCCATTGGTGGAAGACGAATGAAGCATGTCGCATTGACTTTTGTAAATCCTCGGAAAGAAAGTTGGCCGAGCCGGGATTCGAACTCACAACCCCTGCATTGACAGCCCGCGTCGCTACCGACTGAGCTACCGGGGCTCGGCAACAGTCTATGAACATTTTATTTTTATTATTCCTTTTTCAATTGTTCTTAAACTCATCATGAGCAATTTGTTACTGACTCATTCTAACACAACGGTTTCGTCAAAAATGTTAGTAAAGCACCTAAATAACGTCATTTGAAATAATAACGTCACCGTTACAATTCAAATTTCCAAACGGCATTTACAACAAAAGCTCGTGACTTCATTCAAAAAATGTCAAGCCCAACGTGGTAACGTATGCGCACTAAGAAACGTTGTATGAAATATACGCGGGAGGGAATTTCAACAGCCAAAAATAGTTCCGGAAATATAGAGTGATATTCTGCATTTAGATTACGCTCAAATCATCCTTTGTGTATAGAAGAGAAATTGTCAATAGTGTTAGAATGGATGTTGAACATCGTTTCATCAGTAGTTCAATTATTGATTGAAGTTGAACACCATTGTATCAGTAGTTCAGTTATTCATTGAAGTTGAACACTATTTCATCAGTAGTTCAGTTATTTATTGAAGTTGAACACTATTTCATCAGTAATTCAGTTATTCATTGAAGTTGAACACCATTGTATCAGTTGTTCAATTATTGATTGAAGTTGAACACCATTTTACCTGTAGTTAGGTTGTTGATTAAGGTTGAACAATTTTCTATCAGTAGTTCACTTATTGATTGAAGCTGAACACCGTTTGATGAGTAGATCACTTATTGATTGAAGTTGACCATCATGTCATCAGTAGTTCAATTATAGAATTTGAAGTCGAACATCATTTCACCAGAAGTTCTATTGTTGACTGAAGTTAAACATCATTACATCAGTAGTTCAATTATTTATTGAAGTTGAACATCTTTACATCAGTAGTTCAATTATTGATTCAAGCTGAACATCATTTCACCAGTAGTTCTATTTTCTATTGAAGTTGAATATAATTTCATTAGTAGTTCAAATATTGATTGAAGTTGAAACTATTTCATAAGTAGTTCAATTATTGAGTGAAGTTGAACACTATTCCATCAGTAGTTCAGTTATTGATTGAAGTTGAACACCAGTTCATCAGTAGTTCAATTATTAACTGAAGTTGTTGAACACCAGTTCATCAGTAGTACAGTTATTGATTGAAATTGATAATCGTTTTATCAGTAGTTCAATTATTGATTGAAGTTGAACATCGTTTCATCAGTAGTTCAATTATTGATTGAAGTCGATCACCATTTCATCAGTAGTTAAGTCTTATCACGGCTACCAGTTCACGTATCATTTTATCCAAGACTAAGGGTCTGTGTGCATACTAGTTGAAGAAATCTAAAGTTAGATATCTAATTCCTTAAACGACACTAGTGTCTGGTTGCCAGTATCGTTTATGGTAAACGATACTAGATACTAGACACTAGACACCAACTTCACCTTACCTCACTTACATAGGTGTCGTTTATACACAAGAAAAGATGAAACGCTTGTCCTTCCTTAAATATGTTTATCATTCATGAGTAAAATGGCAAGCGATTTCTTGACACATAATGGAAAAAAAAAAAAAAATGATTCTTTCTCTGTTATAAATATAACGACTTATTTGATCCGTATGAGGACAATTGAAAAAGGGTTGATGAGGTAATAACGTCGTAGACTGGTAGTTATCATTAAAATGGTTTTTATCGGGGTTTTAAGCCGTTTCTAACATTGTTCAGTTATATCACCGCGACAGTCCACTTATTCATGATCCCTGGGTAAACAAACCAGAATTAGGTTGCCGCGACTAGGGATAGAGCCGAGAACGTGAGGTTCCAAATCCGCGACGCTTTAACCAAGCGGTCCCGGCGTATACCGTGTACTAATTATAAAATTACTAGTTTAGATAATGTCAATGTCTACCGACAGAAAGTAATAAACACTTAAATAACTAATTTGACGGATGAAACAACTTTTAACGTGACAAAATAAGAGTGTTTGGATAAAATATAAAAAAAATATAAAGAGTAATAGCCACGTATTCTTTCACCCGGTTCACACTCTTAAAAGGTTCCCTACCCTAGTCCCAACAATTACAATAAATGGCATCCCAGTCGTAATAAATGTCAATTCGAAAGTTATTCCTGACCGTCGGCATGTCCATAATTCATTCAGTTGTTGGATTTTGTCTCATTTCGCAAAGGAGCAGGAGGATTAGAGAATTCCCCTCCGCGATTTAGGTCTAACGTGGAGACATTTTGAAGCAGATGCCTTCGGTCTTGTGTTATACCAGGAGGATTAGAGGAATTCCCCTTCGTGACTAAGGTCTAACGTGGAGACATGTTGAAGCAGAGGCCTTCCGTCTTGTGTTATACCAGGAGGATTAGAGGAATTCCCTGCGCGATTTGGGTCTAACGTGGAGACATGTTGAAGCAGAGGCCTTTTGTCTTGTGTTATACCAGGAGGATTAGAGGAATTCCCCTTCACGATTCAGAATAACACAATCAACAGGACTATATTGATAGAATAGAATGTACACCCAGAAGCGTAAATTCTATAAAAATATGGAAATTGGGCCCTGGTCTTGTGGCCAGACCTTTTTAAAGGATAATATTTTTTTGAATGGTCTTAATGGAGAGTCACTAAGACTGTAACGATACATTCGAATATTCGATATAATCGAATACAGGCCTGTCAGAGTCGTATTCTTTATTCGCTTCAATATAAACGAATATAATCCAAACCTGTATAATCTAAACTAAAATCAATTTAATTAACTTACAAACATAACAAACCTTTTGTCAGATTTGCAAACCTATTCTGTTTCATAGCGACTATATTTATAGTTGTGTACAGTACCCCTGCCACAACAGCTGACCACTGATTTTACGACATACTTTGTATTTTTTTTTTTTTCAAAATATATTTGATGATGTGTTCGCTACGATGTATTTGATATACGTTTTAGTGTGTTTACAATCGGTTTTTAATTTAATCTGAATTATAATATTCGATTGAAAAGGTCAGAGAATTCCCAACAAACAAAAACCAGAACGCGTCAACAAAAAATGGAGAACCACGAGGAACTCGAGATTACTATTGAAACTCCGTCCAAATTAAGTACCCCACCCACAACAGCTGACCACTAATTTTGCGACATATTTTTTATTCATTTTCTCATAACATATTTGATGTTGTGTTCTCTACTATGTATTTTGAAATACGTTTGTGTGTGTTTAAAATGTGCTTTTAACTAATTTTGAATTATAATTCAATTAAAAACAATTCCAAGTTAATGACAACCAAAATCCGTCAACAACAAAAATGGCGAACCCCGTGGAAATTGAAAATATTGAACCTCCGGCCAAATATGTCAGCTGTTTTGGAAAGTTTCTGATTTCCGAAAGGACTCGAGGGAGATTATCAAAATAGGTAGACATGAAATCGGGTAACATTAGTTAAACGCTACATTAAATTCAAAATTACCTGTCTTGTAAAATCAAAGTACTTGAAGTAAGTAAGTTTATATTCGTTTGGGGACAAAAAGGCAAATACGTTATTAATTTGTATACTGTTCTAGTTTGATTTTATTTGTCAGAAGAATAACAAGACTTACTAGTCAATCATTTTACTTTCTTAAATCTGAATTATGACATCTTTTGTGTTTACATGTTTTTAAACACATGACAGTATTCGTGAATAAATATTCGTATTCGTTACCCTGTATTCGTGATACGTATCGTATTCGCCACCTAGTGTATGCGTTACAGCCCTAAGAGTCACCCGATGAGCATGTGTGCGAATTTGTTTTCAAATCAGGCCTATATTTAATTATACTTGTGTACAAGAAGATTATTAAAGTTTTTAATTCAACATTGATAAGGAAAACGAGCCCGACCCACGACGGCCATGTTTTTCATCGGATCCCGATAATTTGAACAAACTAAATAGAAGCTCACTACAGGCTTATGTGTGCCAATGTATTTACCAAGCATGCAAGTACTATCAAACAAGATGATTTTTAAAGTTTAACTGTATACACATAAGGAAGTTGAACTACAGACTAAGCAGCCATGTTTTACGGGAGACACCTAAAATCCCCTCCGTCCGAAAATGGCATAGTGCTCAGAATCCCCTCAATGTATTTGATAGGGTATTCATAATCCCCTCGATTGGTACTCATACTCTCATCGATATCATAAACAATAATTAATTTCAATCATTTTAAATTGTTCAATAATTTGAATATTTTTACCTAACAAAATACGTAATTTCAATCATAAACATTTTTTCCCTTAAAATCGTTTGCACCTAAAATGTGTGAAAATCCTTTTAATTAAAAGTATAGTAACTGATTAATCTGAAATAATTATGGCAAACAGGGAAAGGCTCATTACAAGCAATTTCCAAAATTTGTCCACAATGTTTTCAAGTAATCAAAGGTTATACATATCTGCAAGTGGGATATTTAAAGAATATATAAATAAATAGTCAGCAAACATTTTTTGACACAAAAATTCCTCAAGGGACTTAAGTCCTCTTACATATTGAAGGCATACATCTTTCAATCGCTGTTGGTGTGCATTTGTTGCCCTATGCACCCGTTTCTATGAAGGTTCACCACGGTCGCATCGAAGAACATCAGCTGCCATCATACTAACATCTTTCCCAATACACGAGATAACGTTCAAAAGGGAAAGGTGTATACATGTCCAACACATTGTTCCAGGATTGACATTGATTATTTGTTCTATCAGTATCTGGAATTGTTGCAAGATGCACATTCCAAACACCTAGGAGCCGACCGACAGAATTATTTCCCCCAAAAAAAAAATGCAAATACACATGTACCTTTCTCTCATGTCACATCAGTTATGTCACCAGGTCCCCAGATCGCCACACG
The DNA here is from genome assembly GCA_031761405.1 of Serripes groenlandicus. Lineage (NCBI taxonomy): Eukaryota > Metazoa > Mollusca > Bivalvia > Cardiida > Cardiidae > Serripes > Serripes groenlandicus. The sequence goes on along the minus strand of JASEVX010000011.1, from coordinate 48,044,444 downwards.
TGGCTAAATTTATCCCACAACACATAACGTTTGGATGTTGCAGATTGTGTACATTGATTTAAGTCACAAAAATATTACCTGAACAAATGAAACTGAAACGTGGATACAGAGTAGTTATTACTCTTTTTTCCACAACGGTTTTCTAAATTCGTTCTTGTTTTGCTAATATCCTGTTTAAACGTGTGTGTACGAGTGCCGCCGAGCTATGTTGTGTTTGCCTGATATTTTGCTATACATAAATGGTGAAATGTATTTAATTAAATGACCAAATTGACATAAGTAGTTGCTTTGCTCAATCGGTAGCGAGAATCAGGGGTTGTGAGTACGAATCCAACATTCTTTCCTTCGTTTGACAAAAGTCACTGTGACAAGCGAAATTCGTCTTTCATAAATGGGTTAACAGTCTAAGTGGGAAAACAGCAAGTTGCTTGGAATGTATCTTGTGTGGATAACTAGTGTGAGAAAGCCAGGAAACACATAAGTAGGTGAACTTGCCGCCGTGATATGACTAAATGAGTGTTGAAAACGGCATTTAACGTCAATAAATCGATCAATGTACGAATTTTATAGTTACATAATCAGACACATCTGTGCAAATATTTCGATATTGGTAACAATGGAAATGAGTGTAAGTTTAGCCCCTCCCTCTGTCCTACTTGTGGACGCTTCTGAAGCTGACAACTTAAAAGTGTGAGTTTTTCGTAAAGAAGTATCAATTTGGATGCTTTAGCATGGATGAACTGGCTTGTCCTGAAGCTATAACTTTGAAAACGTGACCTACTTAGAAATGAAGTAAATTCCCCAAAAACAAGACTGCTGACCGGTAATGGTCTTGATTTAATATTCTGGGAAAAGAGATAACTTTCATTATTTTGGAGCACCCTGATGTCTTTTTTCACACGCGTAATAATTACGGTAAGGTCTTTGCAGAGAACCGGTTATCTCTATGTATGAAAGTTGATTATGTTTCCAGTAGCCATTATACAATGTCAGTAAACCATTGCTGTATTCATGATAATTGACTGTTATAATTGAAAAGCGCACACATTATTACATAACATATAATTCTCTCTTCCTAAGAACAAAGGAAATTACTATTAGTCCAATTTTATATCACTGCATCACTTTATTGAATAATCCAATATTTAATACTTAAATACGATGATTTTGTAAATTATTTTTATACCAGGTACAATTCGCGCTACCAGCTCAGACAGGAACCGGAAAGTTGCTACGCTGTTTTCAAAAGACAAGTCCATTCCAGGACGTGGTTCGAGTTAAAAAGATAATTGATAATGATCACATGATCATTTTATTGCACGTTCCCTGTTTATTTAGTTTTAGAAAAGAACATCATTGGAAAAGCTCTTGAGATTGGGACAAATATAATATTTAAAATATCACATAAGTACTGTATGTATTCTATATAATATATCTATAGGTGCTAACTAATAACGAAAACACCCCAAGATAATTATAAACAAAAAATAAAGAGCATACTTTGGCCACAAAAAAAGATTTATAAGTAATTGACTAGACAATAATAATGTTAATGTCATGTTTCTTGCATTATCAAAACATATTTGGAATTCGTATTGCTGTTGTCTATTATTTGAACAGAAAACAATAAAGTAAAGACTTTCATAAAATCAAGGAATACATTTATAATGAACGAGGTTAAAACATGAGGGCCAAGATGCCCTTTTCAACCAGTCAATATGACTGGAACAAATTATGTATTGGGTCACATTTCTGCTAAACCCTTTCCCTATTAGAGACGGTTTCTGAGGCCTATGCAACATAGGATTTAGGATAAGATTGTCGCCACAAGAACAATTGCTTCTTATGAGAAAGTTATCCTTTTGCCACAATGTTTGAACAATAATTATACTTTGAATGAGTGAGTCAATAGCTCATGTATAGGAGTTTGGGGTCTTTCATGTTGATACCACTTTTTTGTGGGAAACGACGTCGCTCCATCGACGTTACGCCAAGATGAAGTGTAACGGAACTGACGTAACGTCCTTCTTTGGGTACGATACAGTTGACGAACGGGAAAACATATTTCTTACAGATTTCCATTTATTTTTAACTTTTCGTACAAATGTTAATTCCCACATAACACAGCACTTAAATGATCTTAAATATCGATTTAAAAAAAACATGATTAAAAAGACGACAATAATTTTCAATCCGTGTTTTTCTGCTCATTTTATACATACCCAAAATACCGATTTAAAAAAAAAAAGATTAAAGAGCCGACAATAATTTTCAATCTGTGTTTTACGTCTGCTTTTTATACATATCCTAAATGGCGGCCCTCTCATGGATTTTTTCCAGTTTCATTATAGAAAGCTTCATGGGTTATTGAAAAAAAAAAAAAAAAAAATCTCAAACCTGTTACCTATAAGCGAAAAAAACCATTGATGGGTTTTTATCGTATTAATTCCACGGTCCATCATATATTGTATATCATTATCTATTTTCAAATAGCTGTTCATGTAAGTATTAGTTATATATTGTGACAATCAATCATGAACATATTTCTAAAAAATATGTGTTCGAAGCTGACATTCTTCTTGAAGGATAATATTCTTACAATGTCTATATACTTGGTATCAGTTTTATGTAAGGTTATCAGACAACATTTTCTTTTAATATGAGTAATATTTATTATATGTTGTGATCGGTGAATAATTCCCCGCGAACTGCAGTTAGCCCCTTGCTTGCTGCACGATCAGTTATTTACGTCAATTAACAATCCTACCGACCTAAGCAAAGAAAATATAAAATCATCACCAGGTTAAGATTATATTTAACTTTAAAATATAGCCAAGATTTTACATCCATGAAATTATGATGACAGGTACAACAAATAATCAACTTGCCCTTCATAAAACGATTCCATTATTCACGGAACTACATTTGTGACAAGTCAAACTAACGTTTCCTATAATTTCTGTCGTTTTCCTTTTGGTTCATTTAGTTTAAACTTATTTATTTTACATCGATTGTGAGACAAAAACAAGCTTTTAGCTTATATTAATCACGCTCGATGTCTGCTTCCTGGAGACTTAACCAGTACTCACGCTGTTTGTGTGAAAAAAATCCCGCTCATCACAGGACTCGAACCACGGACCTTTGATACAAGAGGCCAACGCTCTACCTCTGTATCACTAATAGAATGACGTCATATTACAGGAATTTGGATTTTTAACTTCTGGAAAGTCAAAGGTCAAAGGTAAAAAAACCCTTACGAGTAATATTTGAACTCGTTTTAGAAATAGACGACGAGTGTTATTAAACGGAAATTATCACACATAAAATTACTTGTGCTCGTTCCTTTATCGAGTACGTATTATCATATTTAATTATTTTCTCTAGAAGTTTTTTTTTGTTTCGATATTTTCTTTTCATCCAATCAAAACGTAGCACTGTAGCAGAATCGTGACTGCATCGAAAAATCCATTCTGGACACAATTTTTGGAAAGACGGTATAGCAAAGTTTTGCAAAGTTCATAAACATAACCTATTGACGGGAAACATCGATTTGTTTACCCGTATAAAGGTAAATAAGAATGGTTTAGAGTAAATAGTAAAACTAAAATGGAATAAATGGTGTTCAACGCCGTTTCAACAGTTTTCAGTTAGACCACCTTGTGTTTGTTTCCTGGTGTTTCTCGCAACACTACCCAACACTACCCAACACACCATCCGTCCAAGCAACTCTTTCCAACCAATTGGTGGAAGACAAATGATGCTAATCAAAACTCATTTTGTCAATCATCGAAAAAATCAATTAGCGTGTATTGTTTCCAACTCTTGAAGCCATGAACTGACTAATAGGCGTTTAACCCTTACATTAAATCTTTTGTAGACGACTTTGAATTATCTAAGTAAAACTTTTGAAAATCTTTAGAAATTAAAATATTATTTCTGCATATAGTTAAAAGCTTTGGGGCAAATCAAGACATTGCTAATCATTTTGCCACGATGTATTCACAGGTCGTGTGCTGCAGAGGCGTCAGAAAGCGTCTATTCGTAGGAAAGGGCTAAATATGATGAATTTTGATACATAAGCGCGCTTCAAAATATAGAAAATGATAAACATTATAACCCTTAAACTCCACAAACAAGCTTAAATTAAAGTGTTTAAGAAACTTAACTAAAGAAAGTTCAAGAGAAATTGGGTAGCTGACGGTTTGTAGCCAATAGTACTAGATTTGAAAGAGCTGTAACTTGATTGGTGGATTGGTTACGGTTTGCAACAGTTAAATTTCATTGGACACAGTGAAAGAATTCTGGGTAATGCGTGAAACATCTATGGTAACGAACACGTGATTAAGATGATCCCCTGCCAATATTGAGATCAGTCAGCACCTTCGCGACGTGTGATCGCTATCTTTACTGTTCGCTATTTGGACTTACAGTCATTTCAGAAGCATCTGGAGACCGATCATTATACAATACATTTGTACAAGTGAATGACTCTCTGCAAGTAATGAATATTAGTTTTCCGTTTTCCATTAAATGCTTTAAAATTTGTTTAATAATTGCTCTTTCGTTTATTGAAAGATTCCGTATTTTTGACTTTATGCTCGTCTGCAGCCGAGTTATTATAATACCCTTCCAAATATTGGAAGGCTGTAACAAATTAAAATGCATGCACCTTTTTAGAAAGGCAACATAACACCAACACAATCCAACCATTGACAACTGGAAAGGGTTAACAAATAGAACATTTACCCTTCAGAACCCTACTACAGAAATACACACCTTTGGACATTTATGACAGGTTCAGACTAAGATCTTTCTGCACATTCGAGTTTTCTAATCCAAATACAAACGGTGTGGACAGACGCTTCTCGAATTCATTTGTAGCTTATTGACAAACGGTGTATATGCTAACCGAACTAAGCCGATGTGCATGTTGATGTTGGTCTGTACAGGTCGCACTTACCATAAGTTTGCTTGGCACACAGCACAACGCATCAAATAAAGTAAAGGCCTAAAGTATTTTATGAAATATTCGTCAGTAGAAGCTGCGTAATAGTGTTCTGTATTCATTGGCTAAACACTACTGGAATACTTTATTATGCTTTTAAATATAACATTCATCTAACTGCATACTTAATGGTTGCGAAAATACACCACAAACGACTTTTAAACTCTTGAATTGTAAAATAAGTTCGCATACAAAGAGATTTTGTTGAGTTTTCCAATGGAAATGGTCTTACACTTAAATAACAGGTCTTAGCTTGTTATTTTTACATAAGGAGAAAACTATTTTATCAACAATTGATTGGTTGTTTGGTGTTTTACTGCGGTTATATGTTTTGTCCAGTGCATCAAGGCGTTTCCTGGGTAATTTATCAGTATTAACTTGTCCATTTATCCTGACACCAGCTAATCAGTCGTCAGGCCAGCCTTCAACCCTGCACGTCATGTTGGTCAACCAATACATTTTAAAAGTCTTTGTATGACTCATCCGGGGAGCGAACCTGCCACCTCCCTGCACTCGCTTTCATTAACGATGAAAGTCCAAACTATATACACGCATGTTTATTTTCATTGCAATATGTTTTGTCGTTCCCTAACGCAGTCGCATATGTAGCAAACATCTCGTGAATACATCCTGACGAATGAATACATTCTTTCAATGATCAATGTTGATTTTGTTTTCTAATTTTTTTCCATATTGTCTTAAATATCTCTTCTTACCGCAAGTACATTGGGCATTTCTCAGATAAGACATAGAATGTTTAATAAGAATTAAATGTGATGTGTGTAAATATGAAAAGAAAGGTTTTACGTTTGTGTAAAAAAGATCACTTATAACTTTATTGATTTGACGGGACAATTAACAATTTGTAGAATATTTAATGGCACTATGTGGCTAAATATTCATTTAGATATGCAATCTCCCGAGGCCACGGGGCCTTTATCAGATCAATAAATATTTCAGATTAGTGAAGCGTGTAGATCAAAGCTCAACTATTAAAAGCACATACATAAATGGTTGGACGTAAATCTTTGCTAATCCAAAAAGAAAAAGGAAAATAATTGTCGTAGATCGTAGGTCATTCAATGAAAACACATACACTATTGGTTGACCTGGGCCATAGATCGTAACTGAACGATTGAAAACACATTCATAATTGGCTGCTGAGTGTCGTTTATCGTAGCTCAACTATTGAAAATACATAGAATTAGGTTGACCTAGGTCGTAGATAGTTGGTCAACCATTGACAACAAATCGAATTGGTTGACATTGGTCGTAGATCGTAGCTTAGCTATTGAAAACACGTATGGAATTAGTTTACATGGGTCGTAGATCGTAGCTCAATATTGGAAGCACATACATAGCCTGTTGACCTAGGTCGTAAAACGTAGTTTAATCCTTGAAAACACACATACATAATTAGTTGGCCTGAAATAATATATAGTAGCTCAGCAATATAAAACATATTCCGATTTGATGGACCAGTGTCGTAGGCCGAAGCTCAACCCATGAACGTTTATAGAGTATTGGTTGACCTGGGTTGTATATCGTAAAGAATTGGTTGTGCTGAGTCGTATATCGTATCTAAACAATATACAACACGTACACAATTTGCTGACCTTGTTCGTAGCTTTTAACCCGCCCCTTCAGGCGCTCCACTCCCGTGACAAAAGTATAGAGATAGCCCGAGCCCTTGCAACGAGGCAACGTTTCTTTGAAAAATATTGCTGGATGGAAAAGTGGGGAAATACGGAGCGTCAAGCATTAAGGGTAAAAGTCAGTTATACCTAATAATTATAGAAGTCTACACTCTTGTTATGAATCTCAATTAAATGGTGCTATTTTCAATAAGCTACATCCTTTAAAACCGACTATTGTCGAATGGTACCCACTTTACACAATATAATGAAGTTCACTCAAGCCAACGATTGGCGAATGGTACCATGTTTACAGGTCTGCGAAGTGGAAGCATAAAGAGGTAATCAAAGACTTCTGCAGTATTGGTTTATTTCTACATGACTTTTTAACCGTGACTTTGAACAATAAAACGTCCCATGCCTCATATATAAAACGTGAACTACCAAGTGTTAATGATAACGCATGACTGGGTAACTGTTTGGTAAAGCTGTAACAAATCAACCACCAACGTCCCATGCCTTACAGTCTTCACCGTTACGTATTCTAGTTAAATAGCATGATTTAACATTTTTGAATCTTTAAAGACATTGCTTCGCTTTCTTTGTTGCTGTAGTGTTTTACGCTGCGTTCAGCAATATTTCAGTCATATCATCTCCTGCATGGCTAAAATGATCATTCTGCTATTAAGCTTATCCATAAACGAGCCGATAAACCGAAATCCCCGCAACCGCTTCTCACATTTTATAATAAGAACATTTTACACTATTTTTACTCTGTATTCAAACCATTTAAAGTGCAATGCAAACGTAAAGTGCTGAATTTGAGTTTTTGTGATCACCCTTTGTCCGGTGTCCGTCATCCGTCGTCAACATATAGTCCTCTATTACCAGTTGGTAAATTGGGTTGCAACTTTTCATCAAACATCCTGTCAATTTCCTCACCGAAGTTCTTCAATTTTCGTTGATCCATGTATAATTCTGGTTTCCATGGCAACCGGATTTAAAAACAAAATGTTTTTTCTCCAGTATCGGTTGGCAAGCGTTTCAAATAAACATTGTGTGATCCCGTTTGGGATTCCTTCAAGCCATATTCGAAAAACATTGGCCTCTTTTCCGGTAGTTATTCGCCGATTTGGAAAAAAATTGTAGAAATATTCCTATTGTGTCCTGCAAGTGGTGTTGCTTGGTGAATAACATGGCCGTCAGTGGGCGGGATTGTTGACTTTCAAATAGTTTTGTTAACATTTTCCTTTGGTGACTCTTCCTCGTTCCTTTAAGCTATGCTGATTGGTCACAATACACCGCCGTCAGGGGCTGGTTACTTTATCTTTATTTCCAGATTGTATGATTAAGAAACATATCCTTGGCAAATACAGTTTTGATTTTGAAATGCTAACTGGTATCTGAACATTTCTTAGGTGACCCCCTAAATCATATTAACTTGACAAAAGACGGACACCATATGGTGTGGGTTATTTCACCTTGTGATGGTGGAGCTTCACTGGTCCTCTTGGATATCATTAAAGAGGGGGTTAGTGAAGTAAGGGCGTAGATCGAAGCTCAACCATCGAAAACATACATAACGCATTGAACTTGGTCGTAGATTGTAGCTCATCCAATAAAAAAAGAAAAATAATTGGCTTACCTTTGTCGTTTGTCGTAGGTCAACCAATGAAAACACATACGTTGTTGATTGACCGATCTAAACATACACAAACAGAATTGATTGTGTAGATATTATTAAATATCTCGCTTTTTTCCCAAATTTGCAAAAAAAATAAAGTTGTCCCACACCTGACTGCCTGGTCATTTACGTGCTGTGTGTGAAGGTTGGTCGACTACTGTAGCTACTGTAGCTACTGTTTGTCGCTACAAAACCGTCAAGTGATGTCATTGTAATTGTCAATGTCATTCATCTGTTGTCCACATTTATTTAAAATCAATAAACCTACTCTCCTGTGTATAGAGTTTACATGTTTTTACCGAGATGTTTTCAAAAGTCAGATTTGTTGTTTTCTTAAAATGATTTAGTTTTCCAGGGGAATATGTTCGCTTATGTGCATTTCACGCGGTGAGTCACGCAAGACAAGACAACATTACAAATACGAAACATTTCGTGTTGGAGATAGTTAAATGTCCTTGTTTAGGGACTATTTTCCTCGTCCCATAATCCGTTATTAAAGACACCGCCTCGTTGGTGTTGTGGTAGAGCGCCCGCCTCTGGTGCGAGATATCGCAGGTTCGATCCCAAATCGGGAAATAACAAAGACTTTAACAACTGTTGCCCTCCCTGGAATAAATCGACCCGTATAACTTGTATCTCACCCAAGAAATTGTTGAAAGCGGCGTAAAACACCAATCAATCAAACCTATATTAATGATGGAGTTTACATTTAGGACTATTATACTCCTACAGCGCGGGTGTTGGTATTTTAAAGGTCATAACACGTTCATATCGATTGGGATAATTGCGTCCATTGGTTGAACTCGTATGGCGCTTGCAACACTTACTTTCTGTCAATCATTTCTAGGAATGACTGGCCGAGCCGGGGCTTGAACTAAAGATCCTTGGATTGCTAGATTGATTGATTAACGCCGTTTTCAAACTACTAATGTGTTTCCTGGCTTTATCACACCAGTACTCCACAACACATTCTTTTCACGCAACTGGCTGCTTTTCCACATAGACTGTTAGCCCATTGGTGGAAGACGAATAACGCTTGTCACAGTGACTTTTGTCAAACGTCGGAAAGAATGTTGGCCGAAGTGGGATTCGAACTCACAATCACGATTGACAGCTTTAGTCGATCTCGGGGCCGGTTCCCTGGATTACCGTTACCGACTTTGTAATCGCAACTCGACAGAAGGCCTCATACAAAGATTCCAAATAAACAATGTAGGCACTGTTTGGTAGATCGTCGGCTTAGGCTTCGGGAGGTCGCAGATTCGATCCCCGAACGAGTCATACGAAAGACTTTTAAAAATGTTAGTAACAGAATCCTCTTTATCCAAGCCCATGTAGTACAATATAAAAACACCATGCAGACCCTATTTACCGCGTCTGATGATACGTACATTGAAGATTCTTGAAATTGTATACATGAATGTTTATTTGATTGAAAGGTATTTTACGCTGCTTTCAACACAGTTTAAGTCATATCAATGCGTTTCCTGTTGAAAAGTTACCAGTTATTCTGATAAGTTAAACCTGATACAAGAACAAGAGGCGTTATGCCTTCACCGCAACCCTGAACGTAAAGGAGGGGAGCCACTTCTACCAAGAGTTACGTATGACCCGAGCAGGGATCGAAACCTGGTCTTCCCCCCCTCGCTCGCAAGGCGGACGATGCTGTTACCACTTCACCACCAGAGCCTTAACTCTTGACTGACATCGACCAAAGCTTGAAGTACAGCCTTAAATGTTACACATTTTAACATGCATAATATTACCCGACATATTTACTTACATATCCCTTTCCTTCTTATAAATGTGAATATGTAGAATCTAGGCGTAAATATAAAGCTACTAGTATGATTATTTTATAGAATTGAGGCAAAAAGTGAAATTGCTCATCATGAGCATTTTCTCCTTTTGCCTCTACGTTTTCACAAGTCGTCTGCTGCAGATGCGTCAGAATGCGTCTTTATCAGAAAAGGGTTAGATATACTTTCAGAGATTTAACACGTTGAATCATGTGTAAATCAGCATTTATGTTTCATTGCATCAACCGAAAACTTAAAATAAATACATGAACGTTATAACATCATAACTCTTTGAACGATGGCCAGGAGCCGGTCATCGTTGTCGAGAAATAATAGATCCTCAACAACGGAATGCATTCAAAATCCCCTCTTGCCAGTCTCAGTCATATTGTAATGAGTTATTTTGTACGAAATTAGTCATCGACGGATACCCACATATTTCCGATTCACAATATCATCGGACATAATCGACCGATAAAAATATCTTACCTACTATTTAATGCTTTCTTTGACTATACATTTATAGTTTTTTCTGCGTAGTTTATTATATAGCCAGAATGGAATTCAAACGCAGTACATATGATTTTAATAAGATTGGTCTCGTGCTAAGTCGAAGTCATAGGGGCTCATATATTTCTTCGAGTTATCGATAGATTTATCCTTAATTAATTCATGTATTTTCAGATCCGTTACTCATTGCAACTGAAAAGTTTATTACGACAATCAAGTATTTGATAAAATCATATTAAGAAAACAGCACAGGCGCATATCGGATTGCTCGTCTGAGCAATCAAAACTGCTGCTAAGCTGTTTTCAAAAGTCAAATCTGTTCCCGAAATTGGTTCGAATTAAGCAATATGTATATTTAAATTGCGTCTGGTAATTGTCGATTGTATTGCAACTGCAAACATTCTGACCAGAGCGTTCGTTGTCCGCCTATATGTAATATAGATCAAGATGCATCTTTTGACAAAGAAATTAGAATTGTAGTGGAACTAGTTTGTCCGTCAATGTAACTTTCTCTCATATCACATCAGTTATGTGACCAGGTCCCCAGATCGCCACACGTGGCTAAATTAATCCCACAAAACATAACGTTTGGATGTTGCAGATTGTGTACATTGATTTAAGTCACAAAAATATTACCTGAACAAATGAAACTGAAACGTGGATACAGAGTAGTTATTACTCTTTTTTCCACAACGGTTTTCTAAATTCGTTCTTGTTTTGCTAATATCCTGTTTAAACTTGTGTGTACGAGTGCCGCCGAGCTATGGTGTGTTTGCCTGATATTTTGTTATACATAAATGGTGAAATGTATTTAATTAAATGACCAAATTGACATAAGTAGTTGCTTGCTCAATCGGTAGCGAGAACCAGGGGTTGTGAGTACGAATCCAACATTCTTTCCTTCGTTTGACAAAAGTCACTGTGACAAGCGAAATTCGTCTTTCATAAATGGGTTAACAGTCTAAGTGGGAAAACAGCAAGTTGCTTGGAAGGTATGTTGTGTGGATAACTAGTGTGAGAAAGCCAGGAAACACATAAGTAGGTGAACTTGCCGCCGTGATATGACTGAATGAGTGTTGAAAACGGCATTTAACACCAATAAATCGATCAATGTACGAATTTCATAGTTACATAATCAGACACATCTGTGCAAATATTTTGATATTGGTAACAATGGAAATGAGTGTAAGTTTAGCCCCTCCCTCTGTCCTACTTGTGGACGCTTCTGAAGCTGACAACTTTTGAAAGCATCATAGTAAGCAACAGAGTCCAATCCCACCAACCTTACTTAGCGCTAAGTAATACTTAAATAAATATATATTTAATCAATTTTGTTTCCCTAATACTTTGTAATACATGAATGGTGGAATGTATTAAATTAAATGACCAAGTAGACATAAATATTTGCTTGCTGACTGACTAACAATCCTTTTAAGAAATGAAATATATTGACAATGCTTCTATAAATACAATGTTTTAACTCCATGCATTTTAGTGTCTGTAAAAATACAAAGTATGTGACGTTTTCGCAGCAGATATTTTGTGTGTAGGAAAGGATTAAAAATTAAAAGACTTAATTTGAAAACATCTCGATATTGACAACAACAACCCGGTCAGGACAAAAGATGACAGGTAGATACGCTGACTGTATCTAGGAATATGCTACATACACAAATATACAGTGGAACCGCGAGAACTCGAATTGGAACCAATAAATTTCTTCGAGTTATCGAAGTGTACGAGTGATACCCTAAATTTGTGTTTACATTTACTTCTGAGTGCTCGTATGAGCTATAATAACTGCTGCTACGCTGTTTTCAAAAGACAATCCCGTTCCAGGAAATTGTTTCAATATCATGACATGCTTAAAATGTCCGTAGTTCGGGTTATCGACAGTTCACTGTAATTATGCTAAATAGAGCTTTCATTGTACATTCAACTGAGATGCAGTTTCCGTTTGAATTCAGGTAGTAATGGCTGCCCTCCTTGGCGCTCGGGGTTGTGGAGTTAGCATCACGACCGACTGGCTGATATCAGGATAAATAGACTAGTAGTACTGGTAACTTACTTGGTCCATATATTTTTTTTTTTTTTTAAGTCCATAAATATTTTTATAGAACACATATTTTGTTTTTATTTCGTATATTTTTTGTATTGAATGAATATATTTGACATAGAATATTGCAACGTTTGTCACGCCATACTCGGTGTCCCGTACACATGTCAGGTCAGATTAGTTTAAAGAGAATATATCAATAAATACAATCGATTGATCTAAGTTTGTCCCTGGATTTATTTTCCCGTCTTTAGTTTTAGTTTATACTTATAAAGACGTTCAGGCAAAAGGAGTACATGATCGGTTTTAAGCTGCCTCTTACATACGAAAACATGTCCTTTGGAAATGGATTTGCCAGTGTACCAATAATTGATATTATTGTTGTTAAAATACAGGTACTTATAGGACCGATCATGAGCTTCTTTTGCCTGAAAGACCTAATACGAAGAGATAACACAATAAATCTATGTGCGCGCTGATTCTGTTCTACAGAAGGATCTTATGTTTCAAAACCGTTGCGATCTGCGAAAGTCAGGATTCGACTAAACGTTATCGAAGTCTAACATGTATACATATCTCTCATGTTCACGTCATCTATCTGATTCATACATTGAATAATGATTGAGCATCGACGAAGGAACATGATATTCTAACAACGTACAAAGTACACACATGTAGGGCGTTTCATGTTTCATTATAAGTGTTACCATTTCATGGTGTTTGACTTTGAATATAATATAACATACAAATAAACAAGAACTAACAGCTTACAGTAGAGATAATGCCGTTAAGGAACCGAATCTAACCAAACAATCCTTGCGACAGTTTTCTCTTCATTTATCAAACGATAGTTTCCAAATTACGATAGCTTGTCGACGACTTTGATATGAACGATTATATTTCTATGTTTCGTGGCAATAGGAACAACACTAAGTATTGCTCTTTCTCCAAGAAGACCGATATTTATATTCTCTACTTCCCAGAAATGTTTTTAATATTCTTTCCTATTTGATATACTCGATGTATTAGTACTCTATTATGTAACACGGCGTTCTTAAACTCATTGAAGTGAAAAGATCGAGTCGATGGAAAATCGTACAATATTGATATTTTGAATCGCTTCTTTATACGTAATGCTTTTAACCTACTCTTGGAAACGCGTGTCCTACATATCTTTTTAGAACACATGAGAAAACCTCATTTTCCATTGATTGAAGTTGAACACCATTCCATCAGTAGTTCAGTTATTGGCTGATGTTGAACACAATTCCATCAGTAGATCAATTATTTATTGAAGTTGAACACCATTTTACCAGTTGTTCAGTTATTCATTCAAGTTGAACATCATGCCATCAGTAGATCAATTATTTATTGAAGTTGCACACCATTTTACCAGTAGGTCAGGTATACATTCAAGTTGAACACCAGTCCACTAGTAGTTCAATTATTGATTGAAGTTGAACATCATTCCATCAGTAGATCCATTATTTAACAAAGTTGAACTTCGTTCCATCGGTAGTTCAATTAGTGATAAAAGCTGAACATCATTTCACCAGTAGTTCAATTATTGATTGAAGTTGAATATTATTTCATTAGTAGTTCAATTATTTATTGAATGTGAATTTCTTTCATCAGTAGTTCAATTATTGATTGAAGTTGAACACCAGTTCATCAGTAGTTCAATTATTGCTTGAAGTTGAACACCATTTCATCAGTGTTCAGTTATTGATTGAAATTGAAGATCGTTTCATCAGTAGTTCAATTATTGATTGAAGTTGAACATCGTTTCATCAATAGTTCAATTATTGATTTATTGATAGAAGTTGAACACCATTTCATCAGTAGTTACGTTTTATCACGGCTAGCAGTTCACATATCATGTTTGTCAAGACTATCGCTCCAGTGCCGACTACGGCCTATTGAAAGGGGGGATGTTAATAAATTAATATAGTAACGTTCCCCAGCCACCTTAAATACCAGTTTGGCATGCAACTACATTACAGTCCATTATCTCAGTAACTTAAATAAGCGGTGAAATAGTCCAGCACGCTGTAAGCTCGACCTTTCGAAGAGAAAGACAAGCTATCTAACGCGACTCGGTATCGGAGTAACACCTTGGTTAATAATTATAATTCATGATCTAGATTGGATTATAATGGGAATTAATGTTGAAAATAGGCAAAAATGGGATTTCGCTTTGAAGAGTCATCTCCCTTTTCAGTGTGTATTATGAGTTTTTTCTTATTATGTAGAATGAAAATTATTACATGACATACTATTCAATATCAAGTGTTCCATAAATGCATTCCACCTTGACCACTGCAAGTTTTAGACCGAACTCGGAAGCCTCGTTTCAACCCCCCTCCCCCCAACCCTAGCCACGGCGGATCCCTTGTACATGTACACACAATTGAGTTCAAGTGTACACCTCAGTGGGTTACATCATAAGGAGAAGATAACATCCACACATCAAGTTGTATATCTCCAATCAGCACGGGGATTTATAATGATGCTTGGACAATTCAAAGCAAACAAGGATAAAAGCTTACTCGATATACCATTTTCATGTAAACTCCAAGGTAAGCTAAAGCAATACATTCTTTGGCAAAGGAACTCATGAATCTTTTTATCGAGATAATAATAAAAAAATAAAAACATTATGATAAGAATTTAAACTAATAGACTAGAAACATTCAGTAACATCAATATTTTCTAATTACATATATGTTTAACCCTTTCCCACATGCAGACGCAAATTTGACGCAAGAGCATCAGGCGACTTTTGAGTACATTGTGGCCAAAGGTGAAATTGCTTATGATGCGCAATTTCTCCTTTAGCCACACTGTCTTCAACTTGATTTAACATTTAAGCTATCCTTTGGGGAGATTTTCAGGTTTCTGTCACAATGTTTCTAAGTCGTCTGCTGCATATTTATTGTATGTGGGAACGAGTTAAGTTTATGAAGAATAAGTTTCTCTTAAACAAGAGGACAATGTTGGCTCTGGGTCACTCACCTGAGTACTGCAATGCGATTCGTCAAGCATATAGAGGATATTACATGAGTGGTCATTTAAAACGGAATTTATTAAACGAGTTTAATAAATTTTGTATTGAATGACCACGAATATAATGTTCTTTTTATATCATAAATACTAATTTAATAATATACAGCGCTATATCCATATAAACGTCGCTATAAAGCGCGCGTATATACAACGCTAAACGTAGTATAGCTCCACTGCCACAAGCAAATTACTCATACACTATGTTGTGTTTCTTTTGTCAAATAAATATGACTTAGGTCACCAAAGAAATGTTAATATACTTAAGATTTTTAAATCGTTCACTATAGCCATATATGACAAAACAACCGGGCCCCTGACGGCCATGATTTTCGACCAATCAACAATAATTTAAGGCAGCTTATAGTGGGTCCGCCAAAGAGTATTTCTACAGAACTATTTTGAAATCGGACACCAGACAAAGGGCTATCACAATTTATAATAACGACGAGGTTTTTTGTTTGGTGGGTGGGGTATTTTAAATTAAAATTAAAATTAAAAATTGACAATAACGAAGACCTTTTTTATTTGGTGGGTGGGTGGTAACTTGAAATTAAAATTGAAATTGCTGGTCGTTCTTCCCCCAATCCCAAACATTTTTCCCTAGAACAGTTGACCGAATGACGAGGAATAATTTGTTACAAAGACTATTTTTCAAAAATTGTCTGCTTCAAAGCTGTTTACATGTGGAGAAGTGTTGCATAAGACAATGGGTACTTTCATAAGTTGAATCTAATAAGAGTGAATTAACTAGTTTGGTTACATGGTAAGCACAAGTGTACAATCACAACAATGTTCTGATCCTTCTCACAGTAGATGCATTTTGACACAACTGCATCAGACGATTTTTCATTTGGCAAAGAGAGAAATTGCTCAACATGAGCGTTTATTCCTTGTGCAAAAATGTTTTCATTTCTATTTAATATATATATTTTCACCCTTTTCTCTCAATGTTTCAAGACTTCTGCACATTTGTTGTATGTGCGAAAGGGTTAACTTTTGAGTTATAATTGATGTCAAGTTCATTTTACATGTAATTGTGCTGCAAAAGATTTCTCATTTTTCAATCATTTATTTTGAATTACATTTGATTAAATACTAATTGAAAAAATTGGGGATAAAGTAGTCAGTTCTAAACGGTCTCTTTGATACTTGTTGAACAATGTTACATTCTATACCAATTATTGCGCGGGTGCATCAGCACCAGTGCATACATTGGTTGTGTCTCGAACAACCACTGGTGCAATGGGCAATAGGCTTGCGCATGCGCCGTGATAATCGTCTTTATCGCGCATGAGCCGTATTTTACCGTCAGCTCTCGGATATTTCCGTAGTTGTTCGTCACTAGACTGGTTCTCGTTCGAGTTTGCAATAGAAGATTAAGATTAGTGAACCAGTCTATTTATATGCGAGTAGTTTTTTTATAATTCAAATGTAAATTAAAACCAAAGTGTAACGTGTACCGGCGTTAATACATCTCGGGTCACCCATCCAGACACTAACTACTATTAACATTGCTTAACTTTACGAAAAGGTCAACCACTCTACCAATGTCGCTATAAAAGCCGGCTTCCACAGCAAGGCTGTATAAGTGATATTTATACCTAAACCCCGTTCCCGTTACATTTCTCCCTCGTTTCTCTTTACTTCGACCTGAAGTCATACAACTGAACACAAGCATTATACCAGAGCGGAGTCTATCTAACATCACTGGGAACCATCGTCGTTTTAATAACAGGAAAATGGGAATATTTTTATAAATGCGAAGTTAAGAATATATTAAGGGAAAAAAAGGACGCACATGCGCAGTAAAATGTTTACAATAATTTTGGGAGATCGAGGTCAACACGTTGGGTAAATGTATTTTTGTTTTAGTTTTACGTATTTAACTAAAAAACTATTGATATCATATATTTATATCCTATAATTGAAAGCGCGTTTCGTGTTTTTCGAATCAAACAGTATTTCTGAAGCCATAACATGCTGATTCTCGAGCTAACATCGAATTGCTGCATCTTGCAGCAACTCTTGTTCAGTTGATTGCTTGTTTTCTGTTATGGTTTACAACCGTTTCAACAAGTTATATCATGGCATTGCCGGTGTAATTTACAAGTGCTCCTGGTCCATTTATCCTGATACAAGCGAGTCAGTAGTAATGCTAACACCACACTCCTGAGTGCCAAGGAGTGATAATGTTGTAAACATTTTCCTTGTGTAGCTCTCTACCTTGTTCATTCAAGCCTTGTTGAATCGTCAAAATACATTGACGGCAATGGCCGGCTGCTTTATGCTTATGTCCGGAGTTAGGTGACTAACTTGACAAAAGACAGTCACCATATGGTGTGGATTACATCACTTTGTGGCGTGGCGCTTTACTGGTCCTCTTGGGTCTCTGTTTGCTACTGGTAAGAACATAATTATACTAAAATGAGGTAAATCAAAGTTGTCATTTTCCGAACGGTATCATCTCTCATTCATTTCGCATAATTTCGAGATTATTCTTCTACGCCTTAATTTCGGAAAAATACCAACGATTTCGATCTAAACATACAAATAAATACTTGATTCTGTGGATATGAAGAGGGGTTAGTGAAGTAAGCGTTGATCGAAGCTCAACTATTGAAAACATATATTACTCATTGACCTTGGTCGTATATCGTAGCTTATCCAATAAAAATAGAATAATGGTTTTCGTATATCGTAGGTCAACCAATGAAAACATATACATTATTGGTTGACAGATCTAAACATACAAAGTTTACAAACATATACTTGATTTTGTGGATATTGTTAAATAACTCGCTTTTTTTTCCCCAAGTTTGCAAAAACTTTTAAGTTATCCCACAACTGGCCGCCTGGTCGTTAGCGTGTTGTGTGTGAAGGTTGGTCGACAACTGTAGCTACTGTTCGTCGCAACCAAAGCGTCCAGTAATGTCATTGTAATTGTCATTGTCATTGCTTTGTTGTCCACATGTATTTCAAATCAATAATTATACTTGCATGTGTATAGAGTTTTCATTTTTTTACTGAGATGTTTTTTAAAGTCAGATTAGTAGTATTCTTGAAATGCTTAAGTTTTCCAGGGGAATATGTTGATTTATGTGTCCTCTTACGCGGTCAGTCAAGCGAGACAACAAGAAGCGTACAATGACAAAACATTTCACGTTGGAGATAGTAAAATGTCCTTATTTATGGAGTATTTTACTCGTCCCACAATCCTATATTAATGACATCGCTTCGTTGGTATCGTGGTAGAGCGTCCGCCTCGGGTGCGAGAGGTCGCGGTTTCGATCCCCAGTCAGGCTATACCAAATACTTTAACAATGGGTGCCCTCCTTGGCGCTCAGCGTTGCAGGGTTAACATTACGACTGTCGATGGGATAAATGGACCAGTAAAACTGGTAATTTACCCAGGAAATTGCTGAAGGCGGCGTAAAACACCGATCAATGAAACCTATGTTAATGATGGAGTTATAATCTTCTGGATTATTAAACTCCTACAGGACAGGTGTTGATAATTTAAAGGTCCTAAAGCTTTCATATTGACTGTGATAATTGCGTCCATTGGTGGAACTAGAATGGCTCTTGCAACACTAACATTTTGTCAATCATTTGTAGGAATGATCGGTCAAGCCTGGGTTTGAACTAACGATCCATGGATTACAGTTACCGACTTAGTTATCGAGACTCGACAGAATACCTCAAACAAAGATTCTAAATCAAAAATATACGCACTGTGTGGGTAGTGATAGATCAACGGCCTCGGCTTCGGGAGGTCGCGGATTCGCTCCCTGGATGAGTCATACGAAATACTTTTAAACATGTTACCGATGCCTTTCCCTACTTAGCACTCAGGTTTGTGGTGTTAGCATACATATAGGATAACTTGACCAGTAGGATTGGTAATTTACACAGGAAAAGCCGTGATAAAACTTGAAAATGTTGAGATCGACGTTAAACGCCATATAAACAAAACAGGTCACTAATCCAAATTCTATATCAGATAACCAGTCGGACTCCGTCAGCGCCAGTGGTGATATTATATTTAGCCCAACGTGAAGACATCGACTGTCATAATTACTCCCATATTAGGTGAAAAGTGGTCATCTTGCCAATTTGAACATTGTCTGATGCATGAATACAACGTTTTCGCCTGATTGGGCTCAACAATAACAATTAATAATTGAAACCATTTCTGATACGGAGCATGACGTCATGTGGCAATAAGATTGAAAATAGGCCTCGTATTGCCCAATCCTCTTATCAAAGCCCATTTGGTAGAATATAAAAACACCATGCAGGATTGATTAACCGTGTCTGTTAATGCGAATATTGAAGATTCGGGAAAGATTGTACATGCATGTTTATTTGTTTGCAAGGTATTTTACTAGGCTTTCAACAATGTTGTTGTCATATCAGTTAATATAAATTACCAGTATTTCTGACAAGTTTATCCTGATACAAGAACAACATTCGTTATTCTATCGCTGCAACCCTGAACGTTAAGGAGGCAAGCCAATACTACCAAGAGTTTGAAATGACCCGATCAGGGATCGAACTCTGGTCTCCCACTCTCAAGGCGGCCGACGCTGTAATCACTGTAACCACTAAACCAACTAGGCTATCACCAGAGCCTTCACTCTTTACTGACATCTGCCAAATACCAGAAGTACAGCCTTACATGTTACACATTTTGACATGCGTAATATTACCCGACATATTTCACCCAATCTTCACCTTTATGAAAAGACATATCTTATACTTACATATCCCTTTCCTACTTACAAATGAACAAGAATAATCTAGGCGTAAATATAAAAATAATAGTGTTTGATAGAATTGTAAACACTGTGGCAAAAAAGAGATATTGCTCATTATAAGCAATTTCTCCTTTTGCCAAAATGTGTTTAAAATTCGCCTAATGCAGATGCGTCAAAATTTGTCTTTATCAGAGAAAGGGTTAGATATACTTTCAGAGAATTCAAATTTGTATCATGTTTAAATTAGCATCTATGTTTTAATCAGCACCTATGTTTAAATCAACATCTATGTTTCATTGAACAAACCGCAAATTTGAAAAAAATACGTGAACGTTATAGCATCATGAATCTTTGAACGAAGACCCGGAGCGGGTCAGCGTTGTCGAGAAATAGTTTCTCTTAGTGATGCAACCACGGAATGCATTCAGAACACCTTTTTGCCCGACTCAGTCCTATTGAAATGAGTTATTTTATACGAAATTAGACATCGACAAATACCCACATATTTCCGTTTCACAATATCATTGGACATAATAGACTGATAGAAATTACATCGCGCAAATATATTACCTACTATTTAATACTTTCTTTGGTTATAATATATTCATAGTTTTTTCGGCGTAGTCTATTATGTGGCCACAATGGAATTCAAACATCGTAAAGAATATCATAATTAGATTTGTCTCGTGCTAACTCGAAGCCGAAGGGACTCATATAAATCTTCGAGTTATCGACTTGCTCGAGAAATCGATCGATTTATCCTAAATTAGCTTTTACAGATTCGTTATTCATCGCAACTGAAAAGTTTATTACGACAAGCAAGTATTTCATGAAATCAGATTAAGAAAACAGCACATGCGCATATCTGAGTGCTCGTCTGAGCAATCAAAACTGCTGCTATGCTATTTTCAAACGACATATCTGTTCCCGGAATGGGTTCGAGTTAAACAATATGTATATTTGAATTACGTCTGCTAATTTTCGGTTTTATTGCAACTACACACATTCTGACCAGAATGTTCGTTGTCCGCCCATATGTTATATAGATCAACATGCATCTATTGACAAAGAAATTAGAATTGTAGTCGCACTATTTCGTCCGTCAATGTACCTTTATCGCATATCACATGGGTTATAGTTGCACTATTTGTCCCGTCAATGTACCTTTATCTCATATCACATGGGTTATAGTCGTACTATTTGTCCCGTCAATGTACCTTTATCTCATGTCACATGGGTTATAGTCGCACTAGTTTTTCCGTCTATGTACTTTTATCTCATGTCACATCGGTTATAGTCGCACTAGTTTTCCCGTCAATGTACTTTTATCTTATGTCACATGGGTTATAGTCGCACTAGTTTTCCGTCAATGTACCTTTATCTCATGTTACATGGGTTATAGTTAACTGAATGACGCTCTGCACGTAATAAATTAGTTCTACGTTTTCCATAATGTTTAAAAACTTTGTTTAATAGTTGCTCTTTCGTATATAGAAAGTTTCCGTAATTTTACTATCTGCTCGTCTGCCATATATTTATTGTAATCCCCTTCCAAAACATGGAAGGCTGTAACAAAAAAATACAGTCACCATTTTACAGTCCAACCATTGGCAACTGGAAAGGGTTAACAAATAGATCATTCACGCTT
The DNA here is from genome assembly GCA_031761405.1 of Serripes groenlandicus. NCBI lineage: Eukaryota > Metazoa > Mollusca > Bivalvia > Cardiida > Cardiidae > Serripes > Serripes groenlandicus. The sequence goes on along the minus strand of JASEVX010000011.1, from coordinate 48,022,285 downwards.
AAGAACCTTACTCCGGGAATGCACACCTTTGGACATTTATGACAGGTTAAGACTAAGATTCTTCTGCACATTCGAGTTTTCTAATCCGAATGTGAATGGTGTAGACAGACGCTTATCGAATTCATGTGTAGCTTATTGACAAACGGTGTATATGCTGACAGAACTAAGCCGATGTGCATGTTGTTCTTGGTCTGTACTGGTCGCACTTACCATAAGTCTCCTTTTCGAACAGCACAACGCATCAGATAAAGTAAAGGCCTAAAGTATTGTATAACATATTTAGCTGTAGGTATTGAGAAATCGATGCTGCGTGATATTTTTTTGTATTCAATTCAATTTCAAATTGAACATTTTATTACCCATAATGCAATAACATGTATAAATATTGGGATTCATAAAACAGCAATGTATCGATTTCATAACAATTGGGAAAGCCTTCCCAGTTTTAAGTCTTTTGATGTCATTTTATCAGACAATTGACACATTAATCATTGGCTAGACATTAATGGAATACTTTATTATGCCTTTGAAGAGAACAGGAAACTAACTGCATACACAATGGTTGCGAAAATACACCACAAACAACTTTTAAACTCTTGCATTGTAAAATAGGTTCGCATAAAAAGAAGTTTTGTTGAGTGGTATTTCACTTAAATAACATGTCTTAGGTTGTTAATTTTACATTAGAAGAAAACTATTTTATTAAAACTTGACTGGTTGTTTGGTATTTTAGTGCGATTTCATACTTTTTTCCAGTTATATCTCGGCGTTCCCTGGGTAAGCTACAAGTACTACTGGTCCATTTATCATGACACCAGCCAGTCAGTCATAAGGTTAACCCTGCAACCCTGCGCGACCTGGAGTGCAGCCAATACATGTTAGAAGTCTCATGTATGACCCGGCCGTGCTCAACTGTAAAAATCCGTTTTGCAGAATAGAATTTTGATTTTGCCTGCTTACAGACTGTAACAAATCAATGTATATTACTTTTTAAGGGTTGACGAGAACCAGTATATATACCGTTTTACCCCAAAACGAGAAGGAAATATCAAATACTAGGGTTGAGAACTCCCTCATACATTCATTAATATTAATCTCATTTGCAGATAAACGATCTATCATGCTTTGAAATAAATGCCTTTTGTCTTCTAAACAATTTGATAGATCATCCTTTAAACTGTTATTCCAATAGTTTGTCTAAATTAGTACAATTATTTGTACTTTGTATATTGTACAACTTGTATTTTAAAGTTTAAGTTCACTGTACCGCCGAAAGGGATTTGGCCTTCAGAGGTGCGAAGATCAGTGAACACATACTAACCTTTTCCCACATGCATATATTTTATGCCAGTTTTCACATTTATTTAGTCATGCAACAACTCGCTTCCAAGATCAAAACCCCTACCATGCAATTAAACCGACATTTTAAAGCATAACGGGAAATTGCTTCTTTTGCCACAATGTGTTCAGGTCTATTGCATAGCTGGGATGATTCACCCAGGGATCACGAGTGTGTGAACTGACGGGGTGGTATGACTGGAATGATGTTGAAAACGGCATAAAACACCCAACAATACAAACAAAACGACCTCTAAAAGCAGGGCGGGCAATTGCTTCCTTGGTCACAGTGTGTTCAGTACTATTGAGTAGCTGGGTTGAATCACCCAGGACGCATGAGTATGTGAACAGTGCGGGTGATTTGACATATGTGATGTTGAAAACGGCGTAAAACTCCAAGCAATACAAACAAAACGACTTTTGAAATCATGATTAGCAATGGCTCCTCTGTCCACACTGTTTTCAGTCCTAACGCAAAGATGGGTTGATTCACTCAGGTCCCATGAGTTTGTGAACTGTGAGGGTAATTGGACATAAATGCTGTTGAAAACGGCCTATAAACCCCAACAATGCAATCACATTGACCTTTGGAAACATGATGAGCGATGGCTCCTCTTACCACACTGTTTTCAGTGCTATTGCATAGTTGGCTTGATTCGCACAGAACGCATAAGTATGTGAACTGTGGGAGTGATTGGACGTAAATGCTGTTGAAAACGACCTAAAACTAAGTAAAGTGCACTCAAAATGACCTTTGAAATCATGATGAGCAGTGGTTCCTTATACCACACTGTTTTCAGTCCTATCTCGTAGATGGGTTGATTCACCAGGAAGAGTATGCGAACTGTGAGGGTGATTGGACATAAATGCTGTTGAAAACGACCTCAAAAACCAAACAACGCAATCAAAACGACCATTGAAAGCATGATGGAAAATTGGTCCTCTTACCACACTGTTTTCAGTCCTCTCGAATTGTCAGGTTGATTCACCCAGGACGCATGAGTATGTGAACTGTGAGGGTGATTGTACATAAATGCTGTTGAAAACGGCCTATAAAACCCAACAATGCAATCACATTGACCTTTGAAAACATGATGAGCAATGGCTCCTTTTAATCACAATGTTTTCGATAGTTAATTTATATGGTGTTCCGCCGAAAAGGATTTGGCCTGCAGAGGTGCGAAGACCAGTGAACACATACTCACCCTTTCCCACATGCATATATTTTATTCCACTTTCCACACTTATTTAGTCATGCAACAACTCGCATCCGAGATTAAAAATCCTACCATGCAAACAAACCGACATTTTAAAGCATAACGGGCAATTGCTTCTTTTGCCACAATGTGTTCAGGTCTATTGCAAAGCTGGGATGATTCACCCAGGGATCCCGATTGTGTGAACTGGCGAGGTGGTATGACAGAAATGATGTTGAAAACGGCCTTAAACACCAAACAATATAAACAAAACGGCCTCTAAAAGCATAACGGGCAATTGCTTCGTTTGCCACAATGTGTTCAGATCTATTGCATAGCTGGGATAATTCACCCAGGGATCACGATTGTGTGAACTGCCGAGGTGGTATGACTGGAATGATGTTGAAAACGGCCTTAAACACCAAACAATATAAACAAAACGACCTCTAAAAGCAGGGCGGGCAATTGCTCCTTTTGCTCCTATCGCGTAGATGAGTTGATTCGCCCAGGACGCATGAGTATGTGAACTGTGGGGGTGATTGGACATAAATGCTGTTGAAAACGGCCTAAAACGCCGTACAGTGCACCCAAAACGACCTTTGAAACATGATGAGCAATGGTTCCTTATACAACACTGTTTTCTGTCCTATCACGTAGATGGGTTGATTCACCCAGGAAGCATGTGTGTGTGTGAGCAGTATTTAACATAAATGCTGTTGTAAACGGCCTAAAAAAACCAACAAAGCAATCAAAATGACCATTGAAAGCACGATGGACAATGGCTCCTCTTACCACACTGTGTTCAGTCCTATCGCATAGTTGGGTTGATTCGCCCAGGACGCATGGGTATGTGAACTGTGAGGGTGGTTGGACATAAATGCTGTTGAAAGCGGCCTAAAACTCCAACAATGCAAGCAAAACGAACTTTGAAAACATGACGAGCAATGGCTGTTTTTATCACAATGTTTTCGATAGTTCATTTATAGGGTGTTTATGCATGTGGGAACGGGGTAATGGAAAAATCCTTCACTGTACCGCCGTAAGGGATTTAGCATGCAAAGGTGCGAAGACCAGTGAACACATACTAACCCTTTCCCACATGCATATATTTTATGCCACTTTCCACACTTATTTAGTCATGCAACAACTCGCATCAAAGATCAAAACCCGTAACATGCAAACAAACCGACATTTTAAAGCATATCGGGCAATTGCTTCATACATGTACTGTAACTATGTAATAATAGATATGATACATGTTACATTTAACATGATCCATTAGCGCCCGCCCATGCGAAAAGGTTCAACAATTGTTTTGAGAACAGTTAAGATACATCAGCATAATCTGATCAAGATCTACTGCGTATTTTACTTACACAGGCTTGTAAGAAGTCTATCTTAACTTTTGCAGATGATGATAACACTAATCAGATGAACTTGGTGATCTCAGCCAACACTATTCATTATTACCAACTCGTATCCTTTCACATTTAATGTTTTACTGGCAATGCGGTATTGTGTCAATACAGCAATGTACTTGTATTACACATAACAGTACAAATTATTCATCGGTTTCCTTTTTTATGTTTGAAGCTTAACCCTGATTACCATTTCTAAATCGTGAATTTATAGTGGTTATTTGCATCTTAAATATACCCAGGCACTGGGGACATTGCTACGATCAATAACCCTGTATATTCTGAAAAGAAGATGTGTGCACATGTGTATACTTATGAAGATAGATCATCGAAATTAATTCCAATTAGTGTTAGGTGCTTTCGATCTGTTAACATTGCAAGGTCGTTGTCGTTATTAAACATGTTTTCTTCCTGAGCCCGACATCTCGGCTTGACAAGTACACAATCGGTTTGGTTAGTGTCCGTACCTGCTTTAACCCTTTCAGTCATAGCCACAAAGATCAAGTTTGCAAGCCAATAAGAAGTTCAAAACAACGTTTAGACAAAATCGTACCCATCTGCTCTCGACTGAACTACAGGGGGTGGGCTAGAATGTGAATGTTCTTAATGCATTTGTTTTATTGGGGTTTAACGGCGTTTCAAACATTATTTCAGTTATTTCTCGTCGACAGATCACTTATTCATGATCCCTGGGTAAACAGCCAGTGCTAGGCTAGGAAATGTGCCTTGCCCGAGGGCATTCCGCATGACCACCGCGACTGGTGATTGAAACCGGAACACCCTTTCTTGATCTAACACAATATAATAACTTTTAATCTGACTCCGGAAGCAACTCTTTACAGACTGAACTAAAATTGTTGCTAATTATAAGCACCAATGTTTTCGTCAGTTAGGAAGTAAATGTTGGTGAATTAAGCCATATCACTTTTTCAAAAGGAACTGTAAATGTGGATGCTTGAACATAAACGCGTAGCAGTCGAGTTATCTCTCTTTGGTCAATTATAAGTACATTTTGCCTACTACAAACTATTTAACGTGTAGTCTTTTTTCATAATCTGTTGTATTTCTAGTATCGCATTTGGCTCTTGCAGTTCCCAATGTTTGCTTTCATTTTAAAATCCAGGAACATTTACATACCCATAAACATATGAAGAAAAGCATATAAGCCATTACGGTCTGAGACCAACTTTTTATTTTGAATTCATACAAATCATTTTGAGTAATTGAATGTCGACGTTCGGTACTTATTGGTGTATCCATTCATTATTGGGATTAAATATATCAAAACTTGATGCATTTTCGTGAATAACTGCTAGTACGAATGACTATATGTCACAAAGACGACAGGATCCGTGCTCCAGGTAAATTGTGAAGGGTGTATACATATAGATAAATATAAAGACCGATTCTGTACATTGTTGACTTTTGATCGAGATATATTCCTTACCTTTCCATGTGTATCTTGAGAAGCCTATGTGACTATCTGACAAAGAGTGGGGATCAAGATTAAGACCTTCAACGGTCGCAAATGTCTTAGATGTGCTGAACTGCAGATGGAGATCAACATTTTGAAATGTTGAAACTTCTGCAAATATTGCAAATAACAAAGTAAGAAATAAATAGTTCAATACTATTTGGACATAGTGTTGAAAAACGGTCAATTTAAAATCATGAACATTTAAACAATTTGGCTTACTGTGTATGTCTACCCAGTAGAAATAAAGCATAATCGATCACTATTTAGATATTCATTGTGCTGGAAAGTGAAATTATTACTCTCATTTTATCTCAAAATTATGATTCTAATATTTCAAGTTAATTTTAAAACAGTCTTAAAGCTTTGACTAAATTATCTGTACTCTGGAGTTCAGCACCTTTAAGGACGTCCTGGAGCACCGTTTACGTGTTGTTGATAATGCTGATACAATTTCGGCAGTCATCATATGAGCCGTCCCGCGAGAAGACCAACGTTGTGAACTCTGCGGAAAGTATCGACCCGGATCAGCATAAGCATGCCACGCAGGGTAACCCGGACACACTATTTTCGCCTCCATTGGATTTTCTGTTTCCGGAATCATTACTCTATATCTCTATCCCCCTACGACGGATTTTTTCGGCCCGGATTAGCCTTCGCGGACTGCGCAGGCTGATCTGGGTCGATACATTATGCAGAGGCCATACGTTTGGTGTTTTCCTAAAACGGCTAACATTACATTTGAATATTCACAATTGCAACGAAAATGACAAGGGTCTTGATCTGCATGAATGGTGTATTATCCCACTTTATACGACGTTTCCTGAGTAAGTTATCAGTACTACCGGTATTTGTTTACTCTGACACTGACAACTAAGTCGTAATGCTATCCCTGCAACACTTATCATCGAGAAAAGAAACCATTACTACTAGTTTTTAAATCTTTGATATGACCCGATCGGGGATCTAATCCGGAAATCCCGTTCCTCGGGCGAACGTTCTAACCACTACACCACAGAAACGGATTGCAAAGGTCTGGTTAATTATCGAAAGGTTGTTAGTAAATGTTCAATTTTCTATTTTCAGTTGTATTACGTGACGGTCATCTCAATGATAATGTTGTCAATTTTTACTTTGGCGATCAGCACTGAACCGAATATGCAACGAGCTTTGACACAATGTGAAATACTGGAAAACCTAGAACATTCAAATGCTCCGGAATTCGAATATGTGAAAATATACTTCGGTGACATAGATTGTTCTGGTTTTCACGACTCATCTGACATTTCCGAAGACATATTTGAGGACGGAATAGTAATTGAAGGAAATGGAGAGAATAGAACGATTATCCTGGATGAACTTACTGTGCCTTTAAATGCATTTTCTGTATTTGAGATTGTGTTTGTTGGCTATTTCTCTATTGATATACCACTACGCATCATTTCGTGTCTCTTAATCTTAAAATACTTAATGAATGTCCTCAATATAATTGACATGCTTGCCCTTCTCACTTCATATGTTGTGTTAATAGTTGTTAATATGGAAAAGGAGCACCAGTACAAAGAAAGCTGGTTACACATCTTGAGATACTTCCAGGGTTTACGAGCACTTAGACTTCTAAGAGTCGTGAAAACGTTTCGAGCAAGTCAAGTACTCGCTTATTCAGTACGAGAGAACATCAAGGACCTGTTGATATTGGGGTTGTTTTTGTTTCTTGGCCTAAGTACGTTTTCATGTCTGATATATTTCGCGGAAAGTCGAGACACTATTGCTTCAATTTCAGTGGGTTGGTGTTGGGCTGTTATAACGTTAACTACAGTCGGTTATAGTGATATATCCCCGAAAACGGCAACCAGTAGGGCAATAGCAAGTCTATGTGCAGTTCCTGGCGTGGTACTGTTGGCTGTGACTGTGCCAATTTTTGTGAATAACTTTCTATCGCTGTATCAATTTGCCCTCGTCGATGATTATGTAGAGAAAAAGAGAAAAGCGGTCAGAGGAAAGCTTGATAGAAATGGAAAGGTGTATTCCAGTGAAAATGACGTTGTTGAAGGACAGGGGGTTCCTGCAAAAGATACGGATAATTGCAACGACGTTACTTACGATTTTATCGGTAAAGAGGTTGATACATCGAATGCAACTTAAGCATGGACATAATTGACACTTTAAATATAAGTGATCGTTATGTTTGCTCATCGTATTAATCCAACTTACGTTTAAAGCTTTCCTGCATGCTCAATGCGAACAATCACACTATTTGCTTAATACAAAGTTTTCCTCTTCAAGTATATACGTACGTACATATGACACAAAAGTGTGTTAGCTATACTGATCATGAGATCATATGCACCGTCACGTTCGGCATAAAGCGATTTGGCGAGCAGCTATTACTTTCTCTCTCCAATTATTTTGTATTAGGGGGGTGAACCATACTTTTTTCAATTATTGATTTTATAGTATATATTTTTGACTTTTGATATCATTTTTCTTATTTCATTGTTACATATCCGGCTTTCTGTTCATATTTGTATGTGTATGTATATAGGTGTTTGTGTGTATATTATTTTAGAAGACAATTGTTAAAACAATTGTTAAAACGAAAAGAAAAAAAAATCCGCTTTTCTGGTCAAGCGAGCAGAGTTTAGCGTCCAGGCAACCGCAGACCACGTTAAAAGGGTGAATCCCAGTAAACACCCGACGTTGGATCAACGTTGGATCAACGTTGGATTTTGGTCGCGACGTCGGCGACCAAAATCCGACGTCTATCCGACCTTAGAAATCCGACGTCAGGACAACGTCATGATACGACGTTGTAACGACGTTGGATTTCGGTCGCACATATGACAACACAAATGTAGTCGTGAAAACCTTTTTTCACATTATGTTTTCTACATTCCATTGACGAATAGAGTTACGAACTGAGATTTTCTATCAAAATTGTTTCGAAACTTTATTACTCCCCTTTGCCGCTCACTCTCGGATCCGCTAGGTGTCGTTAATTTCTGGCGGAAAATAATATCTTCGCGCATATGCGCATAATATATTTTAACATTGTATGTGAGTTTCGCTTAGAAAAGTGCAACAAAACAATAATTGCTTAAACCAGTAAGATTTATTAGTTTTTTTACTTCAGTGTTTTATTTAAACACTTGCAATATTCCGTTTTAAACTTTTTAATTATTATTCGAAAACGCGCAGTCTAGCTCTGCATATTTGAAAGTGGCGGAAACAAGAAAGCTGAGAAGAAATTAACAAAGTGTTCATTCACACAACGAACAACGATAATTTGTGCAGGATTTTTAATTGCAGGTATGTATTTATTCGTTATATACAGATATTTCGATGCATATTTCGTTCTACTCTGTATTGATTGATTTATTTACTCATTTTATATGCATGTTTCATGACTCAGTCTGATTCGGACTCGGAATCAATCGGAGCTCTTTCCCCTTCTTTACTAGGAGACTTTATAGGGGGTATTCCCCTCCCAAAATTTAGTTAAAATCATTCAGCTTTCCCCTGTATTGGACATTACACCAGGTCTTTCCTTCCCCTTTTCCTACTTTCCGTGCTCGCTTCCCTCAAATTTGGGGGCCTGGGCCCCTTCCCCTGATTTGGAAAAGAGCCAATTATATAGCTGCATGTTATCATTGAAAGTCTGCATGAAGTTGTGCACATGGTGTAAGTCCAAATTATTTAGACATACGCATGCATGCTTCTGCAATGAAAACTTTATTTCAGGAATTTTAAAAATTATTGCTGACCATAATTTAAAAACGCTCTGTTTATGTACATTTCGTCGATTTAAAAATATTTAAATTATCCTCATTAAAACTATATTTCTTTGTTCTTTATAACGTGCGTAAAACAAAATTAACACAAATAAACAAACACAAATAAAGTCAATTTTATCTTGAGATTTTATCTTTTCACATGCTTGACCGATAGCATTTGTTTTATCTCAGTGCGGTCTAATTTTAAACCGGTAATCAATTAGAAGCTGGTAGCAATCAATTAAACAGTTAATCATAAACTTCAAAGATAATCGTAAAATTATTAACACAATAGCAGCGAGTAGATTACACAGTGACACCATTTACAGACCGGTTATTTCCGCCTTTGTGCCACAAGCTGCGACAGCAGCGAATTTGATTGGTTGAGTGTCAATCACTGTTATGCAGCTCGTGCTCATTGTTTGGAATATCGAAAATAGGTACATGTGTATTGGATTGATGCTTGGAAGCAAATACACGCGCGTCATAAAAACGCACAGGTGGTAAATTAGCTGCGTCAGAATTGGGTCAAGTTGAATTTCCATGCGTCAAAACGCGTGTGTACGCGTCTATTGAGAACCCTGTATACGGTCGCAAATTTCAAAATTACAAGATACTTAACTCTATATTAATTTATACAGTTAGTCCGACAGTATTTAAATATAATCATTGGAATTATTGAACTTAAAAAATGTGCAGCTACATGTATGTTGCCTTTAATGCATTGTGTTTGTTTTTGGAGAGGGTGTAATTTAAGTAATTAAATGACTGGACTACAATTAAGTGCATGAGTACATCACCTGCTATTATTAATACTACCATACTAACTTATTTTCAGCGATCACATCATGTCTTACTTGAGACGCTGGCGTCAGAATCATGCAGAGGTACGGGCATTGGCTATGGATAGTAGCAGTGATGATGACATACCAGATGTCATTGAACAAGGAATTCTTCATGAAGAAGTTGCACCTAATTTAACGGATCAAAACATTGAAACAGATAGTGATGAGTCCATTGTAAGTGATGGGTCAGACTTTGGGTTTTCAGAAACAGTTCAATCTTCAGAATCAGATTCAGAAAGTTTGTCAGAAAATGAAATAGATGAAAAAAGCTTCAGGGAAAAACTGGCTACATGGTCAACTAAAAATAAAGTAAGCAAATCTGCTATTGATGATCTCTTAATACTTTTGCGCTCTGAAGGCAATGTTGACATCCCTAAAGATGCAAAAACACTACTGCAATGCAAACGCCAAAATCTATTGAACTTGAAGAAAAATGTGGTGGAAAATACATTTATTTCGGAATAAAAATTGGTCTAGCTAAAATTTTAGCCTTGAAGTCTTTTTCTGTGAACAATGTCGTTGAAAACATGCTCAATTTAAATTTCAACATAGACGGTATTCCCTTGTTCAAATCTTCAAGCACACACTTTTGGCCAATACTTTGTAGTCTTGGAAATTATACACCATTTATAGTTTCAATTTTCTATGGATCGGGAAAACCAAACTCTTGCGAAGACTTTTTGACAGACTTTTTAACAGAGCTTAATGAGCTGGTTGAGAATGGACTAATATACAATGACAACACTTTTAATATACGTACCAATGCTTTCATATGTGATGCTCCTGCCAGAGCTTTTTTAAAGAACATTAAAGGCCACACCGGTTATTATGCGTGTGAAAGATGTACTATTAAGGGATACTGGAAAGACAATCGTGTGGTTCTCTATTCTGAAGAAGTGTATCCTTTAAGAACAGATGGAGATTTCGCTTTAGGGAGATATCAGTCACATCAGAGTGGTGTGACTCCATTTGTTGCATACAATGTACCATGTGTTACTGGTTTTTGTTTGGACTATATGCACATGGTCTGTCTTGGTGTTGTTAAAAGAATTCTATGGTTTCTTAGCCAGGGTCCAAATCAGTGTAAACTTTCAGCAGGACATATTGCTGAACTTTCAAATAGACTTGTGTCTTTTTCTGGAAAATTGCCATCCGAATTTGCAAGGCAGCCCAGAACATTGTTTGAAATTGAACGATGGAAAGCTACAGAATATAGGCAATTTCTTATGTATACAGGCCCAGTTGTTTTAAAGAAAATTCTTTCAAAAGAAATGTACGAGCACTTTTTGTCGTTAACTGTTGCAATCTCAATTCTTCTGGAGCCTGACACTGAAACAAGAACAGCTTATTTGGACTATGCCAAAAATTTACTTATTTATTTTGTCAAGAAAAGCAAGGATTTGTATACAGAAAAATTCATTGTTTACAACATCCACTCACTCATACACCTACCAGACGATTCTAGACACTTCAACTGTTCTTTAAATGAAATATCAGCATTTCCTTATGAAAACCATCTTCAGTCCATTAAGAAATTGGTCAAGAGCGCCAAGAATCCCATTGTTCAAGTGGCTAAACGAATTAAAGAAAAAGAATTAGCTGAAGTGACTGTTACAAAATTACAAAAAACATTCAGTGTAATCTCTACAAAGCCAAGAAACAGCTGTTTTTTTGTTGAAAAATGAGTGTGTGAAATCTTGAAGCCGAGCCAAACTGAAAACTATTTTACCAGTCCATGTGAATCTAAATTGATTAACATCGTATTTACAAATCGACATCAGCGCATGCGAAGAAGGCTCGTGGAGGCCACTGAATTACACAAAAAGGTTGTCTGTTTGACAGTAGAACGTGGTCAAGTTCTGATACCGATGTTGCATGGATTAGAAAAATAAATGGTGAACAGTGAGTACATTTTGCATGCCTAACTTTCTCACACTGCATGTCATTTTGATTGTTGCATGTGTACTGTACTGTAAAACTTTTGCGAGATCCCCGGTTTCTCCAATGTACTACTATTATTTAGCATGAACACTGATGACGTTGGACGTCAAACATTTTTGATACCAAAGATAAACAATCTTTTATTCAATTTCAATGTCTTAGATTTGTCTACAGAAATACGTACAAAATGAAAATGTATTAACAAAATAACAGACAATTCAGAAAACATTTTGAAGCATTAATATAACAAACTTTCCGCTATTATCTCTCTGTTTGTATATATGATTTTGGGTGTGTCTAGATGTAAGAGGATGGTGTTAAAATGAGCGGGAATTGGAAAAGGGTTTTTATATAGTCAGTAAGATTTGAGTTATGTAGCAGACGGTTTCGGAGTTAGAAAAGAAAGGTTTCAGTTATAAATTGAAAAGGATAGAACTAGGATAATAATAAAAGTAAAGTTACAATGTGGACATACAATATTAAATTAGTGAATAGAAAATAAACAACATGTTAAATGGAAATAGTGACTTGTGTGTTTGCTTTTGGCTAATTCCCCATGGCTGAGCCAAGCGAGTGATTATGAGATAGGATTAATATGAAATATCAATATAATAATTAAAAAGGATCCGGGTCACATTTTTAAAAATGATAAATATTGAGACTACATTTTTACAACCTTTTAAGTGCTGAATTTCCAATCAGCTACATATTTTAAAGGGGAAACGCTATATATAGTAAAGTAATACGTATCTGTGTAGCTTTCACTTGAAACAAACCTGCTTATAAGTTGGCTATAGACTGCTATATATATGATTATCATTTGTGTAGAATGTGGGTCAGAGCCGTGTGGATGGAAGGCGACGAGGAGCAAGAAGGTGTTGTACCAGCAAACTGGGTGAAGAATGCCGATGGCATGATTCATTGGCCACCAGGAATCGATGCCAGAAAAGCCTTGGCGAACAAGTCTGAGCCTACAAGCAGCTGGAGGAGGTTTCCCTTGGTGAAAATAAAAATCAAATCTGGTGAGAAATTGTTTCTAAAATTGATGTTCTTGTACATCATCACTGTAGATCTATGTTATGTACGATACAATAACATGTCTTGAGGGCAAATTCGAATAATATTGTCGTTTTGGTGAAATTACGATTTTCCAACTACAAAATAATGCTAGAAATAAATATTTAATATTTCAGTTTTGTAGTAATTTTGTTTCAGTTATTTTCTAACTGAAGATCATAATATTATATTAATATATTTTTCATACTTTATAAAAATATTTCACAAATGTATTCAATATCATTGATGGCCAATTTTTATACGCCCAAAGCACATATATATATATTATGGTGTCTGTCCTTCCATTAGCAAGTTCGTTTTTGCTCCATATCCCTAAACAATTTGATGTAATTTGAAATAAATTGGCACTAATCACCAGTACAAAAAGATATAGGTGTCGCCCGCAACACCCAGATCCGAAGCTCAAAGGGCAAGTTCACACAAGCTATCGCAACCAAATTTGCTGATAATGTTTATGTGCATGTTTTCTTGACTGAGTTTAACAAGCAGCTGGCTTGCCGAGATGTATATTGTGATTAATGTTCGCTATGTCTTGATATCTTTTAAGAAAGTCGAATTGAGTGCGAGAATTAGGACCAGACAACCAGCATCGAAACATCTGGAGACGAAGAAGAGGGTGACCTGAAACGGAAACCTAAAAAAAAATCGTTTAAGGACTATGTTACAGGTATAGTTGATTTTATTGTCTGGGTATGACCTTTTGCAGGTATTTCGGGAACGGGCTTTTTGTCCAAAAATTGGGAAAATATTGTATCAATTGAGAATCCAAAATCCAGGAATAACTTGCAATTTTGGGAAAGCTGTTACAGTGTATGATTTAGAAGAAATCTGTCAATTAGGTCCTTGGTGATACCAAGAAAAGTTCCTGGAATTTTTACAATACATTTTGCATTATTCAAACCAAAGTCCCAAGATGCAGCTTATTTGAATGCCTCCAAAAAATGTTTTTGACATCTGTTGCATTAGATAAAGTGAATACATGTATATATGGGTGATCCAATATTTTTATATTTGCAGAACAAAAAAGCGAAGAAGAGATCTCTGTGCTTGCAACAGAGACCGTTAGTTCTCAAACAGAAGTTCAGGTAAGACAAAAATGATTTTGTTTTTTCACTTTCCACATTAATAAAAATGATTTCCAGAGCCATATGAGGTTGGGATTTACAAAAGATTAGGTGCATTTATAAATTAGACGCGATTTAATGAAATAGTCACTGAAAGTACTAGGGCACCCCGGTTTAGTTTTAAAACATAGTTATAAATATCTAAACGTACCAACTTTGTCATTTTAACGGTTTAGACACCTAAATATTATCACGTGACAACTTTGTCATTTAAGCATGAAATTCAGATATAGCTAACCTCGACATTGTCTAAGATAGAAAAAAACCTATTTCAATCACTTTTAATAAATGCTTTTGTGTAAATCTAGAGCAAAGGGCTGCATTGTGGGGAAAGTAGAAATGATATTTGAAAGAAAATTGCTATATTTTGGATTTTTTATGAGTATGTGGACTTTGGTGGATTTTAGGGATACAACCTATAAATAAAGTATCTCATCTAAGTAATTTATATGCAATCTCGACCAAACTTGCTCACAGTGTTTAAGAGCATGTTATCTTGATAGTCTGATAACCAGGCAAATCACTCAATTTTCACCAGAGTTATGGCCCTTAAATTCTTAAAAATTGTACCACCTTACATGCACCCTGGCTGAAAATTGAACCAGGGTTGCATGGGAGAGAATCAAGTGGACCAACCACAGCGCTAACCGGACATCCTGTTACTCTTATTTTGCTTTTTAAGTCTTAATTGTTGATTTCAGTTACGAGAGATGAATTGTGTCTTCCGGTCCAGCCTAAAAAGGTGAAGGCAGCAACTGCCACATCTAGCCAAAGGGTCAAACAACCATCTGGGTTTTCTAGCTCCCACAGGTCACGTTCTAGGTCACAATCAGAAACATCTAGCCAAAAAGTCAAACAATCGTCTAGGTCTACCTCCCACAGATCACGTTCTAGGTCGGAATCAGAAACATCTAGCCAAAGAGTCAAACAATTGTCAAGGTCTACCTCGCACAGATCACGTTCTAGGTCACAATCAGAAACGTCTAGCCAAAGGGTCAAACAACCATCTAGGCTTTCTAGCTCCCACAGATCACGTTCTAGGTCTCAATCAGAAACATCTAGCCAAAGGGTCAAGCAATCGTCTAGGTCTACCTCGCACAGATCACGTTCTAGGTCACAATCAAAAACGTCTAGCCAAAGGGTCAAGCAATCATCTAGGTTGTCTAGCTCCCACAGATCACGTTCTAGATCACAATCAGAAACATTTAGCCAAAGGGTCAAACAACCTATAGGTTTTCTAGCTCCCACAGATCACGTTCTAGGTCACGATCAGAAACATCTAGCCAAAAAGTCAAACAATCGTCTAGGTCTACCTCCCACAGATCACGTTCTAGGTCACGATCAGAAACATCTAGCCAAAGAGTCAAACAATCGTATAGGTCTACCTCGCACAGATCACGTTCTAGGTCACAATCAGAAACGTCTAGCCATAGGGTCAAACAACCATCTAGGTTTTCTAGCTTCCACATTGACAGATCACATTCTAGGTCACGATCAGGTGCATCTAGCCAAAGGGTCAAAGAAACATCTAGGTTTTCTAGCTCCCACAGATCACGTTCTAGATCACGATCAGACACATCTAGCCAAAAGTTGGTATCACTTTTCAGACGGTCAAAGTCACCTTCAGTAGATTTGTTTCATATGTCCAGCATTGACCGTTCAAGGTCCTCTCCATCAACTTTACATTCACAAAGGTCTCTTAACACACAACGTAAATCTGTATCCTCCTCAACACCAAAGGTAGCTGGCGGGAGTAGGAAACAGAGAGAAGATGAAGAACCTATCTTCCCTATAGCAAACGGAAGTAAGTAAAGCAAATAATTAGTTATGCAAAAATATGATCATGTCATATAGTCAAGATATTATTATCACCATGAGAAGATGAGTAACAGATAAGAAAATCCCACTCGAGAGATTGGATATTTGCAATGAATGAGGCTGTGCCGAGTTCATTACAAATATCTCATCTCGTTGAGATTTCCTTATATACTCGCGCCATAACAGCTTGTCTGTCCGGATAGAAATTTATCTCATTCGGGCATATTATAACCGAAATAAAAATGATTTTGCAGTAAGTGTTTCTGTACATGAGAACACACTGGTTCTTGATAGAGAAAATCAGCTAGGAACCAATTTTGGAAAGCTGTAAACATAGACTAGGTTTTTTAACATTCTGTCATCTTTTCAATGTCTGTGGCTTTTTAATAAACACATTCTAATTAATGTGAAAAATACCTTTACATGTTTGTACTATTGTAATATTATTATTGCATTATTAACAATTAGTTTACCTTTGTGTACAATGTCTATAAATTTATGGAATGCTATTTAATTTGCTTCAATTTTGTGAATTTTAAGAAACTCTTTAATTTTTATTATTTGTTGCTGTTTTAGAATTTCAGAAACGAGTGCTGTTCATTCTAAGTGACATACGGAGACAACTAACAACGCCTGGTAGACTAAGCACTTCCGGTGTAGGCTCCACTGGTGTGGAGGAGATCGAGCAGGCAGAAATAATAGACGATTTTAATGACTTGGAAGACAAATGTAAAGACCCTGAAGAGAGAAAGAAAATGGTAAGGGATTATTTTATAGTTTAAATGTCTGTTCAGTAGGGTGTTCCCTTTAAGGACTCATTATGTTCCCCTTCAGTTAACACAGATAAAGTGTGTCAGGATGTTTATTTGGCATCAAAGTGTCCACTAATTACTATAGATTTAGAGTCATTGGCACACAATAGTTGAAAAACATACAAATTTGTGCACAAGGGAAATTCCTTGTCCCATTTTTGTGTGTGATGTAGATCTATATTAAATATCTTCAGTAAGATATCCAAAAGTATTTTCATCGTTTTCACTTGTAATAAGGAAATAACATGGAATTTGAACCGATGGAAGCTCATAGGACATCTGACTGGAATTGCTAAATTGTTCAGCAATCACGTTCGGACCTGTGACTTAAGCAATGACTGAAATTTACTTTGTAAAAATCATCGTTGGTATTTCTAGCCTAAGTCTTGTTTATAAGATAATATATTCATATCTCCCTTGTCATTTTAAAGGTGCAGATGCTGTCATTGACTGGTGGTGTTAATGTCAAAGACAATGTGAAGAAAATCATGGAGAAGTATGTATTACACCATTTAATTTAGAATTACCTCCCTGTGGTAAAAGAAAAACTTGGGACTTTTGATTTGATGGCGAATAACACTTGCCAATAAGAATGCCATCACATACAAGTGATGTAACGTCAGTACCATAATCTATCAGGTGTTTTATCCTGGCAGTCACCTTAGAAAAATATAATGTTAGCTGCTTTTGTTATCCATTTATGAATTAATTGAATTCACTATTAATTGAGCCGTGTGTTTCATAATAACAAGTTAAAGTTTACAAATTTATATTGAAATACCAGAAACTAGTTCCATTTAATATTATTTCACATTACATGAATACCAGTGCCTTATCCCTTGACTTTATCATTTACCTGATATGATTGGTGAGCCGCCAGCTAGTTAAATAAGGCTACCAATTGCCTACCTGCCTGTTGCCTGCATTAAGGATAGAAATCGGGGAGTAATAGTGATGTTCAAGACTAGATGAAACTGGCTGACCCTTCAATAGGGGTGACTCTATAATAAACAAAAGTTTTACGTTTAATGCTAGTGATAGCGTGTTGCAGTATAAATTGGGAAAATAATACATCTTGTGAAAGACCTTTATTTCTTCTGTATTTTCACAGGTTGATGAGCAATGACCTTATGTCGAAGTTCAACATGAAGGATGGGAAACAAAAAATTTCCTTCAAATCCTCTGCTGTTTACAGACTTGTTCAAGGTAGGTTTTGATTGTGTCTGATGTTCTCGGCCAAAGGGAGCGCCTATAGTAATTGTGTCCTTATTCGGTGTTTAATTTACAATTTTTCTAAGTAGTCATTTGCCACAATTCTTAAATTTTAGTGAGTCAAAGTATATAGATAAAGAACAAAAGTTCATAGTTTAGTATTAATATTTGACTCCTGACGACACTGACATCTACCGCTCGATATATTTTAAAATAATTTGGCACAAGTATTGCATTTAATGGTCAAATTTCTGTTCATTAATGTTTTACAAAGACCTGGTATTGTTTCTAATGTATGCATAAAGCAATAAGGTAGAAACTTTGTTTTAACAAAGCTAAACCAAAGTAACATGTTATGCCAGAATTTGATTCGTCTGTTCACCGTATAATGTATACATAATTATTTATCATTTATTTCCATATCACCAAGGTCAATTTTTTATCTATTCGTTTAGCCAGTGCAATGAGGACAACGTCAGGGACGACAGAGCATGAAATAGTAACTGCCATATCATCATGCTTAAAATATGCACCAGATAGACGGGGAGGAGCCGGCAGAAAAAAATAGAGTTTTTAACGTGTTATTGCAGATTTTGACTGGACTATTTTTACAAGTATTTGATGGTTTATGCGAATTAACAATTTCTATCTGAAACTTCTGAATGATGTGTCAGTTGATGAAATAATTTAAAGAGAATTTTTCGCTCAATATTCTGGTTAACCTGCAATACATTTTCCCATTTTTATTTAGATTTCGGTTCTATGATGTATATATATCTTGTTTACATTACATGATTTCTTCACTTTAGTTTAAATTGCGTTATTGTGTTCAATATTAATCATTTCAGCTTTAAGTTTATCTTTATATTCTGACTGTATACATGATATTCGATTGTGATATTTCATACACTCACGAGTTCATGATTATTGATACCATAATTTTAAATCTGTTGAATTTGCATGAATGTAAGAAAGTTGTGAGAACAATTAAATCATAAATTTATGTGTTCAAAGAAAGCGATAACTTTTGCGTACCATTCGTTGCAAAATATTAACCATTTTAACATTCATATTCCATATTATTTTCTTTCCAATACTTGTATTCTTTCAATAAACTTTGAATTGACGTGACACCGTGATGTCAACACATAAAGGAATGTACCTTAATTTGCAATTTGTTCAACATCAGATTTATTAATGTTACATGTACTTTTAAATACCTAAGGAACATTATGTTAGTCAAGTCGTATCATGGTCGGTATCGCTTCGAGTGTCTTGTGTCAAGTTGATATCTCGTGAGACCTCCAGATGTACTTTATACAAGGCATGAGAAGCGATAACTTCAAATATTTAACGTTCATCAAAATATAACAAGTTTAACGAAAAAGAACAACAAAGTAGTCCATCGTAGTAAACTTTTATCAATGGTGGAGGAATATTCTACATGTGCTTGCGCACTCAGTATCACCTCTGTGTGGGATATGGAGTTTCAATCCGTCAAGTCGTATTTTAATCTGAAATAACAGCCTTATTTTCGGCAGGAATTTATAGGTATATATAATAAAAGATTGTGTAAACAGATCTTCCATTTACTATGTAATTAACCATGTTGAACATTAGGGCTGTAACAATTCAATACATATTGCACGTGTCTGAATTTTCTGGAAAAACAGAAGAAACTTTAATCGCAGTAATTTGTTTAACTAGCAATTATTAAACAAAATGAAATATCTAATAGTTATTTACAAAGTAGTTATCTATATATTAAAATGTTCAGCCGGACTGGTTTCTCAGGTATATTGCACATTGCAATACATATTGAATTGTGGATAATTATTTCAATGCATATTGAATTGTGGATAATTCAATGCATATTGAATTGTGGAAAATTATTTCAATGCATATTGAATTGTGGATAATTATTTCAATGCATATTGAATTGTGGATAATTATTTCAATGCATATTGAATTGTGGATAATTATTTCAATGCATATTGAATTGTGAGACATACATATTGTTACAGCCCTATGAAGTATACTGCAAAGTTACAGTACACACTACTATATACTGTTATTCTGGTTGAATATAAATAACAAAACATTGTATTTATGTATATTTTATAATATTGATACGGTGTATGTTCAGGTAGTTAAACAATAGTTTACAATACATATTGCAATACGTATTGAATTGTGGACCAAGTATTGCAGTACGTATTGAATTGTGGACCAAGTATTGCAGTACGTATTGAAATGAAAGACAGGCGTATTGTTATAGACCTACTGTACATTTATATCTTTGCAAAGTTGGTTCATACTTTTTATATTTGTATATTTTAAATTGTTAAAGCCACCCTAAGGTTCTCAAAATAGTATTTTTACGTATTTGTATGCACATATACAATAACTCGGGGATAAATAATGACTATAAACATCTTCACTGACGCCTTGATTCGGTAAATTTATATAGGCAGTGTAATCAAGGAAATAAAGTACTTGATTATTGATTTTAATTTTAAACAAACGAATTACTTAGAGGCTGTTAACAAATTCAAATGTAGTATTATACATTGTGACTGCAGTATCCACTTTAACTTTCTGTATGTCAGTAGAGGTGTCGGCAAAACTGTTTTAGTCATTATTAATCCCCGAGTAATTGTATATGTATATGAAAAAATACGTTTGGGAACCTTATCATGTTATGGCCGGAGCCTTTAAGACAACTACTATAAACAGATATAAGCCGGGCTCCAGGAAAACCGGGCTTAATGACATGGCAAAAGATAAAAGATTCTCAATACTATGACTGACCGAATACCGAACAGTGTAGACTGATCAGACTACACTTTATGCGCAGGTTGGTTGGGTCTACACTGGTTATGTCATGGAGCACGGCTCATACATATTCTAAAATATTGATTATTTTCCTTTAAAGAAACTTCTGTTTTGAGCATACTTCTAAATTGTGAAACATACATTGTTGGCTTATGAAGATGCTTTACCACCCACTATTTTATACTTTTTACAATTGCTTTATATTTATGAATTGATTAGTATGGAAATAACATTATTTTGTATCATATACAATTTTAGTATTTAATGCACCCACGCAGAAAGGACTTAAATTAAGATGTTCACTGTAAATCTTAATACATGTGCCGATGTGTTTGGGGAACAATTTAAAAAATACGCTTATTAACATGACATTTTTTTCTATATATGTTGAGTCTGTTTTTGGAGCTTTTCACATCTGCACATGCATTATGGTGTATATTGAACATGGCTGAATTTAGATTTAAAGAGGCCTAATTCACGTTGGTAAATGGTTGGATTCACGTTGGTAAATGGTTGGATTCGCGTTGGTAAATGGTTGGATTCACGTTGGGAAATGGTTGGATTCACGTTGGAAAATGGTCAGACCCGAACGTTGGTTAGTTGGTAAATGGTTGGATTCGCGTTGGTAAATGGTTGGATTCACGTTGGGAAATGGTTGGATTTACGTTGGAAAATGGTCAGAACCCGACGTTGGTTAGACGTCGTGGTCTGGGGCCGTATTCACAAAGCTCCTAAGGAAAAAAATATTCCTTAAATACGGAGATTTCCCTCAAGTTTCACCATTTTCTCCTTATCTCTAAGGAATTTCCTAAGAAGCTATTCACAAAACTCCTAAGGGAAAAATATTCCTTAAATCGGTCCATTTTTCCCTTAAAAGTTAAGGAGCACTGTACCCTGCCTTAACTTTTCCCCTTAAAGTTAAGGAAAATCTCAAATCGCATATTCTCGATATCAATGGCCGCCGTCTCATCGCTAGAAATAATCAAAACGTTTTTACATGTTTGTGTATGCGTTGTTGGTCATAAATAATATTGAATATCGCATAAACAAATGAATGCTAAGATTGCGTAAAGAAATGTGACGTATCGGTGTCTTTTTCGCTGTACATAGACAACAACAAAAAGTCGGAGGCGATCTGTCGAAATCTGTGTCAGGATGAGTACATTTCTTTTTATTAGCCCTGTGTCACCAAATAAATTGCTTATTAATCCTCATAATTTGACAGACCTTAAGAGAATAAATCGTAAAACTATATTTCAAGGTGGATTTATCACCAAAATGATCAACTCGGTGGGACCTTACCCCACCCACAAATCCGTCACTTGCCAAGTGTCAAAATGGAAAAACGTGTGTGCACGGTTTGATTGTTTAAAATGCACACTAATATTTTATTGATAGTTTGTTACAGTGTTACACATGTTACTTCATTTGAACAGCGAATTAAACTGGCAATTATAGTAATAAATTAGTAATTCGAAAATGTGTTTTGTTTTCATTGTTTAGATAATAATGGTACTTTTGACATGATGAAAAGCTGCTAATATGAATGGAAAATTAACACATATTTTGTAGATCTATATAAACTACATATGTTGATGTGTATATTATGCTTTCAGCTTGTTGATGAAAGAAAAGAAATAGTGAGAAGTTAACTTCAAGAGTAAAACTTTCAGACAGAAAATAAAGACAGAACTGAAGACATGTTTATATCAGTGTTCAGACAGTGTTTACTTGTATATGTATCACATTGATGTGAGTATTTATATAAGATGTGAGGAAGTATATCAATGAAAAAATCATAACTGATAAAGACACATTTTGAGCAAAAGTCAACTTTTGAAAAGAAATTGAGAAAAACAAGAAATGATGATAATTTCACTTGACACATTTTTGTGCAGAATTTTTTAAAGTGGTCTGCTGCAGATGGTAAGCTTTAATGTTCATTAGATTGGAACATTTTACCTCATTTTTGCAAGTTTAACACGATTCACGTAGTCTCAATTTAATGTGATTGATGAGGAAAATGTATTAATAGAAGAATTTATATAAATATTTCCATGCAAACAATAAATAATATTTTTGCTCTGTTTTTAGCCCTTTCCCTCATATAAACGCTTTCTGACGCCTCTGCAGCAGACAGCTTTTTGAAAACATAGTGACAAAAGAAGAAATTGCTCAAAACGAGCAATTTCTCCTTTCCCCACAATGTTTATCACTTTTAGTCATAGGTTATCCATTCAATTATAGAGATTTTCTATGTTTGGACAAAATAAGTTCAAAGTCTTCTGCTGCAGATTTGTCGTATGAGGGAAAGGGTTAAGTTAACATTTCCTTCATACAAATGCTAAATCCAGCATATTCAACCAAGTTGTTAAAAGTATAGAGATATTGCACAAAGTTACTATTTATGCTTTACAGACATTGGACATGTATTAATACTTTAATAAAAGTGCATTAGGCCTATTTAGGTTTGCTTTCTCTGAAAATGCTGTTGCAAGCTTAAATATATTGTATAAATTTTGGCAATTGGTCGCAGTTAATTAACATTTAAGTTATTCTTCTCTTAAATAAGGACTTAATGTGTAAGCAAACTTAAATTTTACTTGATGTTGATAAATTGGGTTATATCCTGTTGTTGATTGGATCTTGGACTACTATTCCCTGATTAGATGTCATACCAGAAAGAAAACAATTGATCAACATGACGATCATTCTGTCATTGCTACTTTTCCTCATTGTTTTCATAATCTAATTCCAAAATGGGGTAAAAAACGAAATGGTTTAAACTTTTTGCTTTGTTTTGTATACAATCATGTAGCAGACTAACCATGCTGTGTTTTTTATAATATAAATTGTTATAATTAAACTATATGAACTTTTCTAATGTACTTGTTTATTTTTGGTTTTATAGCTCAACTCAGCACAAAGTACTGAAAGTGAGTTATTGTGATTGCCTTCTGTTTGGTTTGCATCCATCAACATTTAAGTAACCAGTGTGTAAATTGGGATGAAACTGCACAGCTAGTAATTTCTCTATGTTTTCCCAACAAATCATTAAAATCATTTTTCTTCCAAATTGTTGGGCAATTTTTTAATTGAAGAACATGGCAGTTTGATTTGATCATTCAAACAATCTTTTAAAGCCCTTTCCCATATATACAATATGAGTTTAAAAACATGGAAAATCTCATATGTTTGCAAATGCATCAAAACATGTCCACATGTGGTAAAGGGTTATGTCCATCTACATTTTAATTATTACAACAAAGTTGTAAATGATAGCAGTTTCATGCATGTGGTTATGTATAGCATGATACAGCATTCTTGCACCAGTACTCAACACAACATTCTTCCAAGGCAACTGGCTACATTCCCACATAGACTATTAACCATTTCCCACATACAACAAATCGGGAGCAGTCCACCTTGAAATCATCTAGACAAAAATTCGGAAATAAATAAATGAAAGTATAAAACACGAATAGATTTGAAAACATTTAGACAAAAGCAGAAATTGTTCATGATGAGTTATTTTGCTTTTTCCACAATGCTTTCAAATGTCATTTACTGCAGAGGTGTCTGAAAGCGTCTACATGTGGGAAAGGGTTAAGCACATTTGTAGTAGACGAATGACGCTAGTCACAATGAGTTTAGTAAATCATCGGAAAGAATGAATGGCAATCCGGGAAATCGAACTCACGACCCATATGTCCAATGGAGTGATAGCCCTCATCGTTCCCGACTTAGCTTTTGCGGCTTGGCAACACTATTGTTTAGGATGAGATGTTGTTTGAAGTTAAATAATAAAGACTGACATAGAATAGATTATCTCATTGATTCAGCTCAGAGGAATATATTAATTGATTGGGGTCAATTAAACGCCATTTTCAACAATTGTTCAGTCATATCACCGCAGCCAGTTCACCTATTCATGTTTTTCCCGGCCTTCTCACACAAGTAATCCACACAACAATCTTTCTAAGCAACTGGCTGCTTTTCCTCATAGACTGTTAGTTTATTGGTGGAAGAAAAATGGCGCTTGTCACAATGACTTGTCAAACGCCATAACGAATGGTGGATGAGCAGGGGTTCAAACTCACAACTCCTTGATTGACAGCCCGCTTTTCGCTAGCGACTGAGCTACGGGGCTCGGCGCCAGGGGGACATTAAACTATTCACAATTCAGTTTTACAATTTTAGCATAATGATTTGAATAACAAAGGAATATTTTTATAAAAAGCTACCTTTTTATTAAATCAACATTTGTCATCGTATACTGAATTGCAGTTTACTATTATTGCAAAGTGCCCATCAAAACTTAAAATTTCATTAAACAAAAAAAAAGAAATTTCTATAGCTAAAGATTCAGATTTTGCATTTAACTATAAGTCAAATCGAGGTAAAATTTTGATTTGAATTAATTGTGTAGTCCTTCAAAAAATGCCTTTTTTTAGATGAACACTATGCAGGAATAAAGTGTAAATTTAGCATTGATATTTGCAAATTGTCCCAAATTCCAGACAATTCAAGAAAGAGTTGACAAATAATAAATATTGAACTGCGTGACAGATACATATTCAACCATGACGTTTTTAACTTTGTTGTAACAAGGTCGATCCAATGATAAAAACAAACAGAAATCAGAGGTTAACAACTCGTCATATATAGTTCCAACAACGGGGAAAACACGAATTTATGCAGAAAAATAATCTCTAAACCACTATGACGTATCTACTTTCGTCCAAACATAATGAATAAATTTAATTCAGACGTCACCCATTTTCACTTAAGGAAAAACCAATATTCTTACCTAAGGAATTTCCTAAGGAGCTTTGTGAATACGAACTTAAGGAATTTCCTCAGCTAAGGGGAAAATCGGGTATTTAAGGAATTTCCTAAGGAAATAACTTAGGAGCTTTGTGAATACGGCCCCAGACGTCTAAAAAACTTTCAAATCCAACCACAATCCAACGTTGATCCAACGTCGGGGTCCGACGTCTAAACAACGTCTAGCCAACGTCTTTTGTTTACTGGGATGGGGTCTCAAAGAGGAAAGTTTTTAATGCAATATACCCATAAATAATATTGTTCATGGTATATATTTGAAATAATATTGGTCACAAAAGAATGCACTTCCAAATAGTCTTTTGCAACGGCGTCGCAGATTGGGCTTTTTTTAATCAGCTTTTTTGGTCAAGCTCGCCTCCCAACGATCAGTAATAGTTGATTGAACTTCGAAAGCCGAGCAAGACCAGACCTTTCGGCCGGAAAATCAATGGCCTCGTTGCAAAAGTACCCATATTTCTCTAAATATTTGTAATAGAGGATTGATTTAACCACGGAAGCCGAGACCGACCAAACCCTGTCTTAAGCAAACAAACGGCACGTGCTGCAAAAGTATCTGTCATATCCTATAAACGCGCAAAGGAAGAATGTATTGATGTAGCGTAGAACATATATATATATATATATATAATTTCCGGAGAGTAAAAACTATTTGTGTTAGACGTACACAAAACCCAATCCATTCTATTTATAGCATTAAATACATACGTCGTTTCTGACGTAATAATGTGTCATGTATTTCAATGACATTGGTATTTGTAGACGGTACACATTTTGCTATACATTATATTCCTAGTTGCTTTTTGATAGTCATTGACGATCTATATAAGTTTATCTCAATAAAACGATGAATGTGCAAATAATTGTTGGTCTGATTTTTTTTTTGTCATTCTCCGATGTGAAGTTTATCAACGCAGTATAGAAGATGTGTGTTCGATTTACTGAATATACTGTGAGGTTAAAAGGGTTATCTAAATCGTAATAAACAACACAGATATCCAAGCGTAAATACCAAAATAAGATAATACACGAGTTCTAAATGAAATACACTGTTAGAAAAAGCATTACACATAATTTTGTCGACGATTCAAGTTCGAGTCGAAACCAAATGGGGAACGTGAAGTTCATTCCCTATTTATTATTCCTTATTCCTTATTCAAATGTGAAGTTGGTTACTTGTTCCTTATTCGAATGTGAAGTTGATTACTTGTTCATTGTTCCTTATTCGTTACTTATTCCGATTTGATCTAAGGTACTGCATATGTTGATGTTGCCAACAGCAAATGTCATGTTGCCAACAGCAAATGTCATGTTGCCAACAGCAAATGTCATGTTGCCAACAGCAAATGTCATGTTGTTGTTGATGTAGATGCTGATGGAGATCTATGAGTACATATTAAATAACCTGTTACTAATTCGAAAAACCTGTTATTTATTCGTTACTTATTTGGCGGTTATCAAGATTTAACATTTGAATAAGGAATAAGGAATAAGAAATAGGGAATAAACTTCACGTTCTCCATGCAGTTTGAATGGATTTAACTGGATATCAAACTCTAACATCTTGATAACCGCCGAAAAAGTAATGAATAAGTAATAGGTTCTTTGAATAAGTAGCAGGTTATGTAATAGGTACTTATAGATCTAGGTCAACATTTACAACACCAATAACATCACAATCGTTGTTTGCAACATCAACATATGCAATTCGAATGATATTTGTGATAGCAAAGGTTCTTTTCTTGAAAAAGGCCGAATAAGTAACCAGATTTTGAATAAGTAACAGGTGATTTAAAATGTACCAATGGGTAAATCTCATCATCTTCAACAACAACAAAATCATCAACAGTGTTGTTGGCAACATCAACATATGCAGTACCTTAGATCAAGTCTGATTAAGTAACAAATAAGGAAAAAAGGAACATTTAACCAACTTTACATTTGAATAAGGAATAAGGAACGAGGAAAAGGGAACGACCGAATAAGTAACAGGTATAGCTCACTTACATCCTTTACAACAACAACAACCTCAATAGTGTTGTTGGCAACATAAACAAATGCATTCTGAATAATATTTGGGACAGCAATGGCTTCTTTTCTTGAACACAGCCGAATAAGTAACAGGTTTTTGAATACGTAACAGGTGATTTAAAATTTACCAATGGGTCTCTGTCAGCATCGACAACAACAACAGCATCAACATTGTGATTTTCAACATCAACATATGCAGTTTCAATGATGTATTGGATGGAACATGCTTCTTTTCGTGAAACGGTAGAATTAATTAAGTAACAGGTTTTTTATAAATAACAGGTTATTTAATGGGAACTTATAGGTCTCCCTTAGCATCTATAACAACAACAACATCACATTTGCTGTTGGCATCATCAACGTATGCAGTTTGAATTGATTTTCTGGATATCAAACTCCGACATCTTGATAACCGCCGAATAAGTAACGATTAAGTAACAGGTTTGTTTAATAAGTAACAGGTGATTTAAAATGTATTAACGGGTCTCCGTCAGCATATACTACTAAAACATTATTAAAATTGTGGTTTGCAACATCGACATATGAAATTTGAATGATATTTGTGTTAGCAGAGACTTATTTTTTTGACAAAGGCCGAATAAGTAACCATATTTTGAATAATAACAGTTGATTTAAAATGTACCAATTGCTCTCGTTCATCATCTACAACGACAACAACATCATCAACAGTGTTGTTGATAGCATCAATATATCCAGTACCTTAGATCAAATCTGATTAAGTAACAAATAAGGAACAAGGAACATATAACCAACTTTACATTTGAATAAGGAATAAGAAACAAGTAACCAACTTCACATTTGAATAAGGAATAAGGAACATGGAACAGGGAGCGGCCGTATAAATAACAAGTTTTTTAATAAGAAACAGTTGATTTAATATGTACCAGTAACTCACTTTCATCATTTACAGCAACAACAACCTTAAGATTGTTGTAGGCAACATAAACAAATGCATTTGAAGGATATTTGGGACAGCAATGGCGCCTTTTCTTGAACACGGCCGAATAATTAACAGGGTTTGAATAAGTAAGAGGTAATTTAACATATACCAATGGGTCTTTGTCAGCATCTACAACAACAACAGCATCAACATTGTGATTTTCAACATCAGCATATGCAGTTTCAATGATGTTTAGGATAGAAAAGTCTTCTTTTCATGAAAACGGCAGAATAAGTAACAGGTTTATAGAATAAGTAACAGGTTATTGAATAGGTAGTTATAGATCTCCATCAGCATATACAACAACAACAACATAACATTTTCTGTTGGCAACATCATTATATGCAGTACCTTAGATCAAATCTTAATAAGTAACGAATAAGAAACAAGGAACAAGTAACCAACTTTACATTTGAATAAGGGACAAGGAATAAGTAACCAACTCCACATTTGAATAAGGAATAAGGAACAAGGAACAAGATATCAACTTCACATTCGAATAAGGAATAAGGAATAAGGAATAGGGAATGAACTTTACGGAGGTAACAACACTGGCGGTTCTTTAATTACGTAATCCGTTAGAGAGCGCGCGCGTTCGACTATTCCACTGCTTATGTGTTACTAAGATATGGATTATAATATAGTTGCATGCAAAACATTAACAAGAATCTTTTAAAGCGTGATAGTTTGCATGATATGCAGAATTAGTTATCTAACTTGATAATTTACATAGGTGTGATCATTGGGAAGGTTTGTATAAAGTTCAAATGCAATGCATTAAGTAGTAAGTGAGATGTGGACTTTTAATGTAGCTGCACGCAAAACATTAACCAGCATTTCTAAGCATAAAAAGTGCCATAACTTTCATTAAATGCAGGATACAGAAATTAAACTTGATTATATACATAGGTGTGATAGTTGGGCAGTATTGTACAAAAACCGGTGAAATGTATGAACATGCATGCAAAACCTTAACCAATGTGTGACGCCGACGCCGACACCGACGCCAGGGTGAGTAGAATAGCTCTCACATTCTCCGAATAGTCGAGCCAAAAAACGACGATCAAATTTCTACCCTAAACACTGGTCACAAAGATTTGATCTACAAGAGATTAGTTTAAGAGAACCAGACTTTATAATACGGCACTTACGGTGACCTTTTAGCGTGCGTCGTCCGTCAAAATCTTCTCCTCTGTAACCTTTAATTGATTACACCAAGCCATGTTGAATTGGTCGAAACATGTGATCGCAAGGGCTGGGAATGTGTTGCCTTATATGGTTATATTGAACACTTTAACAAATCGTCCATTCCGAAAGTATCTGGCCAACTTCCAAATAATTTAGAAAAAATCCTTAGGGACGATCTACAACATTATTTCAAGGCATATTGGTTGGTAAAAAAAAGTCATTGCATAATTAAGGTGAGCGATCCAGGGCCATCATGACCCTTTTGTTTTAATAGCTTGTCAGGACCATATGCACTCGACAGTAGGAAAGAAGAAAGCATCCCACTTTCAAAGTATTTATGTTACAATATATATATAATAGGTACATGCACAAAAATAAAAGATGATCAAGATAATGTAACAGGTACTTACAAAGAGAAAGGTAATTCACATAGGGCATTCAATCGCCCGCGATTTCCTGTTAACAGACTGCACGATATCACTTTAATTAAAGGTTCTGAGCTCCAGATGGAGATCAACATTTTGAAATGTTGAAACTTCTGCAAATATTGCTTATTGTGACAACAAAGTAAGTTATAAATAGTTCAAATCTATTTTGGAAGAAAATGTACACAATTTCACTTACTGGGTATGTCTAACCAGTAAAAATGAAGCATAAAATATCAATATTTACATATTTATTGTACTAGAAAGTGAAATTATTACTCTAATTTTGTACCAGAATTATGATTCGCATATTTCAAGACTTTTAAACAGTCTTTTAAACCTTTGACTATACTATCTATACTCTGGAGTGCAGCACCTCTAACGGCAACATTACACTTCAAGTTAGAAATCATTATGTGTGACTGACTACAAGAAACTGCTCTTGCATTTATACACAGTTACACTTGTTACATAAAAAGAAATGTTCGTCACTAAACCATTCTTGTATGTTGGTTCAGATTAGTCTCGGATCATACCAAAGACTTTAAAAATAGTAGTTTTATGGCTACCCTTCTTAGCGCTCAGCGTTGCGGGGTTAGCATAACGACTGACTGTCTGGTGTCAGGTTAAATGGACCAGAAGTACTGGTAACTTACACATGAAACGCCGTAATATAACTGAAAACATGTTGAAAGCGGTGTAAAACACCAAGCAATACATCAGATCAGTCTGAAGATAACGAAAACAAAATGTTCCGAGGATCACAGACGGTTAAGGCAACGGTCAATAAGGTACTATCCGTTAAATTGTCAAATACTTTTAAATTGCACATATGTTTTATTAAATTGTTTAAAACAGGTTGAACAAATCCGAATTTAAGTTATCAAGGACGGCGTGCAGTAACTTCCCTTTACTTATAAGGTTTGTAAATTTTGTTTGAATTAATATTATTTTCAATTTTCTTCTAATTTTGTGATACTAAGAGTTATTTTGTGTTTCTTGGTCGCAGTATATTTCTTTTTAAAAACTACTGAACGATTAATTCGTTTAAATTGTCAAATACCTTTATATTGCACTTAAGTTTTAATATTTTTTTTTCCAAATAAGTTGAGCAATTCCGACTTTTAAGTTGTCAAGGACTGTCACACAATGAGGTTAGAGATATACACGTGAGGCGAGCGGTATAGCCATATACGGGCTATGGGAGATCACGTTTATACGTAGCCAGCCCTATAGTATATATTGTTTATTTATTTGAGAGCACAGGGAGAGAGTCAGAGAGAGATAGACAGGTCGGAGAGTCTGGGAGAGAGAGTCATGCGACTCTAGTTTAATTTAGAACTTACCTTCATAACAAAACGAATGTACCACTATACGATTTCATTTATTTACCTGTGTTTTCCTGGTGGACAATTTAATGTAGCTGACTAGAGTGCTACAGGACGGCGTGCAGTAACTTCCCTTTATTTATAAGGTTTGCAATTTTCGCACAAATTAATATGAATTTCATTTCTTTTTTGTCATATTTAGAACTAGTTTGTGTATTTGTGTTTCTTGATCCAAGTATTATTTTTACAAACTATTGAACAATTAATTCGTTTAAAAACAATCCCACATATTGAGGTTATTCAGAACCGTTGCTGAAGTGTGTCCATTTTCTTGTAACTTGTGTATTTTGTCAAATAATTTCAATCTTAAACGAATTCCAGTTTGGAGGCAGAATTAGCGCATTAATTGAATTGAAACTTTTAGGAAAAGGTATCATGTATTGTTTATATATCATACTGGAAACACGACTAATCCTCAAGAACATCTCGATTGTGTGAAGAACAAGCGCGGTGGAATGATTTTTGTATGCTTTTCCGACAAAACAAACCACTAATAAATAAATGCTTTTACTTATCAAATGAAGGAACAGACTAGCATTAATTGAATTGAAACATTACGGTAAAGGTATAATTTTTTGATTATTTATCATACTCGAAACATGGCTAATGCTCAAGTACATCTCTTTCTGGCGACCCTTAACTGCATAACGTGACTCCCTAGGTGCTTCAACGTGATAGTTGTAATATAGACAATGTATTCTTGTATGATGAATTAAATGATACAATTTCTTCTGGAAACTATTGATATTCTAATAAAGTCTGAACATTAATGTTTGAAACATATTAAGATTACCTTAAAACACAGAGTGCTCGGTGAGTGCTAATAAAAAGCTGAAATTTGATTGGTTGATACGGCTAGCATAATCTGAATACACCCTTTACAGTCTGGAACCATACACCCCATGTTGATACCTTGCGTCGTTGCAAGTCACCCTGAACATTTATATGGGACCTTTGGTGTATCAACCCTTAGCAATTTTTCCTTTTATCACACCGTTTTAATCTGTACTCAATACTTATACTTTCATAAAAAGTGATTTCCCGCATGTATGCAATGATGTTATCAAAGTCGTCTGTTGCAAAAGTGTTGTATGTGGTAAAGGATTAACAGCGTCCTGGTATATACTATCGTTAAACAACTTACATGTTGTCTGAGTGGCTGGGTAGTCCATGTGTTAACACACTGGACTGTCAATCCAGAGGTATGGGGTTCAAATCCCGGTTCTGGAAATTTAAGAGGCGCATTTAAGCTTCTACCACTCAACTTAAGGTCAAGTACTGGTCCTTTCCCGGATAAATAACCTCGCGTGTATCGGTGCTATACACCGGGCACGTAAAAGAACCAAGCTGTCTTTTTGGAAAGAGCTATGGTATCGCACCCGGAATCCCTTGTATCTAACTTTGTCTGCTCGCCAAATAGTTAATTCTGCACGGCGAAGTTAATTTAAAACAAACAAACAAACAATAAATACTGTCTTCATGGTCTCTCTCGACGGTTGACTACTCCTCTATTAAGGTTATGCGCATACTAATAATCCCCTGTGATATATTGCTATCCTGTTTTGATCTTTCCGTAAAATCAAGGTGGCACACTTTACTAGTATATTAGTAGACATTATTATCAAGGTGGCCCACTTTACTCGTATATCAGTAGACATTATGATCAAGGCGGCTCACTTTACTCGTATATCAGTAGACATTATTATCAAGGTGGCACACTTTACTCGTATATCAGTAAACATTATCATCAAGGTGGTCAACTTTCCTCGTATATCAGTAGACATTCTTATCAATGAGCACGATGCTTACAGGGTGTGTTATTTAACTACTTAAACTAACAACGCATGTGCTGAACTCCAGATGCAGATCAAAATTGAGAAATATTGAACTATTGCGTAAGTTATAAATAGTTTAACACTATTTTGGCAGTAAATGTTGAAAAACAGCCAATTGAAAGTCAAGAAAATGTACAAAATTTGCCTTACTGGGTATGTCTACCCAGTTTAGATTCAATATTGAGATGTGTATTGTACTGGAAAGTGAAATTATTACTCTAATTTTATCCAAGAATTATGATTCTAATATTTCAAGACAACTTTTGAACGGTTTTAGAACTTTGACAATACCATCTATATTCTGGTGTTCAGCACCTTTAGGCCTAATATCGTGTATAGAGCTCTAGTCAAAACGGGTAGGCCAAGTATTTAGCCGAGTGGAATTGATTACTTTGTATTTAATTTGAGCCCTATTCAATTGGTGTATGGTACCCGGCGTACTATAATCAATAGGTAATGGTAGGGGAATGTTACCACACTTACATCGTTGTCTGGTACCCGGCGTCCTGTAGAATATTGGTAATGGTAGGGCATTGACACCACACGTCCATCGTTGTCTGGTACTCGGCGTAGTCAATTAGTAATGGTAGGGAAATGTTCTCACACGTCCATCGTTGTCTGGTATCCGGCGTACTATAGCCAATAGGTAATGGTACGGGAATGTTACCACACGTCCATCGTTGTCTGGTACCCGGCGTTATATAGTAAATAGGTTGACTGGTACTCGGCGCTGTACATCTGTAATGGTAGTGGAATGTTACAACACGTCTATCGTTGTCTGGTACACGGCGTACTGTATACTATTGGTAATGGTAGGGGAATGTTACCACACGTCAATCGTTGTCTGGTACTCGGCAAAGTAAATTAGTAATGATTGGGGAATGTAACCAAACCACCATCGCTGTCTGGTACCCGGCGTAATATAGTCCATAGGTAATGGCGGGGGAATGTTACCACATGTCAATCTGTGTCTGGTACTCGGCGTACTATAATCAATAGGTAATAGTTGGGGAATGTTACCACACGTCCATCGTTGACTGGTACCCGGCATACTACAGAACAATTGGTAATGGTAGGGTAATGTAACCACACGTATATAGTTGTCTGGTACCCAGCGTACTATAGTCAATAGGTAAAGGAAGGGGAATGTTACCACACGTCCATCGTTGACTGGTACCCGGCGTACTTTAGTCAATAGGTAATGATAAGGGAATGTTACCACACGTCAATCTTTGTCTAATACCCGGCATACTATAGTCAATAGGTAATGGTAAGGTAATTTTACCACACGTCTATCGTTGCCTGGTACCCGGCGTACTATAGTCAAAAGGTAATGGTACGGGAATGTTGTCACAAGACAATCGTTATCTGGTACCCGGCGTACTATAGTCAATAGGTAATGGTAAGGGAATGTTACCACACGTCCATCGTTGTCTAGTACCTGGCGCAGTTTATTCAATAGGTAATGGTTAGGGAAGGTTACAACACTTAACTCTTTGTCTGGTACCCGGTTGACTAAATACAAATTGGTAATGACAAGGGAAGGTTACAACACGTCAATCTGTGTCTGGTACCCGGTGTACTGTAGTATATTGGTAATGGTATGGTAATGTTACCACACGTCAATCTTTTTCTGGTACCCGACGTACTGTAGTATATTGGTAATGGTGAGGTAAGGTTACCACACGTCAATCTTAGTCTGGTACCCAGCGTAATGTAGTATATTGGTAATGGTACGGTAAGTTTACCACATGTCAATCTTTGTTTGGTACTCGGCGTACTGTAGTATATTGGTTATGATAGGGGAAGGTTACCACACGTCAATCTTTGTCTGGTACCCAGCGTAATGTAGTATATTGGTAATGGTACGGTAAGGTTACCACATGTCAATCTTTGTTTGGTACCCGGTGTACTATAGTCAATATCTCATGATAGGGGAAGGTTACCACACGTCCATCTTTGTCTGGTACCCGGCGTACTGTATTATATTGGTAATGGTAGGGGAATGTTACCACACGTCAATCGTTGCCTGGTACCCGGAGTACTATAGTCATTAGGTAATGGTAGGGGAAGGTTACCACCCTTCCATCGTTGCCTGGTACCCGGCGTACTATAGTCAATAGGTAATGGTATGGGAATGTTACCACACGTCCATCGTTGTCTGGTACCCGGCGTTCTACAGTCAATATGTAATGGTAGGGGAATCTTACCACACGTCAACCTTTGCCTGGTACCCGTCGTATTATAGTCAATAGGTCATGGTAGGGGAAGGTTACCACACGTCCATCGTTGTCTGGTACCCGGCGTATTATAGTCAATAGGTAATCGTATGGCAATGCTACCACACGTCAATCTTTGTCTTGTACCCGGCATACTGTAGTATATTGGTAATGGTAGAGGAAGGCTACCACACTTCAATCGTTGTCTGGTACCCGGAGTACTATAGTCAATAGGTAATGGTAGGGGAAGGTTACCACAAGTAAATATTTGTCTGGTACCCAGCGTACTGTAGTATGTTGGTAATGGTAGAGGAAGGCTACCACACTTTAATCGTTGTCTGGTACCCGGAGTTCTATAGTCAATAGGTAATGGTAGGGGAAGATTACCACACGTCAATCTTCGTCTGGTACCCGGCGTTCTATAGTCAATAGGTAATGGTAAGGGAAGATTACCACACTTCAATCGTTGTATGGTACCCGGAGTTCTATAGTCAATATGTAATGGTAGGGGAAGGGTACCACACGTCAATCTTCGTCTGGAACCCGGCGTACTATAGTCAATAGGTAATGGTAGGGGAAGGTTACCACACGTCAATCTTTGTCTGGTACCGACGTAATATAGTCAATAGGTAATGGTAGGGGAAGATTACCACACGTCAATCTTCGTCTGGTACCCGGCGTTCTATAGTCAATAGGTAATGGTAGGGGAAGGGTACCACACGTCAATCTTCGTCTGGTACCCGGCGTACTGTAGTATACTGGTAATGGTAGGGTAAGGTTACCACACGTCAATATTTGTCTGGTACCCGGCGATCTTTAGTAAATTAGTAATGGTAGGAGAAGGTTACCACACTTTAATCTGTATCTGGTACCCGGCGTACCATAGTTAATACATAATGGTAGGGGAAGGTAACCACACTTCAATCTTTGTCTGTTACCCGGCGTAATATAGTGAATTAGTAATGGTAGGGACAGGTCACCCTAAAAGTCAATCGATAAATACTGACATTTGCAAATGTTTTGAAATTAACCGATTACCGACACATTTCGACGCTCATGCAGCAGACGATGTTTATAAACATTGTAGCAAAAGAAGAAAGTGTTCAGAATGACCAATTTATTTTTTACCCAAAACCTTTCAGCTGTTTTCAATAATTACAGTTTCTTTTACAAAGATATTCCAAACGTTAGCAAAACGGACGTTTCAAAGTCGTCTGCTGCATATTTGTTATATGTTGGAATAGTTATTATCAATAACGACCAAAGTACAGACTTCTTCTGTTCAATTTCTCGTTGTTATCGTTCATCATTCTCTTCCAGAATGCTTGTAAACTTAGATGGAGAAGATAGGCTGATCTTGGTCTTCGCTCCTCGCCACATTTCAAAGGCTACATTTAGCGCGACTCAGCCTATATGCTCACATCATATCTCTTTTTCTTTAATTGCGAATAAAAGAGAGTGAAATGAAACAAGTCCTCTGAATAGTTAATATTAAATTCCACAAGGAATTGTTTATCTAAATTGACAGCATGGCTTTTTATAAAACCCATTAGCATTACCATGGTGAAATGAGCAGATATCATAATAAGCAGAAGAACAATTGTAGTGTAGATTAATTTTATATTTAATTGTTTCTCTATGATAGGGTCAACAGTGTCGTTGTTGCAAATCGCTTATATGAAATGTATTTCAAAACTTTGACAAATGAAATAAAATGCGCGAAATTATGTACACGAAACATTATTGAGTTGTCGATTACAAAAGGAATTAAACCTTGCCAGAGACAAATAGACACACGTGTGTATATTTTTCTGGCCTAACCTATTCATACTTAACTGCAGATAACGTGAACTCATTTTATAAAAACTGAACTGCTGATATAAGCATCGTTGAACACAATTTTGAGAATTAAATCTAAACTTCGACTGATATCATACTTAGCTTATCTAGCTATTGGTAATGGTTAGGTATTAACGGAAGTGTCATCATAATCAAGGGAGGTAATTATTTGATTTGAAAATGTTCGATCTACAAACTCAGTTCAATTGACTCGATGTGATGCATTATATGCATAGTGTACTGTTGCTAACTCATTTATTTATTACAAAATGCACACGTATTTGAAAAATATTTATGTCTGCAATTTGGTTACTTCGTACCTACATGCCATTTTCCCTTTTTTGACCTTTTATTTTTCCAAAAGTCGCCTACTGCATGCAGGTGCATGCGTCAAAATGACAATTTAATTCGCTAATTTTCAGCTTCAACAAGTGCATTGATTTTGAACTATAATAATACTGGTGTAGTTTTAAGAAAGTTTCGTGTTCTTCGCATTCTATTTAACCTTAATAGTTTAAAGAACACATCATAAACTAATTGATGTTCACTTTGAGATCAAATGAAAACCACACTCAATGTTAATGAATGACTACTCATTGTTATAGGGAGAACCTGTTAGATAAAAACTTTGAGCTGTAGAAACGACCAGTGGATTCAAGTTGTAGCAATTGTATACGTTTTATCAATTAAATTCATGCGAACTGTATTGTTTTTGGAAGGTGATTATTATGTAATAATCTTCTTCCTATGGGATTGCACACTGACCCAAATGGAATATGCCCTATAACATTTAATTCTACAGGTTTTTTTTTATACATACGCTAATCAATATAGTGCGATGAATTCAAAGTAAAATCTACCTAATAGTCTTTTCATTTACAATCAGTTGAATGAAGAATATAGAGTTCATACTTTATTTTCAAACTGAAAATGTATTTGCGTCTTTTAAAGTGAATTTTTTTTTAAGAAGTACAAATATTTCTGCAGTAAACATTACTATGTATATTCTTACGCGCCACGCTTTTGTGAACAACACCGATACACCGGATCAGATACATTACACGAACTAGGTCAATTCGAGGACATACATGTAAGAAGAAACACCCCCAGTGTATTCAAGAGACATATCACGTGTCCAAAAAAGGAAGTTTGAACAAGTTTTCTAAATTACTTGACTGGAGACATATCCATGGCCGAGACGGATTTATATGGGCATGCCTTTTGCGGTGTGTTCTAAACAAAAAATGTTTTTACAAGTGATAAGGATGCCTTCAAGGATGTGATAATCAAAAATGAATTTTAACAAGGCACATTACATGTCAGGATGGTAGCCAGAAATCTTAACCCAAATAATTCTCGACCCTAGTTTTAGGCGACCCCATTATCGGTTTATATAGGTGTGAATGGATGGTTTAACACACAAGTGTCATGAAGAAAAGCGGTATGATGCTTGACTGATTATTGATACTTGATTACCTGTTGATTGATTATTTAAATGA
This sequence comes from Serripes groenlandicus, assembly GCA_031761405.1. Taxonomy (NCBI): domain Eukaryota; kingdom Metazoa; phylum Mollusca; class Bivalvia; order Cardiida; family Cardiidae; genus Serripes; species Serripes groenlandicus. Next base: position 47,983,192 of record JASEVX010000011.1, on the reverse strand, counting down.
TCTTGATGTGTTCTAAAACGTTAATCTGCTGCAGACGACTTTGAAAACATTTGGTGAGAAAGGAGAATATGTATATGACAGGTTGGCTTCTGGCTAAGGTATAATTATATAAATGAATTAGGAACATTGTGAGAAAAGGAGGAAATGTCCTCTATCAAACAATACTTCAAATCTTAGGAATTCTTTGAAAACCATGTTATAGGATAATTTATAACGATGTTAAAACAAACATCATTATTACATTAATCATTATCTAAATGTAGTGATTAAACAACAAAAGAACCATCATCCATTCACACCTATATAAACTGAGGTCTAAATTGGGGTCGACTATTCTTAGGAAATTGGGGTCGAGAATTCTGGAAGCCGTCAGGACCAATGCGATGCTTTAAAAGAATCCGCTCTGCAGCTAACCATCATTCAAGTAAGTATAAAAACATCTTGCAAAACAGTTAAATCTTAAGAATTGGAAAATGAACAATTGATTTTAATTCGAAAGCATTTAGAGAAGTATAGTTGCATATTGTCAACAATTTGACCTTTAATCACAATGCTTTCAAACATCATATGCTGTAAGATCAAATGTCATCTTCATAAGATAAACACAAATGTAAGTTTCATACCTTCTGGTGTATTGAATTTAACAGAGTTTATTTTTTTTATATAGATATAATTCTCCTGTATCATCAGTAATTATAATAGTCATATGTCAATTAACCCTATCCCTTATATAGACGCTTTCTGACGCCTCTGCAGCAAAAATGCCCCAAATATCTGAATCAGAATTCAGTGAAGATTGTGATTTTTTCACACAAATTGAGCGAGAACTGGTTGTATCACCAGGATATTGAGCGTGATTAAAATAAGATTAAAGCTTGTTTCACAATTGATGTAAAAAAGATAAATTAAAAGTCAGATAAGACTGCACAGAGGTCCCAACTGGTTTAAAACTAAACTGGTTGCAGAACCCAAAGCTTGGCTTTTTGACATAACTAATATATACATGTATATTGTTTTCAATTCTGGTCTATTTAAAATTTTGGATCCATGCAAAATTCTGGTTTCCATGGTAACGAAATGAATAAAACTTCAAAATTCTTCTTCTCCCAAACTGGTTGGCAGATTTTCAAATTATTTTGTAGAAATGTTCCTTTGATGACCCTCTATGAGATTCCTTCAAGCCATGTTGATTGGTCGATAAACATGGCCACCAGGGGGGCGGGGCTATTTTGCCTTTTATGGCTATAGTGAAAACTTAAAAAATCTTCTCTTCCGAAAGTGTCAGGCCTATTTTTAAATAATGTTGTAGAAATGTTCCTTGGATGACCCTCTATCAGATTCCTTCAAGCCATGTTGATTGGTCGAAAAACATGGGCGCCAGAGGGGTGGGGCTTTTTTGCCTTATATGTCTATAGTGAAAACTTAAAAAATCTTCTCCTCCGAAAGTGTCAGGCCGATTTTCAAATAATTTTGTAGAAATGTTCCTTAAGTGACCCACTTTCAGATTCCTTCAAGCCATGTTGATTGGTCAAAAACTTGGCCAGTCAGATCCGCCCATGCAAGACTGGATTATGGCCCTTGAAATTGTCAAAATTGGTATAATAGAGCTTGTGAACACAATATAGGCTCCATTGACTATCCGATCTTCACCAAACTTAGATAGTAGTTAAATATTGATGAGAGCTTAATTCCTTTCAAAAACCCGCCAGATGTGCCCTTCCATGACTTAATTATGGCCCTTGAAGTTGTCAACATTGCTATAATACATTTTGTGAACGCGATCAAGTCTTCAGTTTTGTTTGTATCTCCATCAAACTTATACAGTAGTTAGATATCCATGAGAGCTCGGTTCCTACGCTAACCAGCCAGATCCGCCCATGCAAGACTGGATTATGGCCCTTGAAATTGTCAAAATTGTTATAATACAGCTTGTGAACACAATAGAGCCTCCATTTACTATTCGATCTTCACCAAACTAAGATAGTAATTAAATATTGATGAGAGCTTGGTTCCTTTTGCAAAACAGCCAGATCCGCCCATGTACATGTAAGGATTGAGTATGGCCCTTGAAGTTGTCAAAATTATTATAATACAGCTTGTGAACGCGATAAAGTCTTCAGTTTTGATTGTATCTCCATCAAACTTATACAGTAGTTAGATATCCATGAGAGCTCGGTTCCTTTCGCTAACCAGTCAGATCCGCCCATGCAAGACTGGATTATGGCCCTTGAAATTGTCAAAATTGCTATAATACAGCTTGTGAAAACAATAGAGCCTCAATTTACTATAAGATCTTCACCAAACTTAGATAGTAGTTAAATATTGATGAGAGCTTGGTTCCTTTAGCAAACCAGCCCGATTCGCCCATGCAAGGCTGGATTATGGCCCTTGAAATTGTCAAAATTGCTATAATACAGCTTGTGAACACAATAGAGCCTCCATTTACTATTCGATCTTCACCAAACTAAGATAGTAATTAAATATTGATGAGAGCTTGGTTCCTTTTGCAAACCAGCCAGATCCGCCCATGTACATGTAAGGATTGAGTATGGCCCTTGAAGTTGTCAAAATTATTATAATACAGCTTGTGAACGCGATAAAGTCTTCAGTTTTGATTGTATCTCCATCAAACTTATACAGTAGTTAGATATCCATGAGAGCTCGGTTCCTTTCGCTAACCAGTCAGATCCGCCCATGCAAGACTGGATTATGGCCCTTGAAATTGTCAAAATTGCTATAATACAGCTTGTGAAAACAATATAGCCTCAATTTACTATTAGATCTTCACCAAACTTAGATAGTAGTTAAATATTGATGAGAACTTGGTTCCTTTAGCAAACCAGCCCGATTCGCCCATGCAAGGCTGGATTATGGCCCTTGAATTTGCCAAAATTGCTACAATACAGCTTGTGAAGACAATAGAGCCTCCATTACTATCCGATCTTCACCATACATACATGCTCTGGATTAAAAATGACCAAAGAACTATCCCAGTAGAGCATAAGCCCTCATGGGCCTTTTGTTTTAATATTAGACTATTTAAAAGGAAAAAGTAGAAAAAGGTATAAATAGTGTTTGTAATCCCATTCTTTAATTTATCATTTTATTTTATATAAATATACTTTTATTTGCAGTTATTGTCTGATCTCATGTATTAAAACAGCAGTCGATCATATTCTGCATGAAGTTTTATTTTAAAACAGAATGGATTTAGGACATCCCATACAATCAGGGAATAACAGTTCTTATGGCGATTACTGGAGAGGAAATTCATATAAGCAGTTAGTGATATACCCCTTGATCATTGGTACCTGTCTATACAATGAATAGACTGTGGGGTAATATTCTTTCCTGCATACACATCAAAACAGTAAATGGATTGAGATCAACCTGTACAATCATGGAATCACAGCTGTTATGGCGATAATGAGAGAGGAAGTTCATATAGGCACTTAGTGATATACCCGTTGGTCATTGGTGCCTGTCAAACAATGATAATTGCATGCATCTTTGACTGTGGGATAATATAACTTCCTGCATCAACATCATACAAGGGAATATATTGAGAGAAACCCATTTACTGATGGAATTAGCTGTTATGATGATGACAGGAGAGGAACTTCAGCTGATTACATATAATACTAATGAATTCATACAAGGTAATGTTTATTAATGGATAAGTTTATCAAAATGATATCAAGCTTGTTTTATCTAATTAAATGTAGTATATATAAAGAAAGTCCTGTTTTTTTATTGCACATTTTTTTTTTTTTATGTCATCACGTTTTTTCTGATGTCTTTCAGTCACACGCCATTAACAATTGCCTTGTGAACAATCTACAGGCAACATTTTACAATGTTCATCCAATATGAATGAAAGTTTATCAGATAATTATCTCTATCAAATCTTGGCCAAGTGATAGACAGGGTCCTGTGAGGTGAAACACTAGGTTTCAATGTCAATTTGAAGGAACATATTGAAAACACTCAGGATGCCTTAGTTTAAACTTAAGCATGTTGAAATGTTTTCAAAATAACTGTTTTGATGATATCTAGGCTAAGTTTAATTATCTTCAGTCATAAACTGGGTCATGTTGGGCGATAAACTAGGTCACTCCACCAAATTGAAGGAAAATCTTGTTAATCTAGAAACCACACTTTGCCTTCAGCAGCTAGAAGCTTTGTCAGAATGTTTGTCTTGACATTATCTAGACCTAGTAAGAATAAGGGTCATGGTGGGTCAGAAACTAGGTCACTAGACCATATTGAAGGTGCTGCATTTTTAATTTTAACATGTTGAAATTTTGTCAGAATTGGTGTTTTGGTGAAACCTAGACTAAAATATAGGTCATGTTGGATAAAAACAACAATGAGGTCCAAAGAAAAACATTTGAGAAAAATCTTGTAAACATGCTTGACCTCGAGGTTTGATTCAGCATCTTGAAACTTTGTCAGAATGTTCACCTGATGATTATTGATCTGACAGCTGTTCTTTTAATGTTAGCATGTTGAAACTTTGGCAGAATGGATGTTTTCACCCAGGAACTATGTCACCAAGCCTAATTGAAGGAAATACTTATTTTCACTATTGTTATTCTTTACCTTTCTGTATTGATTATGTGCATGTGATGAATTGAATGTTAAAGTTGTTGAAGATTTGACTTTGCACCAAAAGATAAAGTAGGAATAGTGTACAACAGCGGTCTCAGTTCCGACAGCTTGAAACAGATTCCTTTATCATGGTAGTCACATACCTTCAGGTTAGACCTGTTATAGATGCTGTGCTCGTGATGAGGCTTTGCCTTTTTCATATTATTTTCTTTATTTAAATTCAAAGTTTTTTCTTCGTAGACAAATATGTGGCCAGAATGCAATTCAAACGTCGTAAAGAATATCATTATTAGATTTGTCTCGTGCTAACTCGAAGTCGAAGGGACTCATTTTTTTTTTCCAGTTATCAACTTGCTCTAGTAATCAATCGATTTATCCTAAATTACTTCACGTATTTACAGATTCGTTATTCATCGCAACTGAAAAGTTTATTACGACAAGCAAGTATTCGATGAAATCATATCAAGAAAACAGCACAGGCGCATATCTGATTGCTCGTCTGAGAAATCAAAACTGCTGCTATGCTATTTTCAAAAGACAGATCTGTTCCCGGAATGGCTTCGAGTTAAGCAATATGTATATTTGAATTACGTCTGGTAATTGTCGGTTGTATTGCAACAGCACACATTCTGACCAGAGCGTTCGTTGGCCGCCCATATGTTATATAGATAAAAATGCATATATTGACGAAAAAATTAGAATTGTAGTCGCACTAGTTTTTCCTACCAATGAACGTTTATCTCATGTCACATAGGTTATAGTCGCACTAGTTGTTCCGTCAATGTACCTTTATCTCATGTTACATCGGTTATAGTCACATTATGTTTGCCGTCAATGTACCTTTATCTCATGTTGCATCGGTTAAAGCGCACTAGTTTTCCCGTCAATGTACCTTTATCTCATGTCACATCGGTTATAGTTGCACTAGATATTCCGTCAATGTACCTTAATCACATGTTACATCGGTTAAAGCGCACTAGTTTTCCCGTCAATGTACCTTTATTTCATGTCACATCGGTTATAGTCGCACTAGTTTTCTGTCAATCTACATTTAGCTCATGTCACATCGGTTTTATTCGCACTAGTTTCCCGTCAATGTACCTTTATCTCATGTCACATCGGTTATAGTCGCACTATTTTTTCCCCGTCAATGTACCTTTATCTCATGTCCCGTCCCTTATATTCGCACTTGTTTTTCCGTCAATGTACCTTTATCTAATGTCACATGGGTATATTCGCACTAGTTTTTCCATCACTGTACCTTTATCTCATGTCACATGGGTTATAGTCGCACTAGTTTTCCCGTCAATGTACCTTTATCTCATGTCACATAGGTTATAGTCGCACTAGTTTTTCCGTCAATGTACCTTTATCTCATGTCACATGGGTATACTCGCACTAGTTTTTCCGTCAATGTACCTTTATCTCATGTCACATGGGTTATGTTACAAGGTCTCCAGATACAGGTAGCTCTTTTAAATCCACAAAACATAACGTTTGAATGTTGCCGTTTGTGTATATTTATTTAAGTCACGAATATATTACCTGAAAAAACTGAAACATGGATACAGAGTTAGTTATGGCTCTTTTTACCCACAACGGTTTTCTAAATTCGTTTTTTTGCTAACATCGTGTTAGATCCTTTTTGAACGAGTGTCGCCAAGCCCCTGTAACTCAGTCGATAGGGACGCGGGATGTCAATCCAGGGGTTGTGAGTTCGAACCCCAGCTCGGCCAACATACACAAATCACTGTGACAAGCGAAATTCGTCTTTCATCAATAGGTAAACAGTCTAATTTGAAAAGCAGTCAGTTGCTTGGAAGGTATGTTGTGTGAATAACTGGTGTAGGAAAGCCAGGAAACACATGCGAAGGTGAACTGGCCGCCGCGATATGACAATCTTTGAAAACGGCGTTTAACCCCAATACGTAAATCAATCAATCCAATCAAGCAATCAATCAATGTACGATTTTCACCTTCAAATTGTTGACATTCATTAAATGTTGAAATAGATAATCAGACACATCTGTGTAAATATATTGATACTGGCAACAATGGAAATGAGTATAAGTTTAACACCTCCCTCTTTACTGCCTATGGACGCTTCTGAAGCTGACGACTTTTTAAAGCATCATGATAATCAACAGGGTCCTATGAACTCATGGATGAAAGTGTATCCACTCAATTTGTAGCATTTGAATATTCTACTAAGCTATTCAGCTGTTCCTTCATTTAATGTTGTACACATACACAACACGGCCCTTATGTTTATAATTTCAAATTTAATTCGCATCGTCGGGCAAAACCGGTAGGACGATATAAATATCAATAGAAATTGTGTATCGTGAAAAACACTACTGAGTAAAAAGTACCCCTGACTGATCTATAAGTACCTTCAGATCAACAACTTCTATAACCTGCGCACACTTATTGAGAATTTGAAAGAATAAAAAACAGTGCATGTATTTGTTCACCTATGTTAAGGAAAAATAACATGTTGAGTTGTTTTGAGGCAGCTGTGACTGTGACTGTATAAAGCCATGCTTTGACTGGCCCCTACAATTTGGATTATTTTGTATAAACGTAGTTTACTGTAAAATAATCTCCAGAAACGGACCATTCATTATTGTTCTAGTATAGCACCGTGTAAATATTCTTTGGTTTATAAAATGATTCATGATGTTAATTTTAAAAGTATTATATAAATTAGTTCAAGCAAGGTAAAACAAATATGACACATTTTTTTAGTTTTAAGTAACAACATGATTTGTTGCATGTAGAATTGTTAATTAATGGAGATCGAATAGCAATACTGGCAGACTTTATTGAGAGTGATATAATAATACATGACATATACGAAACATCTGATATTCTTCAAACTGAAGGAATTGTGCAGTGGAAATCCCATGATACAGGTGTTAATACGTTGGGTAAAGAGCTCATCGCTTTTTGTAAAACACATTTATGTTATATTGTAAATTGGCGTTTTGGGGAAGGATTTTAGAGTTGTGGATACACATTTAGTAACACTAATGGCTCTAGTACCATATGGACTATTATATAGTGTCAAACACTATTTTTGATCTCGCTCATGAATTCGAAACATTGAATAGCACTGAGAGTAGCCATATGCCTTTGCAACTTCAGACTAAAGTTAACATTATAACAGAACAAGGGCATTCAGACAGGATGAAAACAGTATATAAGTTGGAAAATGGAAAATGCTGACGTATATTTGCAGAATATATATATCTGTATTCTTGATGACAGTTTAAATGCTATTGAGCAGAGCCTTAATAACATACTGATCTAGCGCTAAGAGAATTAGACACAGTAACATTCACATGTAGCAAAGAGTGTAAAAGGGTTACAACAACAATGAATAGAAATCACAGAGTAAGCAAACCTTGGTTTAACAATGAGTTAGTAAGAGCGGAGGAAAAACTAGGAATATATTGCAACGGTTTCGGTCCAGTCGAAGTGTAGATGTATTAGATACATACATAACATGTAAACAAGAAACATTATGTACGAAAAATCGTTGTCATTATAGAAAGGTTTATCTGTCCAAATTGGAAATGTTAAAAACCCAAAGTCATTCTGGCTTGAAATAAAGAACTTTTCTAATAAGTCAAGTCAACAGCCAGATATTTCTAGAAATCGTTGTTATGACCATTTTTCAACGTTCTTCTCGGAAATCAATATTAACGATTCACCCTACACTGTAAATGAAAACGAAGTGTTAGAAACAAGCTTTAATTAAATTGAGGAGGTACTATTAAACGAACTAATATCAGATACATAAATATAAGATAGTGTGAAGGCATTGAATCCTAATAAAGCCTAATGAGGCGAGTTATCCGCACAACATATTGTCTACGGAATACATGATTTATTACCATACATTCACACATTGTTTAATAGGCTCTTTCAGAACAGTGGAGAACATCAAATTATTGTTCTAATACATAAACAGAGAAATATAAATGACCCATAATAACTACAGAGGCATTGCATTATTAGATGTTTAGAGTAATGATTACATTACTATAATTACAAAAAGGCTAACGTTTTATGCCGAAAGTTATAACTTACTATGTGAAGCCCAGGCGGGTTTTAGGGCAGGATACAGCACGATGGACAATGCTTTTGTGTTTTATGCCATCGCAAACAAAAAGCTATTCGTTAACAAAAAGCATTTATATGTCGCCTTTGTCGACTTACAAAAGGCTAACGATTCCGTTGATCATCCAGTTCTGATTGATAGATTGGAGTTTAACGCCGTTTTTAACATTTTCTTAGTCATATCACGACGGCCAGTTCACCTACACATGTGTTTCCTGGTTTTCTTTCACCAGTTCTCAACACAACAATCTTCGTAAGCAACTGGTTGCTTTTCCATATAGACTTAGCCCATTGGTCATAATACGAAAACAAACCATGAGTTTTTTCGCTTATAGGTAACAGGTGTGAGTTTTCTTTTTTTTTTCAATACCCATTAAGGTTTCTGAAATGAAATTGAAAAATTCAATGGAGGACGCCATTTTGGATATGTTTAAAATGCGGCCGGTCCGACGTATAAACACAGTTTGAAAAATATTGTAGTCTAGTCAATCATTATTAATTCTAAATCGATGTTTAAGGTAATAAAAGAAGTGCGTAATTTCGTGTGAACTAACAATTTTAAGAAAAAGCGAAAAATGCGTGGAGCTGAGAATGAAATATTTAGTTCCAGTTTGTCAAAATAGCCAACTAGTACCGTACTAATCAAGGTGATCTAGACGCACGCCATTTACAGTAAAGCGCTTTACAGACACAACGAAAAATTGCCGTTTGAAGCCTTACATTTTACTGTATCCCGAATAATGACGACTTGAGACGTATCTGGTGAAATATGTAAATAGAAACAACTCCAATGTATCGTCTAAAGTGTTGGTAAGTAGGCCTAACATTATATTGTAGAGATGTCGGCAGTCTTCGCGAAAATCTTCAATCATGATTGTCGGACAACAAATTCTTCGAACTGACAAATATTCAAATACATTCTCATTTTCAACCATCTGATTATTTGTACAACCTGGACTACACTACATTTACATTTCAGTTGGGAATTATGCAATAAGATATAGTGAAAGAGAGTGGGATACATTTTAATTAAATCGTGGTACTGTGGTAAATATACAGTGTAGCGAATCCGACGTTTTATAGTTAACCAAAGTTGTGTCCCTTTGTTTAATTGGATCTATTTGTATAAACAAGTCAACAACACAAAGGAAACAATAATTCTGGTTAGTACTGGTTTAAATATCCTATAAACTAAAGCCTTGAGATTTTTCAGAATCAGATACATGCATATATGGTCATTGCTCACAATGCATACCCAGCCTGTTGTTTATTTTGTTTATAATTTACCCTTTCCCACATACAATAAAGCTGCAGCAGACGACTTTGAAGTTATTAAGTCCGAAAGATGAAAAATCTCAAAATGATAGTAGGAATATTGAATAGAGTTTAAATCATTGTGACAAATGGAGAAATTTCTCATCATGAGCAATTTCTCTATTTGCCGCTATGATTTCAAAAGTTGTCTGCTACAGAGGCGTCAGAAAGCGTCTTCATGAGGGAAACGGTTAAAGCCTTAGCAAATGTTTAAGGTAAATGCTTCAGAAGCTGATTCAAACATTGAGTACGTACATGTACCTTGTCAATGTCCGTGAACAGGCGGGAGTAATCTAGATTCCGCTAACCAATTGTTCAAAATAGCTAAATTAGCTATCGCGTGAGTCTACAGCAATACATCAAGAAGCAAAAAACAAATGAAAAGTATTTGTAGACAAAGACCATGGCTGTATTCATAGTAAACTAACTAACCGAACACTAGGTCATGTGCTATTAAAAGCTATTATTAAACTGGTTGATCAAGTTAACTAAATCCTAGTGTAAATACTGGTGTATTGCTATTTCGGGGGAGTATTGAGAGAGGGAGACCCGTGTTATCGTCAAGCTTTTTTATAAATTGTCTATTAGTAATATATCTATTTACATTTGAAACTTATTTTCAACAATTGAGTATATGATGGGTAAATCAACAATTTCTCTCATGTCACATTCTTTATGAATTAAAATCCACCAAGGGGCTTGTGAATTGTTCCCAACTTCACATGTAATCACATGAGTGTGGTATTTCAATGGTTAGATATTAATATTTTTCTGATTATGTAAGATATGATTCAACATTGTGTAATTACACAGGAAACTTATTATACTTGTGCCAAAATGACAAACATTTGTTTCTAGCTATATTTTTTATTTATATTTCAGGTATATTCAGGCCACTTAATTTGTGTTCGACCAAGCAAGAAAAAAAAACAATTTCCTGTCCCTAATATGGGTTATTTTAAATAGTAGACAACACCAACAAGAAGACCTCTTGTAAGACGGGCAATTGAACTCAATGTCCCTGTACAGCTCGATACAGAAACAGATGAAGAGGCGTTAATTCCCATCATGGAATGCGATAATGAGTCAAACCTGTCCTACTCAGGCTACATTGGACCTCGTTTAGTGACCACTTATATACACATTACTAACAATTCAGAAATTTCTAAATTAGTTTTTGCTTGGTGATAAAATTATGGCTGTGAGTTGCTTTACTATAGCCGGTGATTTTTGTGCTAACATTCTAGATTTCATGAAGGGAAGGAAACAACTTTCATAAGCAGAGACAATAGAAACTTGATGGATCTGACAGCTACTGTCGGAGCATATTCATGTAGTGCTGGTAAATTTGTGATTAAAAAACTCTGAAAACAGAGCTTGGCATAATAGTCATTGGAAAGAATAAATACTATTCTTTTAAGGACAGCAGTATTCAGATAATCAATGATTGAAGAGGACACTTTAGATAAGATAATTCTTATTAACACTGAAAGTGTTTCGTTTTTTATTCATGGACTCATAATCATATGAAATAAATCCAATCATAGCTGTTATCATTTAACACATGAAGCAAATAAACTGAAAAATAGGTAAATTCTTATTATTTTTTTAGCATATTTAGCTTTTTCTCACATAAATCAGACTACAGCAGACCTATTTGAAAACAACTCTGCAAAAACCTGTACAACTTCTATCAAAGGCCATGTAATAATTGTATACAATAGAAAACATTATGACAAAAAGGGAAATTACTTGTCAGGATTTTCTGATTTTACAACAATGTTATTTAAAGTTATAACTTCATCATTTTAAGTCATCTGCATGTGGGACAGGGTTAAACACTTATACATGCTTGAACATATAGCTTTGGGAAAAAACATTTTATATTGTGACAAATGATAATTTGATGTTATTCCTGAAAAGAAAATATTTTTGGAAAGGAAGAAATTCATCATTATCAGCATGTTCTCTTCTTCCAACAATTTTCGAGAAAAAATTGGAATGCATCTCCTAATATAATATCTGTCCATAGAAAACTTTTTAAGGATGGAAGAATGTTTTCTAATAGGAGAAATTTCTCCTTCCCTACAATTATTCAAGAAGTTGTCTGCTACTCTTCCACAGCCCAGCATTACAAGTTTTGAGCATTTTAATTTAACCTGCTACCTTAAAGTAAATTTTGTACATGTAAATTATTTTTAGATTCTTTCTTAGTTATCCTTTCCCACATACAGACACTACATCAGAAGTAGTCTGTTAGTGGTAAAGGGTTAAACATTGTCTACATGTAGATGCTTTCTGACGCCTCTGAAGCAGACAAATTTTGAAAACATTATTGCAAATGGAGAAATTGCTCAAAATTGGCAATTTCTCCTTTTGCCACAATGTTTTCATCTCTATAAAATTAATTTAGATTTTCAGTATTTTTAGCCCACCTATGCATGAAGTGCAACGTGAGCTTTTGTGATCGCTCACCGTCCGTCGTCCGTCCGTTTACGTTTTCCTACAAACGACTTCTTCTCCTAAACCAATAAACCAAATTCAAAATAATTTTACAGAAATATTCCTTGGGTGGATGTCTTTCAAACGTGTTCAAAGAATTCTATTCCATGCAGAACTTTGGTTGCCACGGCTACAAAAAAAGGGGAAATTAACCAAAACTTAAAAAATCTTCTTGTCTGAAAGTAGGAGGCCCATGCCTTTGATATTTGGTATGTAGCATCATCTAGTGAACCTCCACCAAGATTGTTCAAATTTCCGGGGGGGGGGGGGGGGTCACTTGCTTTTTCATAGACTCATATGGGGAAAAAACATTAAAAATCTTCTTGTCTAAGAGTAGAGGGCCCAGGCCTTTGATATTTGGTATGTAGCATCATCAAGTGATCCTCTACTAAGTTTGTTCCAATTATAGCCCTGGGGTAAAAAATGACCCCATCTCGGGGGTCACTTGTTTTACATAGACTCATAAAGGGGAAAAACTTAAAAAATCTTCTTGTCTAAAAGTAGAGGGCCCAGGCCTTTGATATTGGGTATGTAGCATCATCTAGTGGACTTCTACCAAGATTGTTCAAATTATAGCCCTGGGGTTAAAATGACCCCTCCCCTGTGGTCTATTGTTTTACATAGACTCATATATACTTAAAAAATATTTTTGTCTAAAAGTAGAGGCCCCAGGCCTTTGATATTTGGTATGTAGCATCACCAAGTGGCATAAGAAAAGAGCTGGAATAATCGTCTGTTTTAGGGATAGAATTAAACAGAAATGTGACCCCCTACAATATTTGTACCAGCCTTTCAGACCGGTTTTAAAAGGTAGTCGCCAGGTAACATCAGAAAAGGGCTGAAAAGAAGAAATTATCCAACGACCCCCGTCTAGTCAAATACTTTTAAAAATCAACTGTAATTGCCAAATTATGCTGTTTAATTTTAAGTGTTTTTTTCGTAAATAGGTAGCACCTATAGATATATTATCATACGAATATACGTATACTGTAATCGGACGTGCAATTAGTCATTCAATTCGGTCGTATAAACACATATGAAAATCATTTAATAATAAATAATAAAATTATCTAATAATTAAATGAAGATTTTTATCTTAGAACAGAGTAGAGGATTAATTCAGTTTCATATGATCAAAACCATAGAAATAATTGTGGGGTAAAGTGGATATTGCTTTTTACAGGAAATATATCCATTCACCGAAATGCTTTCAAACGTGGTCTGTATATTCTTCGGTCAAAGCCTATGTAAGATGTTATGATAATGAGCTAATAGTCGTTTGCCTGTCCAATCGGATTACGACAGGGCTGTAAGTGTAGCCCTATTTTGTTTGCATTTTTTATTAACGAGCGGTATTACCTGTTAAAAAATAATAATACAAGAGGAATACAATTACTTCGAGATATATTATAAATATTTATGCTCATGTTTGCGGATGACATAGCCTTAGCGTCTGACCACGTTGTAGAGCTACAAAGACGACTAAATAGTTTACATCAATTTTGCCAAAAATCTAAACTTGTAGTTAATATTGCCAAAACAATCGTCGTTATTTTACAAGGGGCGGTTGTCTTTCGAGGAAAGAAAAATGGTCTTTAGCAAATATCGCCTTAGAATCAGTAAACGGATTTATACTTCAGCAACATATTGTCGCTGTATTAAATGTCAGATATGTTAGCTGTAAAGGCTAGAAAATCATTAATCGAAATACTCAGATCTATGCACGATATACCATGTTTACACGTTAACTCTTTTTTAAATTGTTTCACCAAAAAAGTAGCTACTGTTTTTTTATATGGAGCAGAGCTATTAGGCGACTTGTGCATATTTCCTATATATATCTACACCACCAAACTTTGCATTAAGTAGTGGATACATGTGTTATCTTTGCCAATATCTAGGTATGTTAGAGTATGCTATGACATGATGGTACGTTATGATAATTCAGGGTATACACATTGGGTAAGCGAAGTAAGAAAGTGCATATTTATCAATGATTTTGGAGAGATCTGGGAAAAGCAACATGTATACAACTCAAATTTATTTTAAAATGAGTTGATTCAAATGTTGAAAGACAAATATATTCAGAACTGGAGGTCTAGATAAGAAAGTTACAGCAAGCTGTGTTATTATATAATATTTAAGATGCATTACAATACTGAGAAATACATTCATGCTTATGACATTGATAACTTTAGAAAATGTATTGCTAACTTCAGATGCGCATCACATACTCTCCTGGTAGAATGAGGTAGGTACTATGGTATACATAAAGAGTATGGTAGCTGTCCTTATTGTGAAACTAGTATAGAGGATAAGAAACATTACGTTTAAGTATGCCCACTGTACAGCGAATTACGAATGTCGTATATACCACAATAGTACTCAAACCACGCTTTAACTGACGATTTCTATCACTAATGTATATTGATGATGCACGTGAGTTACGACAATTGGCCATGTATATATGTATTATATTACGTCTTTTCAGGTCATTAAAAACACGTGTTGAGACTTCAGTTATTTATACATCTTAGTTAATGTATTCTCTCATTCGGGATGACTTTAACGTCTTTTCAGGTAATAACTAACACGTCTTGAGACTTCGGTTGTTTATACATGTCTTATCGAGTGCGAAGACTCGTTCTTATATTAGGATACTAGATAACTCATGCCATTCGGATACATTCGTAAGGCAGTGGTGATCTCCCTTTAACCACATAAACCACTACAACTTCTCTCTTTTTCAAATTATGAATACATATTCACAAATTGCTATTCAAATAATTGTTGAATGTGTATACATGATGGTTAAAGTATTTTCAGACTTATTGATGTAAAATATCAATGTGAAATATTTCAAACAATTCAAAGTTCAATACGCGTATAGAGTTATAACACTTCTTGAATAAACTGTGAAAGTCTTTCAATACATGTTTTTTTGTTTACTATCAAAGTAACTAACAGTCTCTAATTATAATTCGATAAATTTGTATGTAAAACCTTGAAAACAATGTGTTCTTTCACATTCATGACTAATATAAAATTAGGACAAACATAAACAGATGACTTGTGAAAATAACACTGGTCTGATCTTAGTCGTTTTACTCTTAACTTTAATTTTAACCAATTGCATAGACTTTCAATTTCTCCGAAACACGACCCGATGTTCTTACAGGCGTTTGTTCGATTGTATATTGGACCTCGGTAGTTTTTTCCACCATTGGTGTTTTATTGTCTTCACCGTGTAAGAGGGCTTCATCATGGTATGTGGTAAAATCTCCATGGTTAAGTGTATTCTGATTCAAACGTTTTTCATAGTCATTCTGATCTTGCTCATAGAACTTCTTCACATGAGTGGAGTAACGCACTCTTGTAACACCTGATGGTGTTTCTATCGTTACTTTACTACCAAATTTATTGATCAATTGACATGGTTCATGAGCAAATGTTGTCGGAAGTTTGTTCTCTTTTTTACTGTTTTTAAAAGACCGATATTAATATTTCTCTCTTCAGCTTTTCTCTTATTGTCAATAAACAGTCTATTTTTATCTTTCATGTACATGTCTTTAGCTCTTACTTCACCATCACTCAAAGAGAATTGTATATCTGGTAACTTAGTATGAATCTGTCTGTTGAACAGCAGTTCAGATGGAGATACACCAGTTTACTGTGCGGTGTAGTTCTATACGCCATAAGGTATTACCTTATTGTCCATTTCCAGTCTTTTCCTTCAGCTTGTGCGATTCTTATACTTTTCACTTAGCACTTGTAAAAACCAGAGTAGTATGTCTATGCTTTATTTCATTGTTAATCAAATATTGTTCAAATGTATCTGACACAAACCGTCGCCCGTTATCACTTGTGATACTCAAAGGTAACCCATGAGTAATAAACATTTTCTCTAGGCTATCAATACTCTTGTCTGAGGTAATGGTCTTCATAATGTCAATTTCTTAAAACTGACTATAGTAATCGACACAAACGAAAGTATAATCTCCTGAAGGTAATGGTCTCATTAAATATATGGCAATGTCTTGCCACGGTCCAGCAGGTAATTAAGTTGGTTGCATCGGTTCTGATGTTGGTACTTGGCTGACTAGTTGGCAACCATAACATGCATTTACATACTTTTTAACATTTCTGTCCATTTTAAGCCACCATCATTTGGTTCTAAGGTTTTGCTTTGTTCCTACAATTCCTAAATGACCTTCGTGAGCTAATTCAACTCATTTCTTTCTGAGATTCTTCGGCACAATTATTTTAGTACCTCTTAGTACAATTTTCTATACACATATTTAACCGATGTGTATAATGATAAAAAATCCCATTTATTTGTTTGTATGGCTTCAAGTACTTCACTGATATCTTCATCACATGCGGACCTTCTTTCAACTGGACATGTAGATAGAGCACAAGGTGTCTCATTGTGTACAACACATATAATATATTCGTCACTTTCTTCACTCGACCTATTGTGTAATAAATGACCTTCATTCACTGAAACTCTAGACAGCAAATCTGCTATGTTATCTTTTCCTAGTTTGTATTTGACGATAGATGTATATGGTAGCAGATGTAAACCCCATCTTTATATTCTAGCTGACAGTTTTGACTTATTAGAATAAATTACCTGAAATGGTTTATGGTCTGTCACAAGCTCAAATTCTGTTCCATACAAAAAGTCATAGCGCTCGCATTCCCACACAATTACGAGTGCTTCCTTTTCGGTTATAGAATACCTTTCTCTGTCAGTCAATGTTCTGCTGGCATAACTAACTACTCTGTCAGCACCATTTTGTAATTGCGTTAACACTGCTCCCAAGCCTACATTACCTGCATCTGTTGTCGTCTTTGTCTTGTTTCCTAACTTGAAAACCCTAGTGTCTTAATATTTGACATTCTTTCCTTAAGCTCTACAAAAGCTTTAATTTGCTCTTTACCTCGTACAAATGGTTTTTGTTTTCTTTTCTTTTCCTTAACGGTTCTGCTGTTGTTGCTAAGTTTGGAATGTATCTTGATCGGAAGTTAACAAGTCCAAGAAAACTCCTGACTTCTGACGCATTTTTCGGTTTGTTAGCATTTTTCAAGTTTCTGACGCGTTCTTCAGTTGGACCGATTCCTTTACACAACATGTCCCATACAAATAACTTTGTCCATGTTAAAATGTGTCTTGTCCATATTAATGGTTAGCTCTTTTGATCTGAATGTGTCCAATGTTTCTTAAATTTTGTTTATAATCTTATTGAGTTACCCCATGAACCATAATGTCATTAGAAATATTTGACACTCCTTGACATACATGTAGCACTTGTGTTATTACATGTAGTGTTACTTTATTTGAATGACACCTGTATATTATTAACTAGGTTATTACGTGTTTCAATTCTTGGATTGATGTTGGAGAAGGTTTATATATTATATATACATGATCTTTACAACAGATCTTTTCAATATTTCTTCTACAAATTAGGCAAATAGCTTACACTATAAATAGTCCCAACTTGTCCAGCTTAGTGTCGAAAAAACAACAACACCGGACCAATTATTTTAAGAGAACCCTTGGTTCTCATAGCTGCCCATACTTTTACTTTAGTTGCCTGATGATACACCCTGTATAGTTATATCTAGATTAAGTTGTAACTGTGTTGTTCACAAATATGCATACGGGTATAGTTAAGCAAGCTTTACATTATTGGTGTAACAATAATCCGTTTATATAACTATTCAAAATAGTTCATTTTGGAAGTAAACGTAACTGATCAATATTCTGCACTGTTCGCCAATGAGTAATAGAAGCTTTCTTTCCATTTTGGAACCTTAGCAAGGATGTGAGGACAGAACACCTATTTTTATTCACACAGACAACACTTGACACCTGCCATTGAACATGACTTTTGAAAACATTGCAAAAAAAGGTGAGATTGCGCAAAAAGAGTAATTTCACCTTGTATTGTAAAATTTTCAACTCTTTATCGATATAAATCTTTCAGTTTTTTAGATTTTTTTAAAATTGTTCGTTTGATGATTGTAAAGCAGACGACATTTGAAAAGTCACGTGAAGTAATGGTTTAATAGCATGAGGTTAACAACCAGGCGCACGCAATTATCGGTTTTTCCACCGCTCAAAATAGTAACGAAAGTCAAAATAAATACATGCACGCACGCATTTTTCCTTGCTTTCCAGTCACTATTCAGTTGGGATATGAACTGTTCACAGATTTGACATTAACAGTGCTGTTCGATAAAGAACTCTTTGTTTATGACACTTTTGCAACGAGAATTGAAGCAGATGGATAGCAAAATGTTTCTGCACTTAAGTCTTTGCATTTTTTTTATGACAGCCTGTGAAATTAGCAGTGGTCCTATGATCCCTGGCCAGTACCTTTTGGCTCTGATCAGTGTAAACGTTCCTGTGGCCAGTGTATTTTACATGCAGTATATAGTAGTATATAGCGTAACTAAACATATAACATTCAGGATTACCGGACAAGTGAATTTGAAAACTTAATATAATTACTGCTATGATGATCTTGAAATACAACCACTTACAAATACCTCTTGAATATACATTATTTTCTATTTTGCAGCTATAACATCAGCATCTAAGTGAAATGAATGGATAGGTATTGTCTCTCATTTCAAGGCAAGAGCAGATGCGTCCAGAGATGTCCTGGCCCTGTAGACAAAATGGGCCAAGAGTCAAAGGATGGCAGGTACAAAAAAACAGGTCATGGAGAGATAAATAAATGTTACGTGCATTGATATCAACTCTTGATCCCTGTTTTGCTGCCATGCACATTTGATATACTTAATTGACTGAATTCTTTAACCAAGTTATAAAACGGAAACAAACATGAAATTATTCCGTTTCCAGGTAATTCTAAAACAAGTCAGTTTTGAAAAAAGGGGGTGGGGGGTAATTCAATGCATGCTATGTACCTATACTAGACATTGAAAGTAAATATCAGTTGACCTGATTTGTCTACTACGGTTTTAAGGGAAAACTCAGATTACAAAAATCTTAACTATTTAAGATGTTGGAATACGGCCCCTGGAATATTTGTTGTTAATAATAAATGTTCATGGATCAAAATATCAAGAGCTATCTCCCTTTTCAATGTGATTTCGTTAAGCTCTACTTTTCGAAGCTATCCTACTCGTCTTGGATTATAAAAGGCAAAAATGTTATTTCGTTTTTTAAAGTTATATCCCTTTTCACGGGGATTTGTAAGGATGCTGGGATAATTTAAAGCCATCTAGGATGGAAGCTTACTCGATAAACCATTTTCATGTAAATTCCAAGATAAGCTAAAGCAATACATTCTGTGGCAAAAAAATAACAAAACATACTAAACTTATGAATCTTTTTATCGAGATATTAAAAAAAATAAAAAGAATTATGATAAGAAATTAAACTAACTGACTATAACCATTCAATAACCTCAATATATTCTAATTACATGTATGTTTAAGTTACTGAAGAGTAAGATTCTCTTAAACAAGAAGGCCATATTGGCCCTGGATCACTCACCTAAGTAATACAATGCAATTTGTCAAGCAAACCAAACTAACTTATTTTGCAGTCAGGTAAGATAATACAAGTAGCCAAATAGACCAGTATAGCTCAACCATTAATACAATAATTACTCATACACTATGTTGTTTGTCTTTTGTCAAATACATATGGCTTAGTGCATAAAAGAAATTTCAAATGTATTTTTTTTATTGTATCTCAAAATCTAACATAAGACCCTGGGATTTGGAGAGCAGCCAGATACTTTTGGGGAGGAAGATTTTTAAATTGTTCACTATAGCAATCTATGCAAAAACAGCCTGGCCCCTGACGGCAATGTTTTGCGATCAATCAACACGAATTTAATGAAGCTGATAGAGAGTCACCCAAAGAGTATTTCTACAGAACTATTTTGAAATCGGACAACAGACAAAGGGCTATCACAATTTAATATATCAACTTGAGCACTTTATGCTATGTGAGCTAAAATACAAGTATTTTAAAATGAATTTAAATGTATTGAAGAACATTTCAATTAAAAAACAACAATTAAAAGAAAATTTAAATCTCGCAACAATCATAAATTATACAACATTCTTTTTTATTTACTCTTTTTTCATTTATTTAAACACTAGGGGCTGTTCCAGGAAAAAAAGGGGGGGGGGGAGAACGACGAGCTTTTTTTATTTGGTGGGTGGGGTATTTCTAAAGATAAATTAAAATTTGTGCCTCAAAAATAATTAAAACATTATAGGTGGTACCCTGAAAATTACTCGACTTCCCCGACAACCCCCCCCCCCCCCCCCCCCCACCCCCCCCCCCCCTTCCCATGACATTTTTTCCTGGCACAGTCCTAAATCGACCGAATGACGAGCAGTAATTTGTTACAAAACCATTTTTTCAACACTTGTCTGTATAAGGCAATGGGTACTTTCATATGCTGATTCTAATAAGAGTGTACTGCCAAATTTTACATAAATTAACTAGTTACGTTATATATGGTAAGCTCAAGTGTACAATGACAATAGTGTTTTGACCCTTCTCACAGCAGATGCATTTATGCACAACTGCAATAGACGATTTTTCATTTGGCAAAGGGAAAAAATGCTCAAACTTAGATTTTTTTCCTTGTGCCATAATGTTTACATTTCTATTAAATATATATATGTTCACACTTTTCCCTCAATGTTTTAGGACCTCTGCTGCATATTTTTTGTATGTGAGAAAGGGTTAACTTTTGAGTTATGATTGATGTCAAGTTCATTATAAGTACATGTAATTGTGATGCAAAAGATTTCTAATTTTTCATCTATTGTTTTTGTATTACATTTGATTAAATACAAATTGAAAACATTGTTGATAAATAATTCATATCTAAATGGTCTCTTTGCTACTGGTTCAACAATGTTATCTTCTATACCAATTATTCAGTTGATTGCTTGTTTATTTTGTGTTTTACAACCTCTTCAAAACAATTAAAGTTATATCATGGTATTTCCTGGGTAATTTACAACTACTCCTGGTCCATTTATCCTAACATGCTAACACCACATTCCTGAGTGCCAAGGAGCGAAAGACATTTTAAATGATTTAGTATGACCCTGCCAGGAATCAAACCTGCAAGCATTCAAAGGTTTGAACATAAACTTTACAATTGATAAATACTGCTATACAATAAAAGAGACTAGGATACAACATTAAATCTTTGATCCTTTACATTACTTTACTTTAAATTTTAGTTAACCTTTCCCACATTAAGATGCATGTTGATACATCTCCAAGAGACAAATTGTGACAAAGGTCTAGGCAAAAAATAAAAAAGAATTCCTCATGATGAGTGTTTTTTCCTTTGCCATAATATTTTCAATTTTATACAAATATTATACTTTTATTAATGGAGATTTTTCAAATTTTCACTAGCTGTTTTTAAAGTCGTCTGCTTCAGATTTGAGGATTAGTTCAAATATTCATACAGGAATAAATACTACAACAGTCAATCAAATATACATTAATAAATGATTGATTTCTCAAATATGCATAATTGTTATTTACCAACACTGAAGTATAGAATCGACCCGGATCAGCCTAAGCATGCCGCGCAGGCTAACCCGGACGGACACTTTTCGCCTCCTGTGGATTTTCTGTTTCAGGAATCATTACTATATACCTCTACCCCCCTGAGACGGAATGAGTAAGCCCGGATTAGTCTGCGTGGATCCAAAACAAGATCTGAATTGAATAAAATGTATCTACGGATTGATGTGAACAAGACAAATATTAGTCTTAGATGTACTTTATGCATATAGATTCAAGAAATACTAAATTTAAAAAGTGTCTGGATGAATGATGGATCCCGACATATATACTAGATTTGCAAACAGTTAGAAGCATTAGTTAAACAACAATGACATATTGTGAGAAAAGAGGAGTTTGCTCATGATATCTCCATTTGTCGAGATGATTTCAAATAGTACAACAAAGCAATTTGAAACAAGAGGGTGATAGTAAAGTAGCAAATATTTAACTGCAAATATCTAGGAAAATGTTATTTACCCATTTTCTGATGCCACCTTGTTGCCCTGTGTTTTAACCAATCAATATATGGTTGAACATTTATTGTAGAGGGTCACTCAAGGAGCAGTTCTATCAAGTTATCTTGGAAACGGACAAGCCGATATTGGAGGAGAAGAACGTTAAAGTTTGAGCATTTTTCTCACTTTGTGATACCGCAGTTACCAAAGTTCTACACATAATGTATGTCTTTGAATTTTTTTGAAAGAGGGCCAACAAAGAAACATTCCTTTAAGATGAAGTTGAAATTGGTCCAATGGAATTGCAGGACTTGAAGCTAAATGTAATTTTTACCCCTTTTGCTATGACTCCTTGTTTCTTTGATTTTATACCTACCCAATCAATATGGCTTGAATAAATTAGAGCAGAGGACAAATAAAGTAAGATTTCTATTCAATTTTCTTAAAATCAGACAAGCACTTTCATAATAATGGAATTTTCAATTTTGTCATTTTGCCCCATTTCTGATGCGGCCTGGTTGCCATATTATTCAACCAACCAATATGGATTGAACAATTCTTGTAGAGGGTTACCAAAGGATCGTTTCTACTACATTATGTAGGTATCTGACAAGTAGATTCAGAGGAGAAGTATTTTAAAATTTGGACATTTCGTCCCTTTTCTGAAACCGCAGCAACAAAATGTCTCCATAGAATTCAAATCCTTGAACAAATCCTTGAACAATTCTGAAAGAGGACCAGGACGACGGACAGAGAGTGATCTGAATAGATCACCTTGAGCCTGCAGCTCCTAAAAATGATTGGGAAAATGTATCCCTGTTACTTAAAACCCCCCAATAAAAAGCAATTGTTTGACAAACAATGGAGTAAACACCAAATTCACTAAAACTGTTATTTGAGTATAATATAAAGATGTACCTACATACTATAATAAACAATCAGAATATAAGTACAAAGCCACAACACATAACCATATACTGACATAGTATAAATATGTTTGCACATCATGTAAAAACACTTGGTACATAATGTAATAATTTTTTTGTTTTATAATAATAGAGTTTCATCATGACCAAAGACAGTGCCGCGTTTGATATAACAAGGTAGATATACCCATGTTTGAATGTTCTTATTTTTATATGATATCATTTCCTGAAACTTTGTTGAATGAGAATGTTCCAATCCAAATATACTTTTCCCCACATTTCATCATCCTGAACGTAATGATCATTACGGGTAGGACAAGTCCTACATTTCATCATCGGGTACACGATTTATATGATGGGGGTGATTTTGTACGTTAAGGATACCCTGTTATATATTCGGATACATGATTTGGAACTTAACCGATTTGAATGTAGATGGATACAAGTAAAACTAGGAAATAAGATAAATGTTCTTCATGGTGTATGTTATAGACCACTTAGTTGTGATTCTGTTTACACTTATTGTTCTAGAGCGCCCCAAATACAATATAGCTTGTTTGTCTAGAGCGCCACAAAAACGCTATGGTTTGTTATCCTGTAGTCCCCCAAATACAGTATGGCTTGTTTTCTTGGAGTGCCCCAAATGCAGTATGGCTTGTTTTCTTGGAGTCCCCCAAATACAGTATGGCTTGTTTTCTTGGAGTGCCCCAAATACAGTATGGCTTGTTTTCTTGGAGTGCCCCAAATACAGTATGGCTTGTTTTCTTGGAGTCCCCCAAATACAGTATGGCTTCTTTTCTTGGAATCCCCCAAATACAGTATGGCTTGTTTTCTTGGAGTGCCCCAAATACAGTATGGCTTTTTTTTTTAGTGCGGCCCAAATACTCTATTGTTGTTTTTCATTAAGTGCCCCAAATATCCTATTGTTTGTTTTCCTGGATTGCCCAAAATGAAATATGGCTTGTTTTTCTGGAGCGCCCCAGATACAATATGGCATATTTTTATAGAGCGCCCCAAATACTCTAAGGCTTGTTTACACAGATAGCCCCAAATACCCTACGGTTTATCTTCATGGAGAGCCTCAATAACCCTATGCTGTGTTTCCCAACCGTGTACTTCAATTCGACCAGCATCCGTACTGCATCAAAGCAGTTAAAGGGCTAACCTCAGATCACCGATTTCATTTGGGCATGGATTTGCCGATCCCAAACGTCTAACAAGAACACTTTACAATAACACTTGGTTATGTCGATATATTGAGTGATATAGGAGTTGAACGAAAAACACTGTACACAGAGTATGAATGTTGACAGTAAGGGGCTAACTTCAGATCATAGATAACATTTGGAAATAGATTTAACGATCCCAAACGTCTAACAATAACACTTTGTTATGTCGATATATTGAATGATATAGGAGTTGAACGCAAAACACTGTACACATAGTATGTGGGTCTACCGATATACTTAAGTTTATTTCCCTTAATTATGCGCATCTGCTATCTGGTAATTTCCCGTCTAGCACACCTACTGCCTAACAATGCGAAATCTTCATTTACTTGTAATTGAAACAAAACAATGAAGGCATCCTTGCCTTGCCATGTTTTAAATAACTTAAATAATTTAATTAAACTTTTATAAGGAATACCTTTTTATGCGGGTCCGTCTTGCATGGTTTTATCAATAAATACAGCTGCATTAAATTAACTGAACATGTTCATTTTACAATCGGAGACAGCATCGATAGTGTAGTGGTGTAAAGCGTCTGAATCGGGTGCTGGAGATCGCGGGTTCAATCCAAATTAATAACATTCCCTCCTGAACAATCAGGCGTGTGTGGTTAGCATTACGACTGACTCGCTGGTGTCAGGATAAATGTACTGATAACTTACACAGGAAACGTCGTGATATTACTGAAATATTGTTAAAAGCGACGTAAAACATCGTACACACAAAGTAATCACTGACATGAGGAATTTATGAGAAAAATACATGTATGAATACAATTAGATGTTTATATAAAAATAATAAGAAATGGGCTTGCATAGAGCGAGAATCGAACCCGGTCTCCCGCGTTCGACATGCTATTCTCTGCACCAGCCTATTTCATTGTTATGAGTAAATTTATATAATAACATATCTTACATATTTGTTTTACTTAAAGTAGCTGATCTAATTAATTTCAAAGATCTATATACCAGCTTTCGAAGAATTTATAATTATTTAATTAATAGGTTATATCTGAATAAAATATCAACCATCTTGTAATCTGTAACCAAAGTGTTTGAGTCCGAATCGAGAATCTGCTTCGACTCGATTCGCAAACAAGTCCATGTCATTCTATGAAATCGTTTATTGACAATACATTTTTCATTTTCAATTCTATAATTCCTGCATTTCAGCATTTCTATTGCGTTAGTGCTGTCAAATAAATTCCATTTTCCGGTTGATATTCCAACAAGTTAACGATCTTATGTTTTAGTGACGGACTGATTGGCTGTACAATAAGGGAGCATTGACTAAGCTGGAACAAGTCCACTAATTAAAAAAAATCTACAGATGCATGTGCTTTCATTGACCTTATATAAAATCTATGAATATCAAGGAATCTCTCTGAACGCAACATGGTGCTCAGTAATAAAGATCTACTGTAGAAAAGGATATTTGAAGTAAATCATTGCTGATATTGTAATACTACTTTATCAATAGGGACTGATCCCAGTCTAGATTTCGATGAGTTTCTTCGGTGTTCGCCTTCTATAGCAGTTGCCTCTGACGAACCCCTTGCTTAAAGGGCAAATTACATTTTGAATAGTAGTCGAGCGTCAACTGTCAAACATTATCTTCGTAAAACAGATATTAGACCGCAAGTTCATCTCAATAATATCCTTTCCGAATGAATGAATTAATATACATTGTCTTTGATTTGAGATCGAAAGTTTAACATTGATGAAAACTATCTGTGATGTCCATCTGCGAAAACCAACCAAACAACCTCGTCTTACTCTGCATTGTCCGTCAATTATTCAAAGTTGTTTCGTAAAGTAGTATCAATTTGGATGCCCCAAAATAAGACTGCAGATCGGTAATTGGTATTGAGTACATATTCTTGGCACAGAGTTAACTTTTATTATTTTGGAGCACCCTAATTTCTTTTTTCACAGGCGTTATAGTTACGGTAAGGTCTTTGCAGAGGGCCGGTTATCTTCTATACATGTAGCATAACTTTCCAATCAATCGTTGTCAACTCTGTCAAACTATTACCAGCACAACAACGGACCAATGCTGTGATAACCCTTTTCCATCCAGCCATGATAGTAACCTGGAAAATATATATTTCAAAAAAAGATAACTGAAGAAAATCTAAAAAAAAAACAACATCGATCACACTTGTCTTACACTTTATCCGACCGAGTACGTTCGACGTGTATCCCTATGTTTGTTGTCGTTACAATTTTTTTTTATTTCATACTAATGAAATATTCCATGGTTATCCCTTTGTAACATACAGCCAATATACAGCACATGTCAAGGCGACATATTGAAAATCTAGATAAATGACAGTATGCTTATTGACAAGATAGTGTTGCAGTAAGAGAAACTGCAGATACGTCAAATGCGTTGACAAGCGGGAAATGGTTTCAATAAATAAATGATAAGCTAATGATGTAGACCATGATACAACGAACAATTATGTAGGCTGTTCTTCATCTACGGAGTAGCACAGCAAAGGTTGATTTAATCATCTGTCTCAATGTAAATATCTGACTCGCCACTGTAATCTAAGAAAGAAGGCGACAAACACAGTAATCCATTAGTTGGTCCACCATATTGTAATCATAAACAGATTGGCCCACTATGACGTTATAACCGATAACCGGAAGTTAGTATGTGTTCGCATATTCGCATATTTATATCTTATTTTGAACTGAATAACACATTATGAAATTTGACATGCCGCGGTAAAGATATTTAAGCTAACTTTGTTTAGGAGTTGTCACATGTCGGTTACCTGTATCGCCCGCATTGAATGAATACATCGGAAGGTCATTTTTGGCTGTAATGTTGCCTTCATCGCTTCTCCAAACAAAGTCATTCAGGTCACAATTACAGTCAATTCCCGGTTTGTCACACATGTCTTTTTGTCCACAGTGGCAGTATTTACCGGAAGTATCGGGACCAGTGAAATAGGATGATTTCGCCTGGTGTCTGTTTTTCCAATATGTGCAGATTCTCTTTAAATCACTCCAAAAAATTGCAGAACCAAAGCATTCCCATTTAACACGCTGATAACACGCTGTAGACAGGTCGGCGATTGCCTTGGCCTTTTCGAAACCAATTGTGTAATTAAGAATTACATAATAGGAATCGCATTCGTCGAACCCTTGTACACTTGTCCTTGATTCTTGGTCATGATCTGAAATGTATACACGAAAAGGTTAAGAAATGGTTTGCTAGAAATGAATGCTGAACTAAAGCAGCTTTAAAATAAATATATACATGTAGTTTGTCGCGGATGTTCGACAAGACACGACAGACTCCAATATCATATAAGTAGTATGTGTGTGTGTTCAAACGTTGTATGTTAGTTTAAACCGGCTACTCTCTCAAGGTATGACCTACGATAATGCTCATTTTGCGAACAGTTGCTTCTAGGCTCGAAACTATCAAACCAACAATATTGTTTAGTGCTCCCAAATTCTTTTACTATTCGTTATTTTCAAGAATTAATTTTATGTTGTCAAATCAGATACTTGAACACAAAGTCTAAGCAGTGGGTCCTGTGAATTTAGACCACTTATTGGACGACAACTATCTGGTCTTTGTTTACATATGATTTTTATGCAGGACAAGATTAATTGGGAAACTAAAAGTATGGTTACTATAGCCAAGGCATTGCTATTCCTAGGTGGTCTTTAACACAGGTTGGACTGTATATACATGCAGTTTTGTACTGTGACTTCATGTTTAAGCCGAGAAAACGATTCATAATTGATAAAAGAAACGTAGTGAAGAACAAGACGATTCATATGTTCAAAATGTTTAGCTATTTAATATAGTATGATATAGCCATTATTTACAACAACGTTAAACGATAGGACGCACTTTTAAGATATCGGATAATCCTTATTTACTTGTAGCTCTAACTAAACAATTCAAAACAAAACATAGAAAATACATGTACCTAATAACAATATACAATGTCGCGATAACTCGAACACGTGCGAATTTGAATATATCGCTTAACTCGAACCACTTTACTCGTCATAATTGAGCCGTTCCGCGAGAAAACTAACATTAGGGACTCTGCGTAAAGTGTCGACTCGGATTAGCATAAGCATGCCGCGCAGGCTTATACGGGCAGACACTTTTCGCCTCCTCTGCATTTTCTACTTCAGGAATCATTACTCATTACGTCCCCGAGATGGAATGTTTTTATCATTTGCTCGCCTTTCAAAATTACTATTCGCGTATAAATAAATGACTAAGCTGAAAATGCTTAAATTAATAAAGCCTAAACCGAACTATATCTTGAAAAAGTCGATAACTCGTAGTCTTTCATTGGTCCCTTTCGACTTTGAGCTATAGCGAGTTCGCTGAACATCTTTGCATGCATGTCAAGAACAATCAATAAGTCTAGATGTTATCATTATATACCCAGACATATCTTCGCCGTCCGTCTAGATGGTATGTATCAGTATATACCCAGACATATCTTCGCCGTCCATCTGTCTAAATGGTATCATTATATATACCGTGCTATATCTTCGACGTCCATCAAAATGGTATCATCATATACTCAGACATATCTTCGCCGTTTGTCTAAATGGTATCAATATATACTGAGACATATCTTCGCCGTCCGTCTAGATGGTATCATTATATACCGAGACATATTTTCACCGTCCTTCTAAATGGTATCATTATATACCTTGACATATCTTCGTCGTCCGTCTAAATAGTATCATTATATACCTAGGCATACCTTCGTCGTCCTTCTAAATGGTATAATTATATACCCAGACATATCTTCGCCGTCCGTCTAGATGGTATCATTATATACCCAGACATATCTTCAGCATCTGATGCATCCGAAACCGACGACTTTCGTAGCATTGTTGCAATAGGAAAACCTGCTAGTATTGAATAATTTCGGCCTTTGTCACACTTTTCCCAACTATCTCGATATTATTATTTCGATTTTCCATATTTTACCTAGTTGTTTTCAAGTTCGTCTGCTGCAAAATATTTTGTATGTTGATAATATTGATAAAAAACGCAAATACGCCTAATGTACCAACTAACCCATTTGAGCTTGATAGCTATCTCATCTTCAAACGAAAGTTATATCAGAAAAAAGTTATAAACCCGTTTTATAAGAGTTAGATACAAACGAAAATCAATCATAAGTTGCTCAATTTGGACAATTTGGCAATTTCTATATTAGTTTCACTTAAAACTGCGAATCTGGTTTTATATCTCTCACACTTATCACTTTGCCATGGACAATTCTTGACTGTAATATTAATAAAACCATATTATAAAAACTTTTAAAAGCGGTCTTAAAACCATATAAACAAATGAGCGGTGCTCTGCAAAACTCAACATTAACGTAAACAATACATGTCATAGAATATAGCATAGAAAGTCTGCGTATGCATGCTAAGAATCAAAATTGATATTGCTTTACATACATTTCGTCACGTATTCTATGATTAATTGGTAAACAGTCAAGAGCCAGATCAGACGGCGCAGACACGCTGGGTGAGCAGAGTCCATATCAGGAGGGGTATTCATCTCTTTTTCCAACAATTTCTCTTTTATTATTAAAGCAAATCCTATGTTTTGAAAACTCAAAATAATGGTCTCACTGACGATTCTTTTGAGTACCCAGAACATAGGGTTTGATGGTAAAATAATGATTTTAGAACATGCAAAACGCCCTTTATCTGGAGCTCTGGTGAATTTCAACAACGTTGGTCGCAAATGCCTTACAGTTGTTTTTTCCGCAGGACGCCGCTCAAAAAAAATAAAAATAAAATAAACTCACGCATGACAGTAATAGCTCTGCCGGGCTCGGAGTTCAGATCGCAGTGTACCGCAACCAGTCCGGATGTTGAACCGGTTTCGTCCGGATCGATGTCGACATTAGAGCTGTCAGTTAACCCTCTTGAAGCCCACTCAGCACACGTTCTCGCTAGAATAGAGATTGCCATATTCAACACTATTGCAGATCATAGTAACTTACCATTTCGACTAATCTAAACAAAGTCATTATAAATCGCGCCTATAGAGCGCAGTATGTACAATTCTGTATTACTTATACGAGGGTCGTTCTTCTACAAATTTGATAAGCATGTGCTTCAGAAGAAACCCGACAACCTTGTTTCACGAGCTTTTTACGTAAGGACAACCAGGTCATCTTGATTCAACATGCAGTATTACAGTTATTCCGCTTGATATTAGGTTTAGTCGAGATAGTACATGCAGTTATAAAAAGCGACGAAATATAGGAATTAGAACGTACGTTAAATTGTGTCTTTATTTAGAAACATACGCAAAGAAAATTATCATCTAGCAGCTCTGATGGGAATTCTACTGTGTAAAATGCCACTTTTTTAATGGTGGGTCAAGATATTTAAAGCATGTACATATACAAGGATGACCTATGTCAAACGTTTATGATGAATGATAACCTGATCAAAGGCAATCCTCCAGTATATTATTTAGAGCTAAATCTTATGAACATTTCCTCTTATAAGTATTACAATTATAAAGCTATGCTAACTGGGAGCTGTTATTCGTCCACGTTTGTGAGCCGAGCCCTGGTCAGTAGCGACGCGGGCTATCAATCGAGGGGTTGCAAGTTAGAATCCAAGCTCGGCCAACAATCTTTCCGACGTTTGACAAATGTCACTGTGCAAAGCGACATTCGTCTTTCACTAATTAGATAACAGTCTATGAGGAAAAGCAGCTAGTTGCTTGTAATGTATGTTGTGCGGAGTACTAGGGTGAGAAAGTTATGAAACACATGAGTAGGTGAACTGGCCACCATGATATGACGGAGAAATTGTTGAAAACGGCATTAACCCAATTCAATCAATCGTTCACGTTTGAATAGGGAAGTGAAGTCTTTGAGTTACACAACACAGCGTTTCCTGGCTAATTTACCAGTACTCACGGTATGTTTTGATCCCGACACCGAAGCACCAGTCCACAGCACGGCGTTTCCTGGATAATTTACCAGTACTCACGGTATGTTTTCATCCTGGCAGAGAAACACCAGT
Organism: Serripes groenlandicus; assembly: GCA_031761405.1. Lineage (NCBI taxonomy): Eukaryota > Metazoa > Mollusca > Bivalvia > Cardiida > Cardiidae > Serripes > Serripes groenlandicus. The sequence continues at coordinate 47,951,380 of JASEVX010000011.1, read as the reverse complement.
CCTCAACACAGCGTTTCCTGGCTAATTTACCAGTACTCACAGTATGTGTTGTTCCTGACATCGATGCACCAGTCCTCAACACGGCGTTTCTTGGGTAATTTACCAGTTTTCACGGTATGTTTTGATCCTGACATCGATGCACCAGTCCTCAACACGGCGTTTCCTGGCTAATGTACCAGTACTTAGGGTATCCTTTGATCCTGACACCGATGCAACAGTCCACAACACAGTGTTTCCTGGCTAATTTACCTGTACTCACGGTATGTCTGATCCAAACACCGATGCACCAGTCCACAACACGTCGTTTCCTGGGTAAACTACCAGTACTCACAGTATGTTTTGATCCTGACACAGATGTACCAGTCCCAAACACGGTATGTCCTGGGTAATTTACCATTACTCGCGGTATATCTTGATCCAAACACCGATGCACCAGTCCACAACACGGCGTTTCCTGGGTAAATTACCAGTACCCACAGTATGTTTTGATCCTGACACAGATGTACCAGTCCTAAACACGGTATGTCCTGGGTAATTTACCAGTACTCACGGTATATCTTGATCCAAACACCGATGTACCAGTCCCAAACACGGCGTGTCCTGGGTAATTTATCACTACTCACAGTATCTTTTGATCCTGACATCGATGTTCCAGTCCACAACACGGCGTTTTCTAGTTAATTTACCAGTTCTCACGGTATGTTTTGATACTGACACCGATGCACCTGTTCACAACACGGCTTTTCCTGAGTAATTTACAAGTTATCACGGTATGTTTTGATCCTGACACCGATGCACAAGTCCCCAACACGGCGTTTTCCTGGCTAATTTACCAGTTCTCAAGGTATGTTTTGATCGAGACAGCGAAGCACCAGTCCGCAACACGGCTTTTCCTGCCTAATTAACCAGTTCTCAAGGTATATTTTGATTCTGACACCGGTGCACCAGTCCCCAACACGGCATTTCCTGGGTAATTTACCAGTTCTCACGGTACGTTTTGATCCTGACACCGATGCACTAGTCCTAACAATCATGAGAACCAATTAGGGAAGCCACTACTGATTTTTTTTAATTTATTTGGCATGGAGATCGAATCCTGGTCTCAAGTTCCCGAAAAGGATGCTCTAACCACTACTCCAAACACACTTTGATTGATTGATTGATTGATTGATTAGTCGGGGTTATATACCGTTTCAACAATAATTCAGTCATACCACGACGGCCAGTTTACCTACCAAGTAATTTACTGACTTTCTCCCACCAGTACTCCACATCGACTTTTGTCAACCGGAACAAATGTTGACCGAGTATGGGAGTCGAACTCACACTCCCTAGATTGACAGTCTGCGTCGCTACCGAGTGAGCTACCGGGACTGTACACCACGAATACGGTTTGCAACTAACCACCATTACTTTCGGTTATATTAACCCTTCAGGATTTCGGTATTCACCTAAAATGCACGCGTCGGTACGATCGAAGGCCTACGTAAAACCGATATCAAGAGATCCCTATAAAGCTCCGACATCACATAAGGGCCTCAAATTTATTTTAAGTGTCAAATGATAATAATAAAATAAATTGATTGAGGTATTGGTTGGGTTTAACGCCAGTTTCGATATATTGTCAGTCATACCACGTCGAACAGTTCACCTACCCATGTGTTTCTTGACTTTCTCAAACCAGTTCTCGAAACAACAAGTCTTTCGATGTAACAGACTGTTTTACATCAATGGACTGGAAGCCCATTGGTGCAAGACAAATGACGCTTTTCGCATTGACTTTCTTTCAAATGGTCGGTAAGAATGCTAGCCGAAGAGGGGTTCAAACTCAGGGTACATGGATTGACAATCCACGTCGTTACCGAATGATCATTTAAGGCTCGGCAATAACCAGTACATCCAACGTAAATAACAACAAAACATGATTTGATGTTAGCTAAGTCAACACAAACCGTGAGGTGTGCAACTGAAGTTATGACAGCTGTTTTCTTCATCGGTTGCCCCAAGGCAGTACAGTAAGGTTGACACCATGTCACAGGTTCGAATTCGAGTCCTTACGCCGCCACCGCATGTACGGCTGCATGTCGACCAGGCCGCCCAAGGATTCCAATGGCCTGCCGATAAACAACTTACATAATTATAAGTATTTTATTACACACGAACTGCAAGTGCCCATATTGCACTCCATCCCATCGAATGAAATCGTGGAAAGTATTTCCATTGTCACGATACCGCGCCAGTTTCATATGATTACAAATGACCATGTCTTCAATAGAAGACTTGTTTGGGCGTAAATTGTTTTTATCTTATCTAATATATCACCGTTATGTCACGTTTTAGATAAAAAAGAATTTCTTTAGAAAGCATTAAACAAACCTGATTGTTGTCATGGAAAAAATAAAATAGCCGTTACAATATTAATATAATTGTTTCCTTTTTCAGGCGAAAAAAACCCTTTCAGAGTGTTTTTTTAATGTAGATGCCTTTGACGCCTTTTATGACCAAGTTGCAACGATGTTTTCAACAGTTCTCTATTAACCCTTTCCCTCATATAGACACTGTTTGACGCCTCTGCAGCGGACGACTTTTGAACACACTGTGGCAAAGGTGATATTGCTCAAGATGAGCAATTGCACCATTTGCCACAATGTTGTCAAGTCTTTTTAATAATTAAACTCATTAATTGAGATTTTTCACATTTTTGCAATGATGATTTCAAAGTCATATGCTGCAGTTTTATTGTTAGTGGGAAAGGGTTAAAGAGTATTACAATACTTCTGTACTGGTGTTTACAAAGTCGTCTGCTACTGATTTATTGTATGTATCAATTAAAATCGAATTGAATACTGATACAGTCAGCATTTTGTCACGGCAGTTTACGTGAGATTAGAAATACAATATATCTTTACAACTAGATGGCGAATAAGAAAGATTCCGACATGACTGCACTGAGGCACAAACTGAGCAATTGACGATATGCAAATTAGATGCATAATTTTAGCAAATAAAAAAATATAATTATATATTTTCTGTCCGGTACACTCGATTACCGAACGCGGTTTCTGCATAACAAACACAAGCCATGTGATGCATGGGAACCGGGTAGTTTTAAACGATTTTACTGTAGGTTTGTTTGTGATAAATGAAGATGGGCGTTGCCTAAACTATTATATCCAATCTATGTATTGGTTCCCAAGTCCCAACGGTAGATAGTTGGTGCTATGTGGCAAATGTATGAGACTCTAGATACATTTTAAAGACAATTGAATCATCGTTTTCGTTAGTCAGTTGTCATTATTAACCATCGCAAATGATTCAAAAGCACGCCGATAATATTCATGTATTATCAAAAGTGCCTGCAAGTCAAATGTTACTTGACAGAACACGGAGAGATCGAAGGGAAGTTTTTAGGTATTTCATATAAACAAACTTATCTTAATGGCTATGTCAGTTTTATTAGTCTATTTCACAACCTTTTTTTGGGATACCATTACATTATTTGTTGGCAATAGCAGTTGAAATAAGGTTTCGGTGACTCTAGAAATGTCCAGTTCATTAAGGTGAATATGGTGGGTCAAACTAGTATTTTGTTCCGGATGTTTGCTCATTCATGAATACTCGCTTCAAGTACTTGCTAGACCTTCCTTTTTTATAAAGGGTATCAATCGACAATAGCATACATAAGACTGTCAGTTTATCAATGCACCAAGACGATTGTAGGGCGTAAAGTTTCTAATAAAAAGTTAGATGTTAAAAGGATTCAATTTCCTTAACAGTACCAACCAATCTCGTACATGGACCTGGCTATGGACCTCTTGGCCCCAATGCGAAAACAGTTCAAATTCGCTAAAAAAACTACATAATAAATCTTATTATATACGCCATTGCCTGCGAAAACTGATATTCGGAGATATTGACATAAAAAGTATAAACGATCAAATAATATTATTTTTTGTTTATTCAGTTTTTGGAAATAAACGTTATTGTCTGTCTTTACAGATGTTTGTACGACTTGGTGACAACAGAGAAGATCCTGATTTGAGTGCATAGGGCACATCTAATCCTGATATTTCTTGGTCGCATTGCCCTGAAGGGCATTTTTCGTGTGACCTTGCCCATTAATAATACATTCTAGACTCAGAAAGCATTTTTCTTACAAGACATACGATATTACATTCACATAGATCTCGCAGACGACTTAGACTCTAACCATCCGCATGCGTTCATGTTGAAAGTCCCGTGATCGGAACCTGATATAGACACAGATGAAGAAACAAAAGCTTTACTTCGTAGTTGCTCATTGCTTTATTCATACAACTGTCTAAAATCCTATCAGGCATGCCATTCATTGAGTCACGTGATCCCTTTTAAACCAATCAGATCGAGCGATTCACAGTGCATTTGAACAAACTGCATTATTGAATGATGATATACTGAAAGGATCTCAAACATTATTTGTATTTAATAACATATGTTTATACATATATACTCCCATAACATCATTGTTTTCATATATTATAATAATTATTATTATACCTATCATGACGTACATCAATGCTCCGGTTTCGTAGTCAAAATCACCGTAACGTTCACTGCATTCACGACACCGTCCAGTACTCGACGTGAAAGAGAAACACTTGCAAGCATCGTTCAGGGAGCAGAACATCATACATTGTGAAGGCGATGATACTATCTTGTCAACAGCGACTTTGCCTTGTAGACACAACCGATTTCCTAGTACAGGGTCAAGCACAGACTTGTCCAAAATGAACAAATCTTGCTCCCATGCATTTGTAAAATGCTTCAGCAAAATACCAACGAGATATACAAACAGGGCCATTCCAATGGATCCTGTGAAATATGTAAGAACATGCAGCGTTAACCCTCATGCCGCTGAATTCCTAGAATATGTATCACTATCCTCGATTTAAAACACTTTCTATGCTTACACATAATAGACTCGGGATGACTCGAACATATCGTTTATATCGAGCAATTCTCTAGGTCGTGAGCCCACTATAATATATGTATATATATATATATATCATATATATATGAGCCCTTCCACGAAAGCTCCGTCTCAGGGGAATAGAGATATAGAGTAATGATTCCTGAAACAGAAAATACACAGGAGGCTAAAAGTATATATCCTGGTTAGCCTGCGCGGCATGAGGCTGATCTGGTTCGATACTTTAAGCAGAGTACATAATGTTGGTTTTCTCTCGGAACGGCTAATATATATATAATAAAATAGATGAAAGACACTACATTGGTTTTAAATGTGATTACCGGTATCGTTTATTCTACTTATCAACGCTAATTATCATCCTACTCATCAGGGCAACGCTAATAATCATCATTATTAGCGTCGCCCTGATGAGTACAATAAACAAAACAGGTTGGCAATCATATTATTATCTTTATTATCTTTATTTTCTCTATATTTGATGATTATACAAACAATACAAACAGAAAGAAAATTCACCATTACAAAAACAAACAGATACAAGAAAAGGAAGTGAGAAAAAGAGAGAGAGTGAGAGAAACAATGATGCATAATGTATTTTATATACAAGTTGATTATCACATACGTGACATTATGTGTATCCGACAATTTCTTGACAGAGATAGCTGATCATTGTTATTACAGTATGACGGATAGTATGGCAAGATTGGGAAAACTTTAAATAATGCAAACATGCCCTCCTCTTATCGCCATGCTCCCAACTTTATTCAACCATAGCGTTTGCTGGTGAATAGTATCTATATCAAGCAATAGGCCGGAACACAATATAAATGAGAATAAAGCGAAATGGAAACGCAAACACGCTCCTACGAAAACGAAAGTAGAGTTGAATACACCACGCTACTATATATATATAGATACATATGAGAACATGCAACAGTCAATCTGAGCCCAAGCATCACCGGACCGCCACGGCACAGAAACCAGGCGAGAACTCCATCCGATCCAGGGAATATGATGAAAGCATGACGCTTCAGATCGAACGACGAAGGCCCCCATATCCGCTAATAATATATGTTATATATTATACATTACCCAGATATGATAAAGAAATCTATATGAAAGTTTAACAAAAGCATCATATCTTTCACCTAGAAAAACGTATAATTGATTGACAGGCATGACAAGTAAACGTTTCACATATTCAACTCTATTCAATGCAGTTAAAGTTCTAAAAATATCAATACCAAAGTGTTTCCAAACAAATGTACAATTCCATTCCGGCTCTTTGCACAACATCACAATCTACTACAACATTTAGTGTAAAATTAGTTTCCAGGTTGCTTGTATTACATCTCGGACAATCGGGCTTGACATATCCAAGGTATGCAATACATTGAGTTACAATGAATCAATATTGTAAAATGTCTGGGTATTTCTTGGCGAACAGCCACACCAGAGACTCTTGTAAACACAACTATTATTGTCTGTATTGTATAAAGTCTGCATGATTTGTTTCATTTCCCACAGCCGTTCGTAATGCTCGTTTACTTTGAATTAGTATATCTTTTTCCACGATGATTTCGAAGGAAAAGTACAACTTGCATAACATGCAACTATAAAATCATATAACTTATACCTTTGCAAAATGGAAACCATTTCAGAAATAAAACCTGAAGCCGATATTCCTATCATATATGAGCAAAGACTAGCTAAAAACATATTTTTTGCTAATGAATCATTATGCAAGTTGTCCAACGAGATTTAGCTTTCTCTTTTCTATTTTTGATTAAATCGGCAAAGTTCCAATGAATCAAAGTGAAATGTTTCTTCTAGATCTATGCTTTAGGCCCTGTATATGTTTTATACATAATCGATGAGCTCGTTCTAATAGACTTTAGTCATTACCAGAAGAAATGGAGAGTAATTCAATTCCAAAGAGCGCAGTCTGAAGTATGACACAAGTGTATATTTTATTACAAGTGGGTGGATTCAAACCTTTAGAATGAAGACCATCTTTACTCATACTGAACAGACTTCGACGAAGCTTTTTACAAACATGCTGAACAGGTACATTAGAAAGTTTACATTTGCTGCTGAGTATTCCAAGATGAACAACCTCTTCTGTCTCTTTCATGTCTTCACAACCAATACTCCAAACCTTATTTCTATGAGTGAAACAATGTTTCAATTCGTTAAAAATAACTACGTGACATACATGACATTTATCAGCATTATATTGATATCTCCATTTACACGAGTATTTATAGCAAATATTAATCATAGTCTGAAGTGAATGTCTGCAAATGAGGGAGCACAGAAATCAAAGTAATTAATCTTAAAAACCAAGATTACTACTAACCAGTATTTCAATCAATTCATTTATTAGCACAACTATAAAAACAGGGACCATACCCCTCCTTGCCGGGTACACTTACACTACTTGGAACCAGCCAGAATAATGACCAGTGAATAAAACACGACTATACATATCCGAATGCATGGCTATTAATCTATGCATAATAGGTATATTTTGTATATTAAACCGTAGTGCCAAACTCTATCGAATGCTTGACGGGCGTCTAGGAAACATGAGAACGTTTACTATTCTTTTCTTTACAGAAGTTGATACTTTCTTTGACTACAAAAGACGTCATAATATAATACTCATATGTACCTATAACGGTTGAATTGGACTATTAATACTAATGTTTAACCTTCCAAGTAACAGTTTCTCGTACAGCTTTAGAATCGATGCAGACAACGTAATCGCACGATAATTATTCGGAATGTCTTTACGTTTTCCGTTACCTTTATGTAATGTAACTATAGTTCCTAGCTTCAAATTACAAGGGACATAACCATACCTGTACATCAAATTAAGCAAGAACGACAAATAATGGTTTAACATTAAGCCTCCATATAAGATATGTTCATTGTATACAAAGTCATACCCGCACATGTTACCCATTTTTAACTCTTTGTTAGCCATTATGACTTCATCAGATGAGAAGTTGTCGCGTGATTGGACATTTTTGTTTTTCAAGTTTACGACTATATCTGATACCCTGAAAAATGATCTTTGTCATATTGAACGCAGTCGGTATCAGAATATAAAGCAGCAAAGTGCTTTCCCCATGCTTCGGTAATATCATTTAAGTTCCTCAAAACAGAGTCCTTTAATTTCATTTCATTGCCAACCGTTAACATTTTGCGAGCGCGCTTTGCGTTAAATAGTCTCTAAAATAAAGCACTATCACAATTGGAAGCATCATCAATGTCTTGGTTGATTTTATTTAAAAACGTGTTGAAACAGTGTCTATTCATTTTGCGAAATTCACATTTAGCTTGTTTCTATTCACGATAACAACGATATCCAACTCCCCTCGGTCTACCCTCCTGTAACCATACATTCCCTTTACGCTTCATAATTGCATTCACCTGTTTCAACTCTTCAGACCAGTAATGTTTTAAATACGGTCTGAATTTAGCCTTAGGAAAACTCCGACGCAGATATATTATCATAAGTTAATATGGTAGTTTTTTTTAGCTTATTCCATTTAATCGGAAAGATATAAGGCACATGATCTGTATGCACATATTCGAGTTGTGTAACTCCGATAGTAATCGGACGATGAGAAGAAACATTAAGGTAATTATCATCGAATAGTTCACAGTACCGTACAATACCAATGCATTCAACGGGTATAAGTACATGTACATGATCTAACAGAGATTTGTGTCTACAGTCATAGGACACATAACTTGCATCAGAGCCAGAATATAGCTCACTGGTTGTCAGTAAACACAAGCTAAAGTCTGACGCTAATTGCTCGAGGATTAATCCTCTATTGTCAAAGTTTTTGATGAATATTTGACCACATAGGTGAGCATTAAAATCGCCTATTAATAACACCTTGGTCTGCATATAAGCTAATCAAGGCGCGCAACATTTTAATGTGATAGCGAAATTTAACCATGCTGTAATTACTGCTCGGCAGGTAAACTTTTATAACATATATAAATGTGCCGTCATTTACCTTTTATTCGATCTGATTATATTGATAACGATGTAATGATTTATTAAGCTCTTTTTCTCACAATAATAATGTTTCCCACCCCCCTCAATACCTACACTTGACCCACTGGATGTAGGTAAATCGAAATCACAAATACCAAAACCATTATATAGCGGATGAATGCTGTCTTAACAAGAGCTGTCAGAGGACAGTGTGCTCGACTTGTTCGTGCTTGCCAATAAAACAAAACTAGTTTGGGTGGTACAGAAAACATAACATAACCAATTACGTTATCATACTTTGTATAAGCAAAGTACTTTAAAAGTCACTCATGGGTCATAATTCTAAAAAAAAAGCCCTGAATTATGCACTCGTGGCTGTTGGTGGAGGTAATGATGGTGAAATGATAGTGTAAGTGTTTAAGCTATATCTCTAATTGTTTTGAAAAAAATATGATTTGGTATGAATAACTTAACCAAAATTCTATATCGAAAAACGGCCATTATTCTTAAAAAAAACCTAGACAGAGTTATGTACTCTTGTCTGTTGATGGAGATAATGATGGTAAATAAGTATTGTAAGTGTATAAGCTTTATCTCTAATGGTTTTGAAAAAAGTAGGTGGTACAACAAACTTAACCAAAATTTTAAGTCGAAAAAGGGCCATAATTCTTACAAAAACCTTGACAGAGTTATGTTCTCTTGTTTGTTGATGGAGGTAATGATGGTAAATAACTATTGTAAGTTTCAAAGCAATATCTGTAATGGTTTTGAAAAAATTGAATTCGTACAAATTTACTCTTGTCTGTTGTGTATGTAATGATAATAAATAAGTGTTGTAACTTTCAAAGCAATATCTGTACCGGTTTTGATAAAAAATGAATTGGTACAAAAAACTTAACCAAAAGTCTAAGTAAAAAAGAGCCATTATTCTTACAAAAACTTTTACAGAATTATGTACTCTTGTCTGGTAATGAAAGTTATGTTGGTGAATAAGTGTTGTAAGTTTCGAAACAATATCTGTAATGGTTTTGAAAAAAAAAAGACTTGGTACAAAAAAATTAAGTAAAATTCTAAGTCGAAAGTGGGCCATAATTCTTACAAAAACTTTGACAGAGTTATATACTCTTGTCTGTTGATGGAGGTAGTGATAGTGAATAAGTGTGGTAAGTTTCAAAGCAATATCTGTAATGGTTTTGACAAAATAATGAATTGGTACGAACACCTTAACCAAGGTGAGACACCAACGCCGACGCCGAGGCGAGTAGTATAGTTAGCCTTTTCTTCGAAAGGTCGAGATAAAAATGCACATCGAACGTGAAAAGCCAATGCTCCGATATTCCGCAAATATCGATAGAATATTGATCTAGTCAATTACTCAGATACACAGTACTAGACATTAGTCAAGTAACATTCCAAGTAAGTACAAAGATTTAAGACTGCCATTAATTACAAATTACTGACTTTCCCATGATGTATTTATGGTAATGTCACGTAAATGTCGACTAACTTGTACTAAGATAACTAAACGTATGATATACAATTCAGTGCAACACGTACATCTCAATTTACGTACTACAGTACCAACAACATAGACATATGTGTTTTTTCCCATTTAAATGATATTGCGTAATGAGAACTGAATATTCAGTGAGCAATATACAATTCATGAATATGAAGACTTGACTTAGTAACCTCATACAAAAACAGGACAATTTCACGAATGACGAAGATGAGTTTGCACAGATAGCCATGAATGTGAAAAGTAGAATGAGAATGTTTGTTGTATCCTGGTGTTTTTCGCACAACTACCCAACACACCATGCTTCCCAGCAACTCTTTCTAACCAATTGGTTGAAGACAAAATATGCTAATCAAAACGAATTTTGTCAATCATCGGAAAGAATCAATTGTCGTGTCTGGTTTCGAAATATCGACGCCATGAACGGACTAATAGGCGTTAAATCCGTACAACAAATCTGTAGTAGACGACTTTGAATTATATAGGTAAAACTTTTGAAAATCTGTAAAAATTAAAATGTTATTCCTGCATATAGTTGAAAACATTGTGGCAAATCGAGACATTGCTAATCATTTTGCCACGATGTATTCATTGGTCGTGTGCTGCAGAGGCGCCAGAACGCGTCTTTTCGTAGGAAAGGGCTCAATATGATGAATCTTGGTAAATTAGTGCGCTTCAAAATATAGAAACTGATAAACATAATAACCCAACGTACAAGCTTAACTTAATGTGTTAAAGAAAGTTTCAGAGAAATTGTTTTAGAAACTATCTAAAATAAATACGCATTAACTTAAGAAACTGACTTAAAAAGAATATGTTTGAACCAAAGAAAAAGTCTAAAATAAGTAAGTTTCTTGTAATGAAATAAGTAATTTTAAAGTAAATAAACTGGCTAAAATAATACATTTAAAACAAAGAAATTGGCTCACTGTTATTATAATTACTCCAAAGCCAATCCGTCTTTTCCTGTCCGTCCTTGCTTGTCTGTTATCACGCACTCACGTATGGAAATAACAAGTGATATCCGTTCAACGTAGCAGCTTGGTAGCTGACGGTTTGTTACCGATCGTACGAGATTTGAAAGAGCTGAAACTTGATTGGTGGATTTGTTACCGTTTGCAACAGTTAAATGTTATTGGACGCAGGGAAATAATTCTGGGTAATGCGTGGAACATCCATGGTAACGAACACGTGGTTAAGATGATCCTCTGCCAATATTCAGATCAGTAAGCACCTTCGCGACGTGTGATCTCGATCTCCACTGTTCGCTTGTTGGACCTACAGTCATTGCAGAAGCATCTGGAGACCTCTCATTATAATTATATACAGATTTTACAGGTGAATGACGCTCTGCACGTTATGAATTAGTTCTGCGTTTTCCATAATGTTTTAAAACTTTGTTCAATAAGTGCTCTTTCGTTTATGGAAAGACTCCGTAAGTTAAACTATATGCTCGACTGCAGCAGCTTTATTTTAATCCCCTTCCAAATCATGGAAGGCTGGAACAAATACAAATACAGTCATTTTAAAAAAGCTACAAAACACCAACACAATCCAACCATTGGCGACTGGAAAGGGTTAACAAATAGAACATAACGTTTAAGAACCCTTATCCAGTAATACACACCTTTGGACATTTATGACAGGTTCAGACTAAGATATTTCTGCACATTCGAGTTTTCTAATCCAAATGTAAACGGTGTAGACAGACGCTTCTCGAATACGTTAGTAGCTTATTGACAAACGGTATATATGCTGACCGAACTAAGCCGATGTGCATATTGATCTTGGTCTGAACTGGTCGCACAATAAGTTTTCTTTTCACACAGAACAACGCATCAGATAAAGTAAAAGCCTAAAGTATTGTATGAAATATTCATCTGTAGATAATTAGAAACCGAATCTGCGTAATAGTCTTCTGTATTCATTGGCTAGACAATAATGGAATACTTAATTATGTTTTTGAAGTTAGCATGAAACTAACTGCATACTTAATGGTTGCGAAAATATACCAAAAACAACTTTTAAACTCTATAATTGTAAAATAATGAAAAGAGGTTTTGTTGAGTGGTCTTACACTTAAATAATATGTCTAAGCTTGCTATTTTTACATTAGAAGAAAACTATTGAAACAACAATTGATTGGTTGTTTGGTGTTTTACTGCGATTTAATTGTTTTCAGTTAAATCACGCCATTTCAAGGGTAAGGTACCAGTACTACTGATCCATTTATCCTGACACCAGCCAGTCAGTCGTAAGACTAACCCCGCAACCTTGCGCAACATGTAGGGCAACCAATACATTTTAAAAGTCTTTGGTATGACCCGGCCGGGGATTGAACCTGCGACCTCCGTACCCGCTTTTATTAACAATGAAAAAACTCCAAACTCAATACATGCATGTGTTTTTTCATTGCAATATGTTTACTCGTTCCCTAACGCAGTCACATGTGAAGCAAATATCTCGTGAATACACCCTGACGAATGGATACATTCTCACAATGATCATTGTTGACTTTGTTTTCTACTTTACTTTATATTGTCTTAATTTAATCTTCTTACAGCAAATACATGTGTCATTGTCAGATAAAACACTGTTGCACACGCTCATGTATAGAATATTTAATAAGAACTTAAATGTGATGTGTAAATATGAAAAAATACTTTTTTACAGAAAATATCAGTTACAACGGGACCATTAACAATTTGTAAAATATTTAATGGCACTATGTGGCTAAATATGCTTTTAGACGTGTAATCTACATTTAAATCAGTGCTAACTCTCCTGAGGCTACGGGTAGTTTATCAGATCAATAACTATTTTAGGTTAGTGAGGTTAGCGCGTAGATAAAAGCTCAACTATTGAAAGCACATACATACATGGTTGGCTGTAAATCTTAGCTCATCCAATAAAAAAAGGAAACTAATTGATTTAAGTTTGTCGTATATCGTAGGTCATTCAATGAAAACACATACATTATTGGTTGACCTGGGCCATAGATCGTAGCTAAACCATTGAAAAAACACATACAGAATTGGCTGCCTAGGTCGTATATAGTTGGTCAACCATTGAAAACAAACCGAATTAGTTGACATTGGTCGTCGATCGTAGCTCAACCATTGAACATACATATGGAATTGATTGACCTGGGTCGTAGATCGTAGCTCAATATTGGAAACACATACATAACTGGTTGACCTAGGTCGTAAAACGTAGCTCAACCCTTGAATACACACATTAATAATTAGTTGGCCTGAAATAGTATATCGTAGCTCAGCCATATAAAATATATTTCGATTTGGTTGACCTGTGTCGTAGGTCGAAGGTCAACCTATGAACGTACAAAGAGTATTGGTTGACCTGGGTCGTATCTCGTACATAATTGGTTTCAATCAAGCCAACGATTGGTGGTGAATGATACCCAGTGTACAGGTCTGTGAAGTGGAAGCATAAAGAGGTAATCAAAGACTTCTGCATAATTGGTTTATTTCTACATGACATTTTAACTCGGACTTTGAACAACAAAACGTCCCATGCCTCATGTATAAAACGTTAACTACTAAAGTGCTATAGTAAACGCATGGCTGGGTAACTGTTGTGTAAAGCTGTAATAAATCAACCACCAACGTCCCATTCCTGACAGTCTTTACCATTACGTATTCCAGCTCACTATCATGCTTTAACATTGTTGAATATTTAAAGACACTGCTTGGCTTTCTTTGTTGCTATGGTGTTTTACGCTGCGTTCAGCAGTATTTCAGTCATATCATCTCCCGCATAGGTAAAATGACCATTCTGCTATTAAGCTTATCCACAAACGAGCCGATAAAACGAAATCCCCGCAATCGCTTCTCACATGTTACAATAAGAACATTTAACACTATTCATTAAGTATTTCCTAAATCATTTAAAGTGCAATGCAAACGAAAAGTGCTGAATGTGAGTTACTGTGAACACCCTTTGTCCGGTGTCCGTCATCCGTCGTCTCCTCTGTTACCAGTGGGTAAATTGGGTTGCAACTTTTCACCAAGCATCCTGTCAATGTCATCATCGAAATTACTTCATTTTTCGTGTATCCATGTATAATACTGGTTTCCATGGCAACCAGATTTAAAAACAAAATATTCTCCCAAACCGGTTGGCAAACTTTTCAAATAAACCTTGTGTGACCATGTACGAGATTCCTTCAAGCCATGTTGATTGTTCGAAAAACATTGGCGTCTTCTCGAAATCAATTCGCCGATTTGTAAATAATGTTGTAGAAATATTGCTGTGGTGTCCTGTAAGTCGTGTTGATTAGTAAACAGTATGAACGTCAGTGGGCGAGTTTGTGTTGCCTTATATTGCTATAGTGAAAACTTTAAGATTCTTCTCCTCCGAACGTATTTGCCGATTTTCAAATAATTTCGTAGAAATAATCATTGGGCGACCCTCTATAAGACTACTGCAAGCCATGGACTTTGGTAAAACACATGACCTCAAGGAGGGCTGTTTTTCGTCATATGGCTATAGTGAAAACTTGAATAATGTTTTCCTCCGAGAGTATAAGACTGACTTTCAATATAATTGTGTAAACATTTTCCTTGGGTAACCCTCTACGTTGTTCATTCAAGCCAAGCTGATTGGTCAAAATACATCGCCGTCACGGGCTGGCTGCTTTATCCTTATGTCCAGAGTGTAAGATTGAGAAACTAATCCTAGACAAATACATATTTGATTTTGAAATACTAACTAGTACATAAACATTTCTTAGGTGGTCCCTAAATCATACTAACTTGACAAAATACAGACACCATATGGTGTGGGTTATTTCACCTTGTGGCGGTGGAGATTTTCTGGTCCTCTTTGACCTCTTTGTGCTAGTCTTAACTAAATATTGGTAAGAACATACTTATACTGAAATGAGGTAAATCAAAGTTGACATTTTCCAATAGGTATTTTCCCTCATTCATTTCCCATGATTTCATGATTATTTTACTACGCCTTAATTTCGAAAAATACCAACCATTTCGATATAAACATCCAAACACATACTTGATTCTGTGGATATTATTAAAGAGGAGTTAGTGAAGTAAATCGAAGCTCAACTATTGAAAACATACATAACGCATTGACTTTGGGCGTAGATCGTAGCTCATCCAATAAAGAATGAAAAATAATTGGCTTACCTTTGTCGTATGTCGTAGGTCAACCAATGAAAACACATACGTTATTGATTGACCGATCTAAACATACCAAAACAGACTTGATTTTGTGGATATTATTAAAGATCTCGCTTTTTTCCCAAATTTGCAAAAACTCTAAAGTTATCCCACACTTGACCGCCTGATCGTTAGCGGACTGTTTGTGAAGGTTGGTCGACTACTGTAGCTACTGTTTGTCGCAACCAATGCATCCAGTAATGTCATTGTAATTGTCATTGTCATTTGTCTGTTGTCCACATTTATTTCAAATCAATAATTCTACTTTCATGCGTATAGAGTTTTCATGTTTTTACCGAGATGTTTTCAAAGGTAAGATTTGTAGTTTTCTTGTAATGGTTAAGTTTTCCAGGGGAGTATGTTGACTTATGTGTCATTTCACATGGTCATTCACGCGAGACAACAAGAAGCGTACAATGACAAAACATTTCACGTTAGAGATAATTGTTTATGGAGGATTTTCCTCGTCCCACAACCCTATATTAATGACACCGCATCGGTGGTGTCATGGCAGAGCGTCCGCCTCGGGTGCGAGAGGTCGCGGTTTCGATCCCTGGTCGCGTCATACCAAAGACTTTAACAATGGTTGCACTCCTTGGCGCTCAGGATTACAGGGTTAGCATTACGACTGACTGGCTGTCGATGGGATAAATGGCCCAGTAGAACTGGTAATTTACCCAGGTAATTTACCCAGGGTCATACAAAAGACTTTAAAACGGAAGTAGTGGCTGCCCTGCTTGGCGTTGAGGGTTGCGGGGTAAACAAATATTGACTGACTAGTGTCAGGATAAATAAACCAGTAGTACTTGTAACTTATCCAGGAAACATATGATATAGCTGAAATCATAGTGGCCCTGGATCGTTCATCATATAGTCAATGACAACAACTCTTTCGAACTTAGCCTAGATATCATTACAAGACAATCCTTCTGACAAAATACTGCTTCCAGACTGTTATCAATAATTTCCTTCAATTTGGCCTAGTGACCTTGTTCTTTTTATCAGACATGACCAACATTCAAATCTTACAATCTCCAAAACACCAATTCAAGTTGAAACTGGGGCCCCCTTCAGTGTTTACAAGGAGTTCCTTCAATTTGACATTGCAACTAAGATTTCTTTTTGAAATTACCCTTATTCGAACCCGCCCTAGATATCATAAAGACATACCTTCTGGCACAATTTCAAGCTGCTGAAGAACAAAATACAGTCTCTACAGTAGTGTTAACAAGATATTTCTAAATTTTGGCCTAATGACCTAGTCTTTGAGGAGTTATGACCTATATTCAAACTTAACCTATGTTTCATCAAGCCATTTATTCTGACAAAGTTTCATTAATTTTAAGTTAAAAAATGCGGCCTCCAGAATGTTAACAAGACTTTCCTTCAATTTAATCTAGTGACCTAGTTTTTTTGACCTGACATGACCAATATTCGAACTTGGCCTAGAAATAAGTAAGATAAAACAACAGAATAAGTTTCATGAAGATTAGATGATAATAGTTAGTTTTAGTAAGCAAATTATTGACAACGGAAGACAAATGACGGACAAAAGGCGATCACAAAAACTCACCATGCTCAGGTGAGCTATAAATGTTGAAAGCAGCATAAAACACCAAGCAATCCATCATTAATCTACTAGTTGTGTAAAGGGGTACTAAGGGATAATTTCTACGTCTTTTTTTGGAAAGCAGACAAGATATTAAAGTCTTTTATTAGAATGACATTTGTTTCATTTTGCCCTTTTCCTGAACCCACATGGCTGCCATGTTTTCAACCAATTAATATGGCTTGACAGTTTTTTAGAGGATCAACCAAAGATCGTTTCTGCATAATTGTCTTGGAATTTGGCAAGCGGATTAAGATGAGAATAATTTAAAAGTTTTGCAATTTACACCCCTTTCTGATCCCTGGCAACCAAAGTTCTATATCGAACTTAAGTCGTTGAACAATTTTTGATGAGGGTCACCAAGAGAATATTCATGTGACGTTTGACTAATAAACCCTTTCCTTCATATAGACGCTTTCTGATGCATCTGCAGCAGAGGGCTTTTTGAAAACATGTCAACAAAAGAGGAAATTGCACAAAACAAACAATTTCTCCTTTTGTCACCATGGTTTCAACCCCTTTCCTACTTACAAATGAATATGCAGAATCTAGGTGTAAATATAAAGATACTAGTATGATTATTTGATAGAATATAAAACACTGTGGCAAAAAGAAATTGCTCATTATCACGGTGGCCAGTTCATCCTTTTCATGTGTTTCCTAGCTTTCTCACACCAGTAATCCACACACAACATACCTTCCAAGCAACTGGCTACTTGTCCACTTAGACTGTTAACACATTGATGAAAGGCGAATATCGCACATCAACTGCTTAGCGCTAAGTAATACTTAAATACTCATATATTTCATCAATTTTGTTTCCCTAATATTTTGTAATACATGAATGGTGGAATGAATTTGATTTAATGACCAAGATTACATAAATAGTTACTTTGCTGACTAACAATCCTTTGAAGAAATTAAATATTTGGAATTTTTATTAGGGAAAGAAAAATTATGAAAAATGGCTTTAAGTATTTAAGTATTACTTAACGCTAAGTAAGATTAGTGGAATCGGACCCTGCTTCTATAAATACGACGTTTTCGCAGCAGATATTTTGTATGTAGGAAAGGATTAAAAATTGAAAAATTCAATTTAAAAACATCTTGATATTGACAACAATAACCCGGGGGATTAGTTTAAGATAGTCTCGTCAGGACAAAAGATGACATGTAGATACGCTGACTGTTTCACGGAATATGCTACATGCACAAATATACAGTGGAACCGCGATAACTCGAATTGGAACCAATAAATTGCTTCGAGTTATCGAAGTGTTCGAATGATTCTATACTTGTATGTTTTAATTCACTTCTGTAATGAAAGCTTCGTACTTCATCATACGTGATTATTAAAGAACAAGCCAGTGATAGAATCATATCCAGAAAACATCGCAGCAGCATTTTTTAGTGCTCGTCTGAGGTATAAGAACTGCCGCTACGCTGTTTTCATAAGACAATCCCGTAAAGACAAATGTCCGTAGTTCGGGTTTTCGAGAGTTCACTGTAAATATGCTAAATAGAGCTTTCATTGTACATTCAACCGCGATATAGTTTCCGGTTGAATGCAAAGACTTGATAAATGGTAGTTATGGCTGCCCTCCTTGGCGCTCAGGGTTGTGGAGTAAGCATCACGACTGAATATACTGGTAACTTACCATGGTAACGCCGTGATATAACTGAAACATTGTTGAAAGCCGCGTGAAACAACAATTAATCACACCTTTTGAATGCTGGAAGTGTAACCCAACTGGCGGATATAAGGTGTATATCCCGTCTTCAGGGGAAACGGTGATTTATAAACACATAATATATGTATATACGTACCTCTATTCGAGATGACACTGACGATTCGCTAACAAAATAGGTATCTATTTACTCGGTGTCCCGCACTCATGTCCGGTCAGCTTAGCTTAAAGAATATATCACTAGATAACTTCGATTTATCTAAGTTAGACCCTGGATTTATCTTTCCGTTTTTAGTTTTTAGTTTTTAGTTTATACATATGAAGACGTTCAGGCAAATGTAGTACATGGTCGGCTTTAACCTGCCTTATATACGAATACCTGTCCTTTGGGAATGAATTTGCCAGTGTACCAATCAATTGATATTATTGTTGTTAACATACAGATACCTTTAGGACCACTCATGTGCTACTTTTGCCTGAAGACCTAATACGAAGAGATACCAAAATCAATATATTTAATTATGTGCGCGCTGATTCTGTTCTACAGAAGGATCTTATGTTTTAAAACGAGTCAGGATTCGACTATGCCCCATAGAAGACTAACATGTATACATATTTCTCATGTTCACGTCATTTATCTGATTCATACATTGAATAATGATTGAGCATCGACGAAGGAACATGAGATTCTAACAAAGTACAAAGTCAGTACACACATATAGCGTGTTTCATTTTAATTGTTATCATTTCATGTTGTTTGACTTTGAATATAATATTACATACAAATAAACAAAAACTAACAGCTTACAGTAGAAACAATGCCGTTAACAAACCGAATCTTACCAAACAATCCTTGCGACATTTTTCACATCATTCATCAAACGATAGTGACCAAATTACGATAGCTTGTCGACGACTTTCATCTGAACGATTATATTTAGATGTTTCGTGACAATAGTAACAACACTAATTATTGCTCTTTCTCCAAGAAGACCGATATTCAAATTCACTTCCTCCCAGAAATGTGTTTAATATTCTTTCCTATTTGGTCTACCCGACGTATTAGTACTTTATGTGACACGGCGTTCTTAAACTCATTGAAGTGAAAAAAATCGAGTCGATGGAAATTCATAAAATATTTATATTTTGAATCGCTTCATTATACGTAATGCTTTTAACATACTCTCGGGAATGTGTGCCCTACATATTATTTTAGAATACACGAGAACACTTCATTTTCCATTTATTGACGTTGAACACCATTCCACCAGTAGTTCTGTTATTGGTTGATGTTGAACATCGTTTCATCCGTAGTTCAATTACTGATTGAAGTTGAACACCATTCCATCAGTAGTTCAGTTATTGGTTAGCAAATATATCTCATTTTGAGTGATATACCGGCTCGTATATCACGATTTGAAGATCAGGTGTGTAGTTATTAATCACGAAGGCCGAATGGCCCTAGTGATTGATTTATACACACCTGAACGACACATCGTGCTATAAAAGCCGGTATATCACACAAAATGAGATCTATTTTAACTCTAGCACGTTTTTATAACTTAAAGGGATACAAATTAAGGGTGAACTATGCTTTGACATGACGTTGTTTTCCTTGATAAAAGCACGTGTAGGCTATTCTATCTTTACTCCGCATTGTATTTGTTTTGAAAATATTCATTGTTTTCAACTAAAAAAACATTTTGAACTCAGTTATATTAACAGTCTATGATTGATTGGGGTTTAACGCCGTTTTTAACAATTCCTCAGTTATATCACGGCGGCCAGTTCACTTACTCTTTTTCTGGTTTTCTGTTCAATTATCTATTGAAGTTGAATATCATTTCATTAGTAGTTCAATTATTGATTGAAGTTGAAACTATTTCATAAGTAGTTCAATTATTGAGTGAAGTTGAACACTATTCCATCAGTAGTTCAGTTATTGATTGAAGTTGAACACCAGTTCATAAGTAGTTCAATTATTAACTGAAGTTGAACACCAGTTCATCAGTAGTACAGTTATTGATTGAAATTGGTAATCGTTTTATCAGTAGTTCAATTATTGATTGAAGTTAAACATCGTGTCATCAGTAGTTCAATTATTGATTGAAGACGAACACCATTTCATCTGTAGTTAAGTCTTATCACGGCTACCAGTTCAAGTATCATTTTTTCCAAGACTAAGGGTCTGTGTGCATACTAGTTGAAGAAATTTAAAGTTAGATATATAATTCCTTAAACGACACTAGTGTCTGGTTGCCAGTATCGTTTATGATAAACGATACTAGATACTAGACACTAGACACCAACTTCACCTTACCTCACTTACATTGGTATAGTTTATACACAAGAAAAGATGAAACGATTGTCCTTCCTTAAATATGTTTATCAGTCATGAGTAAAATAGCAAGCGATTTCTTGACACATAATGGAAAAATAAAAAAAACTGATTCTTTCTCTGTTATAAATATAACGACTTATATGATCCGTATGAGAAAAATTGAAAAAGGGGTGATGAGGTACATGTAATGAGGTCGTAGACTGGTAGTTCTCATTAAAATGGTTTTATCGGGGTTTTAAGCCGTTTCTAACATTTTTCAGTTATATCACGGCGACAGTCCACTTATTAATGATCCAGACCAGAATAAGGATGCTGCGACTAAGGATACAGCCGAGGACGTGCGTTCCAAATCCGCGACGCTTTAACCAAGCGGTCCCGGCGTATTCCGAGTACTAATTATAACATTACTAGTTTAGATAATGTCAATGTCTACCGACTGAAAGTAATAAACACTTAAATAACTAATGTGACTGATAAAACAACTTTTAACGTTACAAAATAAGTGTGTTTGGATAAAATAGAAAAACCTTATAAAGAGGAATAGGCCCGTATTCTTTAACCCGGGTCACACCCATAAAAGGCCCCCTCCCCCTAGTCCCAAAATTACAATAAATTACATCCCAATCGTAATAAATGTCAATTCGAAAGTTGTTCCTGATCGTCGGCATGTCCATAATTCATACAGTTGTCGGATTTTGTCTCATTTCACAAAGGAGCAGGAGGATTAGAGGAATTCCCTTCGCGATTTAGGTCTAACGTGGATACATATTGAAGCAGAAGCCGGCTGTGTTGTGTTAAATCTAACGTGGATACATATTGAAGCAAAGGCCGTCTGTCTTGTGTTAAATCTAACGTGGATACATATTGAAGCAGAGGCTTGTTGTCTTGTGTTAAATATAACGTGGATACATATTGAAGCAGAGGCCGGCTGTTTTGTGTTAAATCTAACGTGGATACATATTGAAGCAAAGGCCGTCTGTCTTGTGTTAAATCTAACGTGGATACATATTGAAGCAAAGGCCGTCTGTCTTGTGTTAAATCTAACGTGGATACATATTGAAGCAGAGGCCGACTGTCTTGTGTTAAATCTAACGTGGATACATATTGAAGCAGAGGCCGTCTGTCTTGTGTTAAATCTAACGTGGATACATATTGAAGCAAAGGCCGTCTGTCTTGTGTTAAATCTAACGTGGATACATATTGAAGCAAAGGCCGTCTGTCTTGTGTTAAATCTAACGTGGATACATATTGAAGCAAAGGCCGTCTGTCTTGTGTTAAATCTAACGTGGATACATATTGAAGCAAAGGCCGTCTGTCTTGTGTTAAATCTAACGTGGATACATATTGAAGCAGAGGCCGGCTGTCTTGTGTTAAATCTAACGTGGATACATATTGAAGCAGAGGCCGGCTGTCTTGTGTTATACCAGGAGGATTAGAGGAATTCCCTCCGCGATTTAGGTCTAACGTGGATACATATTGAAGCAGAGGCCGGCTGTCTTGTGTTAAACCTAACGTGCATACATATTGAAGCAGAGGCGTTCTGTCTTGTGTTAAACTTGAATGCAATCTATAAAAACCGAGATTTGGAACCAGTGGATGTAGAATCAAAACATAGGTGAAAACATTGTATAGTGTGTAATCGGACTCGAAAAACCGCTTCTTGAAAACGCGTAGGTAACGTGAATAAAATTAAGACAGAATTACACAATCCACAGGACTATATTGATAGACTAGAATGTACACCCAGAAGCGTAAATTCTATAAAAATATGGAAATTGGGCCCTGATCTTGTGGCCAGACTTTTTTAAAGGATAATAATTATTTGAATGATCTTAATGGAGAATCTGAGTCACACAATGAACATGTGTGCGAATTTGTTTTCAAATCAGGCCTATATTTAATTATACTTGTGTACAAGAAGATTATTAAATTGTTTAATTCAACATTGATAAGGAAAACGAGCCCGACCCACGACGGCCATGTTTTTCATCGGATCCCGATAATTTGAACAAACTAAATAGAAGCTCACTACAGGCTTATGTGTGCCAATGTATTTACCAAGCATGCAAGTACTATCAAACAAGATGATTTTTAAAGTTTTAACTGTATACACATAAGGAAGTTGAGCTACAGACTAAGCAGCCATGTTTTACGGGAGACACCTAAAATCCCCTCCGTCCGAAAATGGCATAGTGCTCAGAATCCCCTCAATGTATTTGATAGGGTATTCATAATCCCCTCGATTGGTACTCATACTCTCATCGATATCATAAACAATAATTAATTTCAATCATTTTAAATTGTTCAATAATTTGAATATTTTTACCTAACAAAATACGTAATTTCAATCATAAACATGTTTTCCCTTAAAATCTTTTGCACCTAAAATGTGTGAAAATCCTTTTAATTAAAAGTATAGTAACTGATTAATCTGAAATAATTATGGCAAACAGGGAAAGGCTCATTATAAGCAATTTCCACAATTTGTCCACAATGTTTTCAAGTAATCAAAGGTTATACATATCTGCAAGTGGGATATTTAAAGAATATATAAATAAATAGTCAGCAAACATTTTTTGACACAAAAATTCCTCAAGGGACTTAAGTCCTCTTACATATTGAAGGCATGTATACATCTTTCAATCGCTGTTGGTGTGCATTTGTTGCCCTATGCACCCGTTTCTATGGAGGTTCACCACGGTCGCATCGAAGAACATCAGATGCCATCATACTAACATCTTTCCCAATACACGAGATAACGTTCAAAAGGGAAAGGTGTATACATGTCCAACACATTGTTCCAGGATTGACATTGATTATTTGTTCTATCAGTATCTGGAATTGTTGCAAGATGCACATTCCAAACACCTAGGAGCCGACCGACAGAATTATTTTACAAAAAAAAAATGCAAATACACATGTACCTTTCTCTCATGTCACATCAGTTATGTCACCAGGTCCCCAGATCGCCACACGTGGCTAAATTTATCCCACAACACATAACGTTTGGATGTTGCAGATTGTGTACATTGATTTAAGTCACAAAAATATTACCTGAACAAATGAAACTGAAACGTGGATACAGAGTAGTTATTACTCTTTTTTCCACAACGGTTTTCTAAATTCGTTCTTGTTTTGCTAATATCCTGTTTAAACGTGTGTGTACGAGTGCCGCCGAGCTATGTTGTGTTTGCCTGATATTTTGCTATACATAAATGGTGAAATGTATTTAATTAAATGACCAAATTGACATAAGTAGTTGCTTTGCTCAATCGGTAGCGAGAATCAGGGGTTGTGAGTACGAATCCAACATTCTTTCCTTCGTTTGACAAAAGTCACTGTGACAAGCGAAATTCGTCTTTCATAAATGGGTTAACAGTCTAAGTGGGAAAACAGCAAGTTGCTTGGAATGTATCTTGTGTGGATAACTAGTGTGAGAAAGCCAGGAAACACATAAGTAGGTGAACTTGCCGCCGTGATATGACTAAATGAGTGTTGAAAACGGCATTTAACGTCAATAAATCGATCAATGTACGAATTTTATAGTTACATAATCAGACACATCTGTGCAAATATTTCGATATTGGTAACAATGGAAATGAGTGTAAGTTTAGCCCCTCCCTCTGTCCTACTTGTGGACGCTTCTGAAGCTGACAACTTAAAAGTGTGAGTTTTTCGTAAAGAAGTATCAATTTGGATGCTTTAGCATGGATGAACTGGCTTGTCCTGAAGCTATAACTTTGAAAACGTGACCTACTTAGAAATGAAGTAAATTCCCCAAAAACAAGACTGCTGACCGGTAATGGTCTTGATTTAATATTCTGGGAAAAGAGATAACTTTTATTATTTTGGAGCACCCTGATGTCTTTTTTCACACGCGTAATAATTACGGTAAGGTCTTTGCAGAGAACCGGTTATCTCTATGTATGAAAGTAGATTATGTTTCCAGTAGCCATTATACAATGTCAGTAAACCATTGCTGTATTCATGATAATTGACTGTTATAATTGAAAAGCGCACACATTATTACATAACATATAATTCTCTCTTCCTAAGAACAAAGGAAATTACTATTAGTCCAATTTTATATCACTGCATCACTTTATTGAATAATCCAATATTTAATACTTAAATACGATGATTTTGTAAATTATTTTTATACCAGGTACAATTCGCGCTACCAGCTCAGACAGGAACCGGAAAGTTGCTACGCTGTTTTCAAAAGACAAGTCCATTCCAGGACGTGGTTCGAGTTAAAAAGATAATTGATAATGATCACATGATCATTTTATTGCACGTTCCCTGTTTATTTAGTTTTAGAAAAGAACATCATTGGAAAAGCCCTTGAGATTGAGACAAAAATAATATTTAAAATATCACATAAGTACTGTATGTATTCTATATAATATATCTATAGGTGCTACCTAATAACGAAAACACCCCAAGATAATTATAAACAAAAAATAAAGAGCATACTTTGGCCACAAAAAAAGATTTATAAGTAATTGACTAGACAATAATAATGTTAATGTCATGTTTCTTGCATTATCAAAACATATTTGGAATTCGTATTGCTGTTGTCTATTATTTGAACAGAAAATAATAAAGTAAAGACTTTCATAAAATCAAGGAATACATTTATAATGAACGAGGTTAAAACATGAGGGCCAAGATGCCTTTTTCAACCAGTCAATATGACTGGAACAAATTATGTAAGGGGTCACATTTCTGCTAAACCCTTTCCCTATTAGAGACGGTTTCTGAGGCCTATGCAACATAGGATTTAGGATAAGATTGTCGCCACAAGAACAATTGCTTCTTATGAGAAAGTTATCCTTTTGCCACAATGTTTGAACAATAATTATACTTTGAATGAGTGAGTCAATAGCTCATGTATAGGAGTTTGGGGTCTTTCATGTTGATACCACTTTTTTGCGGGAAACGACGTCGCTCCATCGACATTACGCCAAGATGAAGTGTAACGGAACTGACGTAACGTCCTTCTTTTGGTACGATACAGTTGACGAACGGGAAAACATATTTCTTACAGATTTCCATTTATTTTTAACTTTTCGTACAAATGTTAATTCCCACATAACACAGCACTTAAATGATCTTAAATATCGATTTAAAAAAAACATGATTAAAAAGACGACAATAATTTTCAATCCGTGTTTTTCTGCTCATTTTATACATACCCAAAATACCGATTTAAAAAAAAAAGATTAAAGAGCCGACAATAATTTTCAATCTGTGTTTTACGTCTGCTTTTTATACATATCCTAAATGGCGGCCCTCATGGATTTTTTCCAGTTTCATTATAGAAAGCTTCATGGGTTATTGAAAAAAAAAAAAAAATAATCTCAAACCTGTTACCTATAAGCGAAAAAAACCATTGATGGTTTTTTTTCGTATTAATTCCACGGTCCATCATATATTGTATATCATTATCTATTTTCAAATAGCTGTTCATGTAAGTATTAGTTATATATTGTGACAATCAATCATGAACATATTTCTAAAAAATATGTGTTCGAAGCTGACCTTCTTCTTGAAGGATAATATTCTCACAATGTCTATATACTTGGTATCAGTTTTATGTAAGGTTATCAGACAACATTTTCTTTTAATATGAGTATAGGTGCTACCTATTTAGGGTAAATATTTATTATATGTTGTGATCGGTGAATAATTCCCCGCGAACTGCAGTTAGCCCCTTGCTTGCTGCACGATCAGTTATTTACGTCAATTAACAATCCTACCGACCTAAGCAAAGAAAATATAAAATCATCACCAGGTTAAGATTATATTTAACTTTAAAATATAGCCAAGATTTTACATCCATGAAATTATGATGACAGGTACAACAAATAATCAACTTGCCCTTCATAAAACGATTCCATTATTCACGGAACTACATTTGTGACAAGTCAAACTAACGTTTCCTATAATTTCTGTCGTTTTCCTTTTGGTTCATTTAGTTTAAACTTATTTATTTTACATCGATTGTGAGACAAAAACAAGCTTTTAGCTTATATTAATCACGCTCGATGTCTGCTTCCTGGAGACTTAACCAGTACTCACGCTGTTTGTGTGAAAAAAATCCCGCTCATCACAGGACTCGAACCACGGACCTTTGATACAAGAGGCCAACGCTCTACCTCTGTATCACTAATAGAATGACGTCATATTACAGGAATTTTGATTTTTAACTTCTGGAAAGTCAAAGGTCAAAGGTAAAAAAACCCTTACGAGTAATATTTGAACTCGTTTTAGAAATAGACGACGAGTGTTATTAAACGGAAATTATCACACATAAAATTACTTGTGCTCGTTCCTTTATCGAGTACGTATTATCATATTTAATTATTTTCTCTAGAAGTTTTTTTTTTTTTCGATATTTTCTTTTCATCCAATCAAAACGTAGCACTGTAGCAGAATCGTGACTGCATCGAAAAATCCATTCTGGACACAATTTTTGGAAAGACGGTATAGCAAAGTTTTGCAAAGTTCATAAACATAACCTATTGACGGGAAACATCGATTTGTTTACCCGTATAAAGGTAAATAAGAATGGTTTAGAGTAAATAGTAAAACTAAAATGGAATAAATGGTGTTCAACGCCGTTTCAACAGTTTTCAGTTAGACCACCTTGTGTTTGTTTCCTGGTGTTTCTCGCAACACTACCCAACACTACCCAACACACCATCCGTCCAAGCAACTCTTTCCAACTAATTGGTGGAAGACAAATGATGCTAATCAAAACTCATTTTGTCAATCATCGAAAAAATCAATTAGCGTGTATTGTTTCCAACTCTTGAAGCCATGAACTGACTAATAGGCGTTTAACCCTTAAATCTTTTGTAGACGACTTTGAATTATCTAAGTAAAACTTTTGAAAATCTTTAGAAATTAAAATATTATTTCTGCATATAGTTAAAAGCTTTGGGGCAAATCAAGACATTGCTAATCATTTTGCCACGATGTATTCACAGGTCGTGTGCTGCAGAGGCGTCAGAAAGCGTCTATTCGTAGGAAAGGGCTAAATATGATGAATTTTGATACATAAGCGCGCTTCAAAATATAGAAAATGATAAACATTATAACCCTTAAACTCCACAAACAAGCTTAAATTAAAGTGTTTAAGAAACTTAACTAAAGAAAGTTCAAGAGAAATTGGGTAGCTGACGGTTTGTAGCCAATAGTACTAGATTTGAAAGAGCTGTAACTTGATTGGTGGATTGGTTACGGTTTGCAACAGTTAAATTTCATTGGACACAGTGAAAGAATTCTGGGTAATGCGTGAAACATCTATGGTAACGAACACGTGATTAAGATGATC
Organism: Serripes groenlandicus; assembly: GCA_031761405.1. NCBI lineage: Eukaryota > Metazoa > Mollusca > Bivalvia > Cardiida > Cardiidae > Serripes > Serripes groenlandicus. Next base: position 47,922,693 of record JASEVX010000011.1, on the reverse strand, counting down.
CCCTGCTAATATTGAGATCAGTCAGCACCTTCGCGACGTGTGATCGCTATCTTTACTGTTCGCTATTTGGACTTACAGTCATTTCAGAAGCATCTGGAGACCGATCATTATACAATACATTTGTACAAGTGAATGACTCTCTGCAAGTAATGAATATTAGTTTTCCGTTTTCCATTAAATGCTTTAAAATTTGTTTAATAATTGCTCTTTCGTTTATTGAAAGATTCCGTATTTTTGACTTTATGCTCGTCTGCAGCCGAGTTATTATAATACCCTTCCAAATATTGGAAGGCTGTAACAAATTAAAATGCATGCACCTTTTTAGAAAGGCAACATAACACCAACACAATCCAACCATTGACAACTGGAAAGGGTTAACAAATAGAACATTTACCCTTCAGAACCCTACTACAGAAATACACACCTTTGGACATTTATGACAGGTTCAGACTAAGATCTTTCTGCACATTCGAGTTTTCTAATCCAAATACAAACGGTGTGGACAGACGCTTCTCGAATTCATTTGTAGCTTATTGACAAACGGTGTATATGCTAACCGAACTAAGCCGATGTGCATGTTGATGTTGGTCTGTACAGGTCGCACTTACCATAAGTTTGCTTGGCACACAGCACAACGCATCAAATAAAGTAAAGGCCTAAAGTATTTTATGAAATATTCATCAGTAGAAGCTGCGTAATAGTGTTCTGTATTCATTAGCTAAACACTACTGGAATACTTTATTATGCTTTTAATTATAACATTCATCTAACTGCATACTTAATGGTTGCGAAAATACACCACAAACGACTTTTAAACTCTTGAATTGTAAAATAAGTTCGCATACAAAGAGATTTTGTTGAGTTTTCCAATGGAAATGGTCTTACACTTAAATAACATGTCTTAGCTTGTTATTTTTACATAAGGAGAAAACTATTTTATCAACAATTGATTGGTTGTTTGGTGTTTTACTGCGGTTATATGTTTTGTCCAGTGCATCAAGGCGTTTCCTGGGTAATTTATCAGTATTAACTTGTCCATTTATCCTGACACCAGCTAATCAGTCGTCAGGCCAGCCTTCAACCCTGCACGTCATGTTGGTCAACCAATACATTTTAAAAGTCTTTGTATGACTCATCCGGGGAGCGAACCTGCCACCTCCCTGCACTCGCTTTCATTAACGATGAAAGTCCAAACTATATACACGCATGTTTATTTTCATTGCAATATGTTTTGTCGTTCCCTAACGCAGTCGCATATGCAGCAAACATCTCGTGAATACATCCTGACGAATGAATACATTCTTTCAATGATCAATGTTGATTTTGTTTTCTACATTTTTTCCATATTGTCTTAAATATCTCTTCTTACAGCAAGTACATTGGGCATTTCTCAGATAAGACATAGAATGTTTAATAAGAATTAAATGTGATGTGTGTAAATATGAAAAGAAAGGTTTTACGTTTGTGTAAAAAATATCACTTATAACTTTATTGATTTGACGGGACAATTAACAATTTGTAGAATATTTAATGGCACTATGTGGCTAAATATTCTTTTATATATGCAATCTCCCGAGGCCACGGGGCCTTTATCAGATCAATAAATATTTCAGATTAGTGAAGCGTGTAGATCAAAGCTCAACTATTAAAAGCACATACATAAATGGTTGGACGTAAATCTTTGCTAATCCAAAAAGAAAAAGGAAAATAATTGTCGTAGATCGTAGGTCATTCAATGAAAACACATACACTATTGGTTGACCTGGGCCATAGATCGTAACTGAACGATTGAAAACACATTCATAATTGGCTGATGAGTGTCGTTTATCGTAGCTCAACCATTGATAATACATAGAATTAGGTTGACCTAGGTCCTAGATAGTTGGTCAACCATTGACAACAAATCGAATTGGTTGACATTGGTCGTAGATCGTAGCTTAGCTATTGAAAACACGTATGGAATTAGTTTACATGGGTCGTAGATCGTAGCTCAATATTGGAAGCACATACATAGCCTGTTGACCTAGGTCGTAAAACGTAGTTTAATCCTTGAAAACACACATACATAATTAGTTGGCCTGAAATAATATATAGTAGCTCAGCAATATAAAACATATTCCGATTTGATGGACCAGTGTCGTAGGCCGAAGCTCAACCCATGAACGTTTATAGAGTATTGGTTGACCTGGGTTGTATATCGTAAATAATTGGTTGTGCTGAGTCGTATATCGTATCTAAACAATATACAACACGTACACAATTTGCTGACCTTGTTCGTAGCTTTTAACCCGCCCCTTCAGGCGCTCCACTCCCGTGACAAAAGTATAGAGATAGCCCGAGCCCTTGCAACGAGGCAACGTTTCTTTGAAAAATATTGCTGGATGGAAAAGTGGGGAAATACGGAGCGTCAAGCATTAAGGGTAAAAGTCAGTTATACCTAATAATTATAGAAGTCTACACTCTTGTTATGAATCTCAATTAAATGGTGCTATTTTCAATAAGCTACATCCTTTAAAACCGACTATTGTCGAATGGTACCCAATTTACACAATATAATGAAGTTCACTCAAGCCAACGATTGGCGAATGGTACCATGTTTACAGGTCTGCGAAGTGGAAGCATAAAGAGGTAATCAAAGACTTCTGCAGTATTGGTTTATTTCTACATGACTTTTTAACCGTGACTTTGAACAATAAAACGTCCCATGCCTCATATATAAAACGTGAACTACCAAGTGTTAATGATAACGCATGACTGGGTAACTGTTTGGTAAAGCTGTAACAAATCAACCACCAACGTCCCATGCCTTACAGTCTTCACCGTTACGTATTCTAGTTAACTAGCATGATTTAACATTTTTGAATCTTTAAAGACATTGCTTCGCTTTCTTTGTTGCTGTAGTGTTTTACGCTGCGTTCAGCAATATTTCAGTCATATCATCTCCTGCATGGCTAAAATGATCATTCTGCTATTAAGCTTATCCATAAACGAGCCGATAAACCGAAATCCCCGCAACCGCTTCTCACATTTTATGTGCTGAATTTGAGTTTTTGTGATCACCCTTTGTCCGGTGTCCGTCATCCGTCGTCAACATATAGTCCTCTATTACCAGTTGGTAAATTGGGTTGCAACTTTTCATCAAACATCCTGTCAATTTCCTCACCGAAGTTCTTCATTTTTCGTTGATCCATGTATAATTCTGGTTTCTATGGCAACCGGATTTAAAAACAAAATGTTTTTTCTCCAGTATCGGTTGGCAAGCGTTTCAAATAAACATTGTGTGATCCCGTTTGGGATTCCTTCAAGCCATATTCGAAAAACATTGGCCTCTTTTCCGGAAGTTATTCGCCGATTTGGAAAAAAATTGTAGAAATATTCCTATGGTGTCCTGCAAGTGGTGTTGCTTGGTGAATAACATGGCCGTCAGTGGGCGGGATTGTTGACTTTCAAATAGTTTTGTTAACATTTTCCTTTGGTGACTCTTCCTCGTTCCTTTAAGCTATGCTGATTGGTCACAATACACCGCCGTCAGGGGCTGGTTACTTTATCTTTATTTCCAGATTGTATGATTAAGAAACATATCCTTGGCAAATACAGTTTTGATTTTGAAATGCTAACTGGTATCTGAACATTTCTTAGGTGACCCCCTAAATCATATTAACTTGACAAAAGATGGACACCATATGGTGTGGGTTATTTCACCTTGTGATGGTGGAGCTTCACTGGTCCTCTTGGATATCATTAAAGAGGGGGTTAGTGAAGTAAGGGCGTAGATCGAAGCTCAACCATCGAAAACATACATAACGCATTGAACTTGGTCGTAGATTGTAGCTCATCCAATAAAAAAAGAAAAATAATTGGCTTACCTTTGTCGTTTGTCGTAGGTCAACCAATGAAAACACATACGTTGTTGATTGACCGATCTAAACATACACAAACAGAATTGATTGTGTAGATATTATTAAATATCTCGCTTTTTTCCCAAATTTGCAAAAAAATTAAAGTTGTCCCACACCTGACTGCCTGGTCATTTACGTGCTGTGTGTGAAGGTTGGTCGACTACTGTAGCTACTGTAGCTACTGTTTGTCGCTACAAAACCGTCAAGTGATGTCATTGTAATTGTCATTGTCATTCATCTGTTGTCCACATTTATTTAAAATCAATAAACCTACTCTCCTGTGTATAGAGTTTACATGTTTTTACCGAGATGTTTTCAAAAGTCAGATTTGTTGTTTTCTTAAAATGATTTAGTTTTCCAGGGGAATATGTTCGCTTATGTGCATTTCACGCGGTGAGTCACGCAAGACAAGACAACATTACAAATACGAAACATTTCGTGTTGGAGATAGTTAAATGTCCTTGTTTAGGGACTATTTTCCTCGTCCCATAATCCGTTATTAAAGACACCGCCTCGTTGGTGTTGTGGTAGAGCGCCCGCCTCTGGTGCGAGAGATCGCAGGTTCGATCCCAAATCGGGAAATAACAAGACTTTAACAACTGTTGCCCTCCTTGGAATAAATCGACCCGTATAACTTGTATCTCACCCAAGAAATTGTTGAAAGCGGCGTAAAACACCAATCAATCAAACCTATATTAATGATGGAGTTTACATTTAGGACTATTATACTCCTACAGCGCGGGTGTTGGTATTTTAAAGGTCATAACACGTTCATATCGATTGGGATAATTGCGTCCATTGGTTGAACTCGTATGGCGCTTGCAACACTTACTTTCTGTCAATCATTTCTAGGAATGACTGGCCGAGCCGGGGCTTGAACTAAAGATCCTTGGATTGCTAGATTGATTGATTAACGCCGTTTTCAAACTACTAATGTGTTTCCTGGCTTTATCACACCAGTACTCCACAACACATTCTTTCTACGCAACTGGCTGCTTTTCCACATAGACTGTTAGCCCATTGGTGGAAGACGAATAACGCTTGTCACAGTGACTTTTGTCAAACATCGGAAAGAATGTTGGCCGAAGTGGGATTCGAACTCACAATTCCTGGATTGACAGCTTTAGTCGATCTCGGGGCCGGTTCCCTGGATTACCGTTACCGACTTTGTAATCGCAACTTGACAGAAGGCCTCATACAAAGATTCCAAGTAAACAATGTAGGCACTGTTTGGTAGATCGTCGGCTTAGGCTTCGGGAGGTCGCAGATTCGATCCCCGAACGATTCATACGAAAGACTTTTAAAAATATTAGTAACAGAATCCTCTTTATCCAAGCCCATGTAGTACAATATAAAAACACCATGCAGACCCTATTTACCGCGTCTGATGATACGTACATTGAAGATTCTTGAAATTGTATACATGAATGTTTATTTGATTGAAAGGTATTTTACGCTGCTTTCAACACAGTTTAAGTCATATCAATGCGTTTCCTGTTGATAAGTTAAACCTGATACAAGAACAAGAGGCGTTATGCCTTCACCGCAACCCTGAACGTGAAGGAGGGGAGCCACTTCTACCAAGAGTTACGTATGACCCGATCAGGGATCGAAACCTGGTCTCCACCCCCCCCCCCCCCCCCCGCTCGCAAGGCGGACGATGCTGTTACCACTTCACCACCAGAGCCTTAACTCTTGACTGACATCGACCAAAGCTTGAAGTACAGCCTTAAATGTTACACATTTTAACATGCATAATATTACCCGACATATTTACTTACATATCCCTTTCCTTCTTATAAATGTGAATATTCAGAATCTAGGCGTAAATATAAAGCTACTAGTATGATTATTTTATAGAATTGAGGCAAAAAGTGAAATTGCTCATCATGAGCATTTTCTCCTTTTGCCTCTACGTTTTCAAAAGTCGTCTGCTGCAGATGCGTCAGAATGCGTCTTTATCAGAAAAGGGTTAGATATACTTTCAGAGATTTAACACGTTGAATCAAGTGTAAATCAGCATTTATGTTTCATTGCATCAACCGAAAACTTAAAATAAATACATGAACGTTATAACATCATAACTCTTTGAACGATGGCCAGGAGCCGGTCATCGTTGTCGAGAAATAATAGTTCCTCAACAACGGAATGCATTCAAAATCCCCTCTTGACAGTCTCAGTCATATTGTAATGAGTTATTTTGTACGAAATTAGTCATCGACGGATACCCACATATTTCCGATTCACAATATCATCGGACATAATCGACCGATAAAAATATCTTACCTACTATTTAATGCTTTCTTTGACTATACATTTATAGTTTTTTCTGCGTAGTTTATTATATAGCCAGAATGGAATTCAAACGCAGTACATATGATTTTAATAAGATTGGTCTCGTGCTAAGTCGAAGTCATAGGGGCTCATATATTTCTTCGAGTTATCGATATATTTATCCTTTATTAATTCATGTATTTTCAGATCCGTTACTCATTGCAACTGAAAAGTTTATTACGACAATCAAGTATTTGATAAAATCATATTAAGAAAACAGCACAGGCGCATATCGGATTGCTCGTCTGAGCAATCAAAACTGCTGCTAAGCTGTTTTCAAAAGACAAATCTGTTCCCGAAATTGGTTCGAATTAAGCAATATGTATATTTAAATTGCGTCTGGTAATTGTCGATTTTATTGCAACTGCAAACATTCTGACCAGAGCGTTCGTTGTCCGCCTATATGTAATATAGATCAAGATGCATCTTTTGACAAAGAAATTAGAATTGTAGTGGAACTAGTTTGTCTGTCAATGTAACTTTCTCTCATATCACATCAGTTATGTGACCAGGTCCCCAGATCGCCACACGTGGCTAAATTAATCCCACAACACATAACGTTTGGATGTTGCAGATTGTGTATATTGATTTAAGTCACAAAAATATTACCTGAACAAATGAAACTGAAACGTGGATACAGAGTAGTTATTACTCTTTTTTCCACAACGGTTTTCTAAATTCGTTCTTGTTTTGCTAATATCCTGTTTAAACTTGTGTGTACGAGTGCCGCCGAGCTATGGTGTGTTTGCCTGATATTTTGTTATACATAAATGGTGAAATGTATTTAATTAAATGACCAAATTGACATAAGTAGTTGCTTTGCTCAATCGGTAGCGAGAACCAGGGGTTGTGAGTACGAATCCAACATTCTTTCCTTCGTTTGACAAAAGTCACTGTGACAAGCGAAATTCGTCTTTCATAAATGGGTTAACAGTCTAAGTGGGAAAACAGCAAGTTGCTTGGAAGGTATGTTGTGTGGATAACTAGTGTGAGAAAGCCAGGAAACACATAAGTAGGTGAACTTGCCGCCGTGATATGACTGAATGAGTGTTGAAAACGGCATTTAACGTCAATAAATCGATCAATGTACGAATTTCATAGTTACATAATCAGACACATCTGTGCAAATATTTTGATATTGGTAACAATGGAAATGAGTGTAAGTTTAGCCCCTCCCTCTGTCCTACTTGTGGACGCTTCTGAAGCTGACAACTTTTGAAAGCATCATAGTAAGCAACAGAGTCCAATCCCACCAACCTTACTTAGCGCTAAGTAATACTTAAATAAATATATATTTAATCGGTTTTGTTTCCCTAATACTTTGTAATACATGAATGGTGGAATGTATTAAATTAAATGACCAAGTAGACATAAATATTTGCTTTGCTGACTGACTAACAATCCTTTTAAGAAATGAAATATATTGACACTGCTTCTATAAATACAATGTTTTAACTCCATGCATTTTAGTGTCTGTAAAAATACAAAGTATGTGACGTTTTCGCAGCAGATATTTTGTGTGTAGGAAAGGATTAAAAATTAAAAGACTTAATTTGAAAACATCTCGATATTGACAACAACAACCCGGTCAGGACAATAGATGACAGGTAGATACGCTGACTGTATCTAGGAATATGCTACATACACAAATATACAGTGGAACCGCGAGAACTCGAATTGGAACCAATAAATTTCTTCGAGTTATCGAAGTGTACGAGTGATACCCTAAATTTGTGTTTACATTTACTTCTGAGTGCTCGTATGAGCTATAATAACTGCTGCTACGCTGTTTTCAAAAGGCAATCCCGTTCCAGGAAATTGTTTCAATATCATGACATGCTTAAAATGTCCGTAGTTCGGGTTATCGACAGTTCACTGTAATTATGCTAAATAGAGCTTTCATTGTACATTCAACTGAGATGCAGTTTCCGTTTGAATTCAGGTAGTAATGGCTGCCCTCCTTGGCGCTCGGGGTTGTGGAGTTAGCATCACGACCGACCGGCTGATATCAGGATAAATAGACTAGTAGTACTGGTAACTTACTTGGTCCATATATTTTTTTTTTATTGATTTTTTTTTTTTTTTAAGTCCATAAATATTTTTATAGAACACATATTTTGTTTTTATTTCGTATATTTTTTGTATTGAATGAATATATTTGACATAGAATATTGCAACGTTTGTCACGCCATACTCGGTGTCCCGTACACATGTCAGGTCAGATTAGTTTAAAGAGAATATATCAATAAATAAAATCGATTGATCTAAGTTTGTCCCTGTATTTATTTTCCCGTCTTTAGTTTTAGTTTATACTTATAAAGACGTTCAGGCAAAAGGAGTACATGATCGGTTTTAAGCTGCCTCTTACATACGAAAACATGTCCTTTGGAAATGGATTTGCCAGTGTACCAATAATTGATATTATTGTTGTTAAAATACAGGTACTTATAGGACCGATCATGAGCTTCTTTTGCCTGAAAGACCTAATACGAAGAGATAACACAATAAATCTATGTGCGCGCTGATTCTGTTCTAGAGAAGGATCTTATGTTTCAAAACCGTTGCGATCTGCGAAAGTCAGGATTCGACTAAACGTTATCGAAGTCTAACATGTATACATATCTCTCATGTTCACGTCATCTATCTGATTCATACATTGAATAATGATTGAGCATCGACGAAGGAACATGATATTCTAACAACGTACAAAGTACACACATGTAGGGCGTTTCATGTTTCATTATAAGTGTTACCATTTCATGGTGTTTGACTTTGAATATAATATAACATACAAATAAACAAGAACTAATAGCTTACAGTAGAGATAATGCCGTTAAGGAACCGAATCTAACCAAACAATCCTTGCGACAGTTTTCTCTTCATTTATCAAACGATAGTTTCCAAATTACGATAGCTTGTCGACGACTTTGATATGAACGATTATATTTCTATGTTTCGTGGCAATAGGAACAACACTAAGTATTGCTCTTTCTCCAAGAAGACCGATATTTAAATTCTCTACTTCCCAGAAATGTTTTTAATATTCTTTCCTATTTGATATACTCGATGTATTAGTACTCTATTATGTAACACGGCGTTCTTAAACTCATTGAAGTGAAAAGATCGAGTCGATGGAAAATCGTACAATATTGATATTTTGAATCGCTTCTTTATACGTAATGCTTTTAACCTACTCTTGGAAACGCGTGTCCTACATATCTTTTTAGAACACATGAGAAAACCTCATTTTCCATTGATTGAAGTTGAACACCATTCCATCAGTAGTTCAGTTATTGGCTGATGTTGAACACAATTCCATCAGTAGATCAATTATTTATTGAAGTTGAACACCATTTTACCAGTAGTTCAGTTATTCATTCAAGTTGAACATCATGCCATCAGTAGATCAATTATTTATTGAAGTTGCACACCATTTTACCAGTAGGTCAGGTATACATTCAAGTTGAACACCAGTCCACTAGTAGTTCAATTATTGATTGAAGTTGAACATCATTCCATCAGTAGATCCATTATTTAACAAAGTTGAACTTCGTTCCATCGGTAGTTCAATTAGTGATAAAAGCTGAACATCATTTCACCAGTAGTTCAATTATTGATTGAAGTTGAATATTATTTCATTAGTAGTTCAATTATTTATTGAATGTGAATTTCTTTCATCAGTAGTTCAATTATTGATTGAAGTTGAACACCAGTTCATCAGTAGTTCAATTATTGCTTGAAGTTGAACACCATTCCATCAGTGTTCAGTTATTGATTGAAATTGAAGATCGTTTCATCAGTAGTTCAATTATTGATTGAAGTTGAACATCGTTTCATCAATAGTTCAATTATTGATTTATTGATAGAAGTTGAACACCATTTCATCAGTAGTTACGTTTTATCACGGCTAGCAGTTCACATATCATGTTTGTCAAGACTATCGCTCCAGTGCCGACTACGGCCTATTGAAGGGGGGGATGTTAATAAATTAATATAGTAACGTTCCCCAGCCACCTTAAATACCAGTTTGGCATGCAACTACATTACAGTCCATTATCTCAGTAACTTAAATAAGCGGTGAAATAGTCCAGCACGCTGTAAGCTCGACATTTCGAAGAGAAAGGCAAGCTATCTAACGCGACTCGGTGTCGGAGTAACACCTTGGTTAATAACTATAATTCATGATCTAGATTGGATTATAATGGGAATTAATGTTGAAAATAGGCAAAAATGGGATTTCGCTTTGAAGAGTCATCTCCCTTTTCAGTGTGTATTATGAGTTTTGTCTTATTATGTAGAATGAAAATTATTACATGACATACTATTCAATATCAAGTGTTCCATAAATGCATTCCACCTTGACCACTGCAAGTTTTAGACCGAACTCGGAAGCCTCGTTTCAACCCCCCTCCCCCCAACCCTAGCCACGGCGGATCCCTTGTACATGTACACACAATTGAGTTCAAGTGTACACCTCAGTGGGTTACATCATAAGGAGAAGATAACATCCACACATCAAGTTGTATATCTCCAATCAGCACGGGGATTTATAATGATGCTTGGACAATTCAAAGCTAACAAGGATAAAAGCTTACTCGATATACCATTTTCATGTAAACTCCAAGGTAAGCTAAAGCAATACATTCTTTGGCAAAGGAACTCATGAATCTTTTTATCGAGATAATAATAAAAAAATAAAAACATTATGATAAGAATTTAAACTAATAGACTAGAAACATTCAGTAACATCAATATTTTCTAATTACATATATGTTTAACCCTTTCCCACATGCAGACGCAAATTTGACGCAAGAGCATCAGGCGACTTTTGAGTACATTGTGGCCAAAGGTGAAATTGCTTATGATGCGCAATTTCTCCTTTAGCCACACTGTCTTCAACTTGATTTAACATTTAAGCTATCCTTTGGGGAGATTTTCAGGTTTCTGTCACAATGTTTCTAAGTCGTCTGCTGCATATTTATTGTATGTGGGAACGAGTTAAGTTTATGAAGAATAAGTTTCTCTTAAACAAGAGGACAATGTTGGCTCTGGGTCACTCACCTGAGTACTGCAATGCGATTCGTCAAGCATATAGAGGATATTACATGAGTAGTCATTTAAAACGGAATTTATTAAACGAGTTTAATAAATTTCGTATTGAATGACCACGAATATAATGTTCTTTTTATATCATAAATACTAATTTAATAATATACAGCGCTATATCCATATAAACGTCGCTATAAAGCGCGCGTATATACAACGCTAAACGTAGTATAGCTCCACTGCCACAAGCAAATTACTCATACACTATGTTGTGTTTCTTTTGTCAAATAAATATGACTTAGGTCACCAAAGAAATGTTAATATACTTAAGATTTTTAAATCGTTCACTATAGCCATATATGACAAAACAACCTGGCCCCTGACGGCCATGATTTTCGACCAATCAACAATAATTTAAGGCAGCTTATAGTGGGTGCGCCAAAGAGTATTTCTACAGAACTATTTTGAAATCGGACACCAGACAAAGGGCTATCACAATTTATAATAACGACGAGGTTTTTTATTTGGTGGGTGGGGTATTTTAAATTAAAATTAAAATTAAAAATTGACAATAACGAAGACCTTTTTTATTTGGTGGGTGGGTGGTAACTTGAAATTAAAATTGAAATTGCTGGTCGTTCTTCCCCCAATCCCAAACATTTTTCCCTAGAACAGTTGACCGAATGACGAGGAATAATTTGTTACAAAGACTATTTTTCAAAAATTGTCTGCTTCAAAGCTGTTTACATGTAGAGAAGTGTTGCATAAGACAATGGGTACTTTCATAAGTTGAATCTAATACGAGTGAATTAACTAGTTTGGTTACATGGTAAGCACAAGTGTACAATCACAACAATGTTTTGATCCTTCTCACAGTAGATGCATTTTGACACAACTGCATCAGACGATTTTTCATTTGGCAAAGAGAGAAATTGCTCAACATGAGCGTTTTTTCCTTGTGCAACAATGTTTTCATTTCTATTTAATATATATATTTTCACCCTTTTCTCTCAATGTTTCAAGACTTCTGCACATTTGTTGTATGTGCGAAAGGGTTAACTTTTGAGTTATAATTGATGTCAAGTTCATTTTACATGTAATTGTGCTGCAAAAGATTTCTCATTTTTCAATCATTTATTTTGAATTACATTTGATTAAATACTAATTGAAAAAATTGGGGATAAAGTAGTCAGTTCTAAACGGTCTCTTTGATACTTGTTGAACAATGTTACATTCTATACCAATTATTGCGCGGGTGCATCAACACCAGTGCATACATTGGTTGTGTCTCGAACAACCACTGGTGCAATGGGCAATAGGCTTGCGCATGCGCCGTGTTAATCGTCTTCATCGCGCATGAGCCGTATTTTACCGTCAGCTCTCGGATATTTCCGTAGCTGTTCGTCACTAGACTGGTTCTCGTTCGAGTTTGCAATAGAAGATTAAGATTAGTGAACCAGTCTATTTATATGCGAGTAGTTTTTTTATAATTCAAATGTAAATTAAAACTAAAGTGTAACGTGTACCGGCGTTAATACATCTCGGGTCACCCATCCAGACACTAACTACGATTAACATTGCTTAACTTTACGAAAAGGTCAACCACTCTACCAATGTCGCTATAAAAGCCGGCTTCCACAGCAAGGCTGTATAAGTGATATTTATACCTAAACCCCGTTCCCGTTACATTTCTCCCTCGTTTCTCTTTACTTCGACCTGAAGTCATACAACTGAACACAAGCATTATACCAGAGCGGAGTCTATCTAACTTCACTGGGAACCATCGTCGTTTTAATAACAGGAAAATGGGAATATTTTTATAAATGCGAAGTTAAGAATATATTAAGGGAAAAAAAGGACGCACATGCGCAGTAAAATGATATCATATATTTATATCCTATATTTGAAAGCGCGTTTCGTGTTTTTCGAATCAAACAGTATTTCTGAAGCCATAACATGCTGATTCTCGAGCTAACATCGAATTGCTGCATCTTGCAGCAACTCTTGTTCAGTTGATTGCTTGTTTTCTGTTATGGTTTACAACCGTTTCAACAAGTTATATCATGGCATTGCCGGTGTAATTTACAAGTGCTCCTGGTCCATTTATCCTGATACAAGCGAGTCAGTAGTAATGCTAACACCACACTCCTGAGTGCCAAGGAGTGATAATGTTGTAAACATTTTCCTTGTGTAGCTCTCTACCTTGTTCATTCAAGCCTTGTTGAATCGTCAAAATACATTGACGGCAGGGGCCGGCTGCTTTATGCTTATGTCCGGAGTTAGGTGACTAACTTGACAAAAGACAGTCACCATATGGTGTGGATTACATCACCTTGTGGCGTGGCGCTTTACTGGTCCTCTTGGGTCTCTGTTTGCTACTGGTAAGAACATAATCATACTAAAATGAGGTAAATCAAAGTTGTCATTTTCCGAACGGTATCATCTCTCATTCATTTCGCATAATTTCGAGATTATTCTTCTACGCCTTAATTTCGGAAAAATACCAACGATTTCGATCTAAACATACAAATAAATACTTGATTCTGTGGATATGAAGAGGGGTTAGTGAAGTAAGCGTTGATCGAAGCTCAACTATTGAAAACATATATTACTCATTGACCTTGGTCGTATATCGTAGCTAATCCAATAAAAATAGAATAATGGTTTTCGTATATCGTAGGTCAACCAATGAAAACATATACATTATTGGTTGACAGATCTAAACATACAAAGTTTACAAACATATACTTGATTGTGTGGATATTGTTAAATAACTCGCTTTTTTTCCCCCCAAGTTTGCAAAAACTTTTAAGTTATCCCACAACTGGCCGCCTTGTCGTTAGCGTGTTGTGTGTGAAGGTTGGTCGACAACTGTAGCTACTGTTCGTCGCAACCAAAGCGTCCAGTAATGTCATTGTAATTGTTATTGTCATTGCTTCGTTGTCCACATGTATTTCAAATCAATAATTATACTTGCATGTGTATAGAGTTGTCATTTTTTTACTGAGATGTTTTTTAAAGTCAGATTAGTAGTATTCTTGAAATGCTTAAGTTTTCCAGGGGAATATGTTGATTTATGTGTCCTCTTACGCGGTCAGTCAAGCGAGACAACAAGAAGCGTACAATGACAAAACATTTCACGTTGGAGATAGTAAAAGGTCCTTATTTATGGAGTATTTTACTCGTCCCACAATCCTATATTAATGACATCGCTTCGTTGGTATCGTGGTAGAGCGTCCGCCTCGGGTGCGAGAGGTCACGGTTTCGATCCCCAGTCAGGCTATACCAAATACTTTAACAATGGGTGCCCTCCTTGGCGCTCAGCGTTGCAGGGTTAACATTACGACTGACTGACTGTCGATGGGATAAATGGACCAGTAAAACTGGTAATTTACCCAGGAAATTGCTGAAGGCGGCGTAAAACACCGATCAATGAAACCTATGTTAATGATGGAGTTATAATCTTCTGGATTATTAAACTCCTACAGGACAGGTGTTGATAATTTAAAGGTCCTAAAGCTTTCATATTGACTGTGATAATTGCGTCCATTGGTGGAACTAGAATGGCTCTTGCAACACTAACATTTTGTCAATCATTTGTAGGAATGATCGGTCAAGCCTGGGTTTGAACTAACGATCCCTGGATTACCGTTACCGACTTAGTTATCGAGACTCGACAGAATACCTCAAACAAAGATTCTAAATCAAAAATATACGCACTGTGTGGGTAGTGATAGATCAACGGCCTCGGCTTCGGGAGGTCGCGGATTCGCTCCCTGGATGAGTCATACGAAATACTTTTAAAAATGTTACCGATGCCTTTCCCTACTTAGCACTCAGGTTTGTGGTGTTAGCATACATATAGGATAACTTGACCAGTAGGATTGGTAATTTACACAGGAAAAGCCGTGATAAAACTTGAAAATGTTGAGATCGACGTTAAACGCCATATAAACAAAACAGGTCACTAATCCAAATTCTATATCAGATAACCAGTCGGACTCCGTCAGCGCCAGTGGTGATATTATATTTAGCCCAACGTGAAGACATCGACTGTCATAATTACTCCCATATTAGGTGAAAAGTGGTCATCTTGCCAATTTGAACATTGTCTGATGCATGAATACAACGTTTTCGCCTGATTGGGCTTAACAATAACAATTAATAATTGAAACCATTTCTGATACGGAGCATGACGTCATGTGGCAATAAGATTGAAAATAGGCCTCGTATTGCCCAATCCTCTTATCAAAGCCCATTTGGTAGAATATAAAAACACCATGCAGGATTGATTAACCGTGTCTGTTAATGCGAATATTGAAGATTCGGGAAAGATTGTACATGCATGTTTATTTGTTTGCAAGGTATTTTACTAGGCTTTCAACAATGTTGTTGTCATATCAGTTAATATTAATTACCAGTATTTCTGACAAGTTTATCCTGATACAAGAACAACAGTCGTTATTCTATCGCCGCAACCCTGAACGTTAAGGAGGCAAACCAATACTACCAAGAGTTTGGTATGACCCGATCAGGGATCGAACTCTGGTCTCCCACTCTCAAGGCGGCCGACGCTGTAATCACTGTAACCACTAAACCAACTAGGCTATCACCAGAGCCTTCACTCTTTACTGACATCTGCCAAATACCAGAAGTACAGCCTTACATGTTACACATTTTGACATGCGTAATATTACCCGACATATTTCACCCAATCTTCACCTTTATGAAAAGACATATCTTATACTTACATATCCCTTTCCTACTTACAAATGAACAAGAAGAATCTAGACGTAAATATAAAAATAATAGTGTTTGATAGAATTGTAAACACTGTGGCAAAAAAGAGATATTGCTCATTATAAGCAATTTCTCCTTTTGCCAAAATGTGTTTAAAATTCGCCTAATGCAGATGCGTCAAAATTTGTCTTTATCAGAGAAAGGGTTAGATATACTTTCAGAGAATTCAAATTTGTATCATGTTTAAATTAGCATCTATGTTTTAATCAGCACCTATGTTTAAATCAGCATCTATGTTTCATTGAACAAATCGCAAATTTGAAAAAAATACGTGAACGTTATAGCATCATGAATCTTTGAACGAAGACCCGGAGCGGGTCAGCGTTGTCGAGAAATAGTTTCTCTTAGTGATGCAACCACGGAATGCATTCAGAACACCTTTTTGCCCGACTCAGTCCTATTGAAATGAGTTATTTTGTACGAAATTAGACATCGACAAATACCCACATATTTCCGTTTCACAATATCATTGGACATAATAGACTGATAGAAATGACATCGCGCAAATATCTTACCTACTATTTAATACTTTCTTTGGTTATAATAAATTCATAGTTTTTTCGGCGTAGTCTATTATGTGGCCACAATGGAATTCAAACATCGTAAAGAATATCATAATTAGATTTGTCTCGTGCTAACTCGAAGCCGAAGGGACTCATATAATTCTTCGAGTTATCGACTTGCTCGAGAAATCGATCGATTTATCCTAAATTAGCTTTTACAGATTCGTTATTCATCGCAACTGAAAAGTTTATTACGACAAGCAAGTATTTCATGAAATCAGATTAAGAAAACAGCACATGCGCATATCTGAGTGCTCGTCTGAGCAATCAAAACTGCTGCTATGCTATTTTCAAACGACATATTTGTTCCCGGAATGGGTTCGAGTTAAACAATATGTATATTTGAATTACGTCTGCTAATTTTCGGTTTTATTGCAACTACACACATTCTGACCAGAATGTTCGTTGTCCGCCCATATGTTATATAGATCAACATGCATCTATTGACAAAGAAATTAGAATTGTAGTCGCACTATTTCGTCCGTCAATGTACCCTTATCGCATATCACATGGGTTATAGTTGCACTATTTGTCCCGTCAATGTACCTTTATCTCATATCACATGGGTTATAGTCGTACTATTTGTCCCGTCAATGTACCTTTATCTCATGTCACATGGGTTATAGTCGCACTAGTTTTTCCGTCTATGTACTTTTATCTCATGTCACATCGGTTATAGTCGCACTAGTTTTCCGGTCAATGTACTTTTATCTCATGTTACATGGGTTATAGTCGCACTAGTTTTCCGTCAATGTACCTTTATCTCATGTTACATGGGTTATAGTTAACTGAATGACGCTCTGCACGTAATAAATTAGTTCTACGTTTTCCATAATGTTTAAAAACTTTGTTTAATAGTTGCTCTTTCGTATATAGAAAGTTTCCGTATTTTTACTATCTGCTCGTCTGCCATATATTTATTGTAATCCCCTTCCAAAACATGGAAGGCTGTAACAAAAAAATACAGTCAGCATTTTACAGTCCAACCATTGGCAACTGGAAAGGGTTAACAAATAGATCATTCACGCTTAAGAACCTTACTCCGGGAATGCACACCTTTGGACATTTATGACAGGTTAAGACTAAGATTCTTCTGCACATTCGAGTTTTCTAATCCGAATGTGAATGGTGTAGACAGACGCTTATCGAATTCATGTGTAGCTTATTGACAAACGGTGTATATGCTGACAGAACTAAGCCGATGTGCATGTTGTTCTTGGTCTGTACTGGTCGCACTTACCATAAGTCTCCTTTTCAAACAGCACAACGCATCAGATAAAGTAAAGGCCTAAAGTATTGTATAACATATTTAGCTGTAGGTATTGAGAAATCGATGCTGCGTGATATTTTTTTGTATTCAATTCAATTTCAAATTGAACATTTTATTACCCATAATGCAATAACATGTATAAATATTGGGATTCATAAAACAGCAATGTATCGATTTCATAACAATTGGGAAAGCCTTCCCAGTTTTAAGTCTTTTGATGTCATTTTATCAGACACATTAATCATTGGCTAGACATTAATGGAATACTTTATTATGCATTTGAAGAGAACAGGAAACTAACTGCATACACAATGGTTGCGAAAATACACCACAAACAACTTTTAAACTCTTGCATTGTAAAATAGGTTCGCATAAAAAGAAGTTTTGTTGAGTGGTATTTCACTTAAATAACATGTCTTAGGTTGTTATTTTTACATTAGAAGAAAACTATTTTATTAAAACTTGACTGGTTGTTTGGTATTTTAGTGCGATTTCATACTTTTTTCCAGTTATATCTCGGCGTTTCCTGGGTAAGCTACAAGTACTACTGGTCCATTTATCATGACACCAGCCAGTCAGCCATAAGGTTAACCCTGCAACCCTGCGCAACCTGGAGTACAGCCAATACATGTTAGAAGTCTTATGTATGACCCGGCCGGGCTCAACTGTAAAAATCCGTTTTGCAGAATAGAATTTTCATTTTGCCTGCTTACAGACGGTAACAAATCAATGTATATTACTTTTTAAGGGTTGACGAGAACCAGTATATATACCGTTTTACCCCAAAACGAGAAGGAAATATCAAATACTAGGGTTGAGAACATTCATTAATATTAATCTCATTTGCAGATAAACGATCTATCATGCTTTGAAATAAATGCCTTTTGTCTTCTAAACAATTTGATAGATCATCCTATAAACTGTTATTCCAATAGTTTGTCTAAATTAGTACATTTATTTGTACTTTGTATATTGTACAACTTGTATTTTAAAGTTTAAGTTCACTGTACCGCCGAAAGGGATTTGGCCTTCAGAGGTGCGAAGACCAGTGAACACATACTAACCTTTTCCCACATGCATATATTTTATGCCAGTTTTCACATTTATTTAGTCATGCAACAACTCGCCTCCAAGATCAAAACCCCTACCATGCAATTAAACCGACATTTTAAAGCATAACGGGAAATTGCTTCTTTTGCCACAATGTGTTCAGGTCTATTGCATAGCTGGGATGATTCACTCAGGGAGTGTGTGAACTGACGGGGTGGTATGACTGGAATGATGTTGAAAACGGCATAAAACACCCTACAATACAAACAAAACGACCTCTAAAAGCAGGGCGGGCAATTGCTTCCTTGGTCACAGTGTGTTCAGTACTATTGAGTAGCTGGGTTGAATCACCCAGGACGCATGAGTATGTGAACAGTGCGGGTGATTTGACATATGTGATGTTGAAAACGGCGTAAAACTCCAAGCAATACAAACAAAACGACTTTTGAAATCATGATTAGCAATGGCTCCTCTGTTCACACTGTTTTCAGTCCTAACGCAAAGATGGGTTGATTCACTCAGGTCCCATGAGTTTGTGAACTGTGAGGGTAATTGGACATAAATGCTGTTGAAAACGGCCTATAAACCCCAACAATGCAATCACATTGACCTTTGGAAACATGATGAGCGATGGCTCCTCTTACCACACTGTTTTCAGTGCTATTGCTTAGTTGGCTTGATTCGCACAGAACGCATGCGTATGTGAACTGTGGGAGTGATTGGACGTAAATGCTGTTGAAAACGACCTAAAACTAAGTAAAGTGCACTCAAAATGACCTTTGAAAACATGATGAGCAGTGGTTCCTTATACCACACTGTTTTCAGTCCTATCTCGTAGATGGGTTGATTCACCAGGAAGAGTATGCGAACTGTGAGGGTGATTGGACATAAATGCTGTTGAAAACGACCTCAAAAACCAAACAACGCAATCAAAACGACCATTGAAAGCATGATGGAAAATGGGTCCTCTTACCACACTGTTTTCAGTCCTCTCGAATTGTTAGGTTGATTCACCCAGGACGCATGAGTATGTGAACTGTGAGGGTGATTGTACATAAATGCTGTTGAAAACGGCCTATAAAACCCAACAATGCAATCACATTGACCTTTGAAAACATGATGAGCAATGGCTCCGTTTAATCACAATGTTTTCGATATTTAATTTATATGGTGTTCCGCAGAAAGGGGTTTGGCCTGCAGAGGTGCGAAGACCAGTGAACACATACTCACCCTTTCCCACATGCATATATTTTATTCCACTTTCCACACTTATTTAGTCATGCAACAACTCGCATCCGAGATTAAAAATCCTACCATGCAAACAAACCGACATTTTAAAGCAAAACGGGCAATTGCTTCTTTTGCCACAATGTGTTCAGGTCTATTGCAAAGCTGGGATGATTCACCCAGGGATCCCGATTGTGTGAACTGGCGAGGTGGTATGACAGAAATGATGTTGAAAACGGCCTTAAACACCAAACAATATAAACAAAACGGCCTCTAAAAGCATAACGGGCAATTGCTTCGTTTGCCACAATGTGTTCAGGTCTATTGCATAGCTGGGATAATTCACCCAGGGATCACGATTGTGTGAACTGGCGAGGTGGTATGACTGGAATGATGTTGAAAACGGCCTTAAACACCAAACAATATAAACAAAACGACCTCTAAAAGCAGGGCGGGCAATTGCTCCTTTTGCTCCTATCGCGTAGATGAGTTGATTCGCCCAGGACGCATGAGTATGTGAACTGTGGGGGTGATTGGACATAAATGCTGTTGAAAACGGCCTAAAACGCCGTACAGTGCACCCAAAACGACCTTTGAAACATGATGAGCAATGGTTCCTTATACAACACTGTTTTCTGTCCTATCACGTAGATGGGTTGATTCACCCAGGAAGCATGTGTGTGTGTGAGCAGTATTTAACATAAATGCTGTTGTAAACGGCCTAAAAAAACCAACAACGCAATCAAAATGACCATTGAAAGCACGATGGACAATGGCTCCTCTTACCACACTGTGTTCGTTCCTATCGCATAGTTGGGTTGATTCGCCCAGGACGCATGGGTATGTGAACTGTGAGGGTGGTTGGACATAAATGCTGTTGAAAGCGGCCTAAAACTCCAACAATGCAAGCAAAACGACCTTTGAAAACATGACGAGCAATGGCTGTTTTTATCACAATGTTTTCGATAGTTCATTTATAGGGTGTTTATGCATGTGGGAACGGGGTAATGGAAAAATCCTTCACTGTACCGCCGTAAGGGATTTAGCATGCAAAGGTGCGAAGACCAGTGAACACATACTAACCCTTTCCCACATGCATATATTTTATGCCACTTTCCACACTTATTTAGTCATGCAACAACTCGCATCAAAGATCAAAACCCGTAACATGCAAACAAACCGACATTTTAAAGCATATCGGGCAATTGCTTCATACATGTACTGTAACTATGTAATAATAGATATGATACATGTTACATTTAACATGATCCATTAGCGCCCGCCCATGCGAAAAGGTTCAACAATGGTTTTGAGAACAGTTAAGATACATCAGCAAAATCTGATCAAGATCTACTGCGTATTTTACTTACACAGGCTTGTAAGAAGTCTATCTTAACTTGTGCAGATGATGATAACACTGATCAGATGAACTTGGTGATCTCAGCCAACACTATTCATTATTACCAACTCGTATCCTTTCACATTTAATGTTTTACTGGCAATGCGGTATTGTGTCAATACAGCAATGTACTTGTATTACACATAACAGTACAAATTATTCATCGGTTTCCTTTTTTATGTTTGAAGCTTAACCCTGATTACCATTTCTAAATCGTGAATTTATAGTGGTTATTTGCATCTTAAATATACCCAGGCACTGGGGACATTGCTACGATCAATAACCCTGTATATTCTGAAAAGAAGATGTGTGCACATGTGTATACTTATGAAGATAGATCATCGAAATTAATTCCAATTAGTGTTAGGTGCTTTCGATCTGTTAACATTGCAAGGTCGTTGTCGTTATCAAACATGTTTTCTTCCTGAGCCCGACATCTCGGCTTGACAAGTACACAATCGGTTTGGTTAGTGTCCGTACCTGCTTTAACCCTTTCAGTCATAGCCACAAAGATCAAGTTTGCAAGCCAATAAGAAGTTCAAAACAACGTTTAGACAAAATCGTACCCATCTGCTCTCGACTGAACTACAGGGGGTGGGCTAGAATGTGAATGTTCTTGATGCATTTGTTTTATTGGGGTTTAACGGCGTTTCAAACATTATTTCAGTTATTTCTCGTCGACAAATCACTTATTCATGATCCCTGGGTAAACAGCCAGTGCTAGGCTAGGAAATGTGCCTTGCCCGAGGGCATTCCGCATGACCACCGCGACTGGTGATTGAAACCGGAACACCCTTTCTTGATCTAACACAATATAATAACTTTTAATCTGACTCCGGAAGCAACTCTTTACAGACTGAACTAAAATTGTTGCTAATTATAAGCACCAATGTTTTCGTCAGTTAGGAAGTAAATGTTGGTGAATTAAGCCATATCACTTTTTCAAAAGGAACTGTAAATGTGGATGCTTGAACATAAACGCGTAGCAGTCGAGTTATCTCTCTTTGGTCAATTATAAGTACATTTTGCCTACTACAAACTATTTAACGTGTAGTCTTTTTTCATAATCTGTTGTATTTCTAGTATCGCATTTGGCTCTTGCAGTTCCCAATGTTTGCTTTCATTTTAAAATCCAGGAACATTTACATACCCATAAACATATGAAGAAAAGCATATAAGCCATTACTGTCTGAGACCAACTTTTTATTTTGAATTCATACAAATCATATTGAGTAATTGAATGTCGACGTTCGGTACTTATTGGTGTATCCATTCATTGTTGGGATTAAATATATCAAAACTTGATGCATTTTCGTGAATAACTGCTAGTACGAATGACTATATGTCACAAAGACGACAGGATCCGTGCTCCAGGTAAATTGTGAAGGGTGTATACATATAGATAAATATAAAGACCGATTCTGTACATTGTTGACTTTTGATCGAGATATATTCCTTACCTTTCCATGTGTATCTTGAGAAGCCTATGTGACTATCTGACAAAGAGTGGGGATCAAGATTAAGACCTTCAACGGTCGCAAATGTCTTAGATGTGCTGAACTGCAGATGGAGATCAACATTTTGAAATGTTGAAACTTCTGCAAATATTGCAAATAACAAAGTAAGAAATAAATAGTTCAATACTATTTGGACATAGTGTTGAAAAACGGTCAATTTAAAATCATGAACATTTAAACAATTTGGCTTACTGTGTATGTCTACCCAGTAGAAATAAAGCATAATCGATCACTATTTAGATATTCATTGTGCTGGAAAGTGAAATTATTACTCTCATTTTATCCCAAAATTATGATTCTAATATTTCAAGCCAATTTTAAAACAGTCTTAAAGCTTTGACTAAATTATCTGTACTCTGGAGTTCAGCACCTTTAAGGACGTCCTGGAGCACCGTTCACTTGTTGTTGGTAATGCTTATACAATTTCGGCAGTCATCATATGAGCCGTCCTGCGAGAAGACCAACGTTGTGAACTCTGCGGAAAGTATCGACCCGGATCAGCATAAGCATGCCACGCAGGGTAACCCGGACACACTATTTTCGCCTCAATTGGATTTTCTGTTTCCGGAATCATTACTCTATATCTCTATCCCCCTACGACGGATTTTTTCGGCCCGGATTAGCCTTCGCGGACTGCGCAGGCTGATCTGGGTCGATACATTATGCAGAGGCCATACGTTTGGTGTTTTCCTAAAACGGCTAACATTACATTTGAATATTCACAATTGCAACGAAAATGACAAGGGTCTTGATCTGCATGAATGGTGTATTATCCCACTTTATACGACGTTTCCTGAGTAAGTTATCAGTACTACCGGTATTTGTTTACTCTGACACTGACAACTAAGTCGTAATGCTATCCCTGCAACACTTATCATCGAGAAAAGAAACCATTACTACTAGTTTTTAAATCTTTGATATGACCCGATCTGGGATCTAATCCGGAAATCCCGTTCCTCGGGCGAACGTTCTAACCACTACACCACGGAAACGGATTGCAAAGGTCTGGTTAATTATCGAAAGGTTGTTAGTAAATGTTCAATTTTCTATTTTCAGTTGTATTACGTGACGGTCATCTCAATGATAATGTTGTCAATTTTTACTTTGGCGATCAGCACTGAACCGAATATGCAACGAGCTTTGACACAATGTGAAATACTGGAAAACCTAGAACATTCAAATGCTCCGGAATTCGAATATGTGAAAATATACTTCGGTGACATAGATTGTTCTGGTTTTCACGACTCATCTGACATTTTTGAGGACGGAATAGTAATTGAAGGAAATGGAGAGAATAGAACGATTATCCTGGATGAACTTACTGTGCCTTTAAATGCATTTTCTGTATTTGAGATTGTGTTTGTTGGCTATTTCTCTATTGATATACCACTACGCATCATTTCGTGTCTCTTAATCTTAAAATACTTAATGAATGTCCTCAATATAATTGACATGCTTGCCCTTCTCACTTCATATGTTGTGTTAATAGTTGTTAATATTGAAAAGGAGCACCAGTACAAAGAAAGCTGGTTACACATCTTGAGATACTTCCAGGTTTTACGAGCACTTAGACTTCTAAGAGTCGTGAAAACGTTTCGAGCAAGTCAAGTACTCGCTTATTCAGTACGAGAGAACATCAAGGACCTGTTGATATTGGGGTTGTTTTTGTTTCTTGGCCTAAGTACGTTTTCATGTCTGATATATTTCGCGGAAAGTCGAGACACTATTGCTTCAATTTCAGTGGGTTGGTGTTGGGCTGTTATAACGTTAACTACAGTCGGTTATAGTGATATATCCCCGAAAACGGCAACCAGTAGGGCAATAGCAAGTCTATGTGCAGTACTTGGCGTGGTACTGTTGGCTGTGACTGTGCCAATTTTTGTGAATAACTTTCTATCGCTGTATCAATTTGCCCTCGTCGATGATTATGTAGAGAAAAAGAGAAAAGCGGTCAGAGGAAAGCTTGATAGAAATGGAAAGGTGTATTCCAGTGAAAATGACGTTGTTGAAGGACAGGGGGTTCCTGCAAAAGATACGGATAATTGCAACGACGTTACTTACGATTTGGTCGGTAAAGAGGTTGATACATCGAATGCAACTTAAGCTTGGACATAATTGACACTTTAAATATAAGTGATCGTTATGTTTGCTCATCGTATTAATCCAACTTACGTTTAAAGCTTTCCTGCATCCTCAATGCGAACAATCACACTATTTGCTTAATACAAAGTTTTCCTCTTCAAGTATATACGTACGTACATATGACACAAAAGTGTGTTAGCTATACTGATCATGAGATCATATGCACCGTCACGTTCGGCATAAAGCGATTTGGCGAGCAGCTATTACTTTCTCTCTCCAATTATTTTGTGTTAGGGGGGTGAACCATACTTTTTTCAATTATTGATTTTAAAGTATATATTTTTGACTTTTGATATCATTTTTCTTATTTCATTGTTACATATCCGGCTTTCTGTTCATATTTGTATGTGTATGTATATAGGTGTTTGTGTGTATATTATTTTAGAAGACAATTGTTAAAACAATTGTTAAAACGAAAAGAAAAAAAAATCCGCTTTTCTGGTCAAGCGAGCAGAGTTTAGCGTCCAGGCAACCGCAGACCACGTTAAAAGGGTGAATCCCAGTAAACACCCAACGTTGGATCAACGTTGGATCAACGTTGGATTTTGGTCGCGACGTCGGCGACCAAAATCCGACGTCTATCCGACGTTAGAAATCCGACGTCAGGACAACGTCATGATACGACGTTGTAACGACGTTGGATTTCGGTCGCACATATGACAACACAAATGTAGTCGTGAAAACCTTTTTTCACATTATGTTTTTTACATTCCATTGACGAATAGAGTTACGAACTGAGATTTTCTATCAAAATTGTTTCGAAACTTTATTACTCCCCTTTGCCACTCACTCTCGGATCCGCTAGGTGTCGTTAATTTCTGGCGGAAAATAATATCTTCGCGCATATGCGCATAATATATTTTAACATTGTATGTGAGTTTCGCTTAGAAAAGTGCAACAAAACAATAATTGCTTAAACCAGTAAGATTTATTAGTTTTTTTACTTCAGTGTTTTATTTAAACACTTGCAATATTCCGTTTTAAACTTTTTAATTATTATTCGAAAACGCGCAGTCTAGCTCTGCATATTTGAAAGTGGCGGAAACAAGAAAGCTGAGAAGAAATTAACAAAGTGTTCATTTACACAACGAACAACGATAATTTGTGCAGGATTTTTAATTGCAGGTATGTATTTATTCGTTATATACAGATATTTCGATGCATATTTCGTTCTACTCTGTATTGATTGATTTATTTACTCATTTTATATGCATGTTTCATGACTCAGTCTGATTCGGACTCGGAATCAATCGGAGCTCTTTCCCCTTCTTTACTAGGAGACTTTATAGGGGGTATTCCCCTCCCAAAATTTCGTTAAAATCATTCAGCTTTCCCCTGTATTGGACATTACACCAGGTCTTTCCTTCCCCTTTTCCTACTTTCCGTGCTCGCTTCCCTCAAATTTGGGGGCCTGGGCCCCTTCCCCTGATTTGTAAAAGAGCCAATTATATAGCTGCATGTTATCATTGAAAGTCTGCATGAAGTTGTGCACATGGTGTAAGTCCAAATTATTTAGACATACGCATGCATGCTTCTGCAATGAAAACTTTATTTCAGGAATTTTAAAAATTATTGCTGACCATAATTTAAAAACGCTCTGTTTATGTACATTTCGTCGATTTAAAAATATTTAAATTATCCTCATTAAAACTATATTTCTTTGTTCTTTAAAACGTGCGTAAAACAAAATTAACACAAATAAACAAACACAAATAAAGTCAATTTTATCTTGAGATTTTATCTTTTCACATGCTTGACCGATAGCATTTGTTTTATCTCAGTGCGGTCTAATTTTAAACCGGTAATCAATTAAAAGCTGGTAGCAATCAATTAAACAGTTAATCATAAACTTCAAAGATAATCGTAAAATTATTAACATAATAGCAGCGAGTAGATTACACAGTGACACCATTTACAGACCGGTTATTTCCGCCTTTGTGCCACAAGCTGCGACAGCAGCGAATTTGATTGGTTGAGTGTCAATCACTGTTATGCAGCTCGTGCTCATTGTTTGGAATATCGAAAATAGGTACATGTGTATTGGATTGATGCTTGGAAGCAAATACACGCGCGTCATAAAAACGCACAGGTGGTAAATTAGCTGCGTCAGAATTGGGTCAAGTTGAATTTCCATGCGTCAAAACGCGTGTGTACGCGTCTATTGAGAACCCTGTATACGGTCGCAAATTTCAAAATTACAAGATACTTAACTCTATATTAATTTATACAGTTAGTCCGACAGTATTTAAATCTAATCATTGGAATTATTGAACTTAAAAAATGTGCAGCTACATGTATGTTGCCTTTAATGCATTGTGTTTGTTTTTGGAGAGGGTGTAATTTAAGTAATTAAATGACTGGACTACAATTAAGTGCATGAGTACATCACCTGCTATTATTAATACTACCATACTAACTTATTTTCAGCGATCACATCATGTCTTACTTGAGACGCTGGCGTCAAAATCATGCAGAGGTACGGGCATTGGCTATGGATAGTAGCAGTGATGATGACATACCAGATGTCATTGAACAAGGAATTCTTCATGAAGAAGTTGCACCTAATTTAACGGATCAAAACATTGAAACAGATAGTGATGAGTCCATTGTAAGTGATGGGTCAGACTTTGGGTTTTCAGAAACAGTTCAATCTTCAGAATCAGATTCAGAAAGTTTGTCAGAAAATGAAATAGATGAAAAAAGCTTCAGGGAAAAACTGGCTACATGGTCAACTAAAAATAAAGTAAGCAAATCTGCTATTGATGATCTCTTAATACTTTTGCGCTCTGAAGGCAATGTTGACATCCCTAAAGATGCAAGAACACTACTGCAAACGCCAAAATCTATTGAACTTGAAGAAAAATGTGGTGGAAAATACATTTATTTCGGAATAAAAATTGGTCTAGCTAAAATTTTAGCCTTGAAGTCTTTTTCTGTGAACAATGTCGTTGAAAACATGCTCAATTTAAATTTCAACATAGACGGTATTCCCTTGTTCAAATCTTCAAGCACACACTTTTGGCCAATACTTTGTAGTCTTGGAAATTATACACCATTTATAGTTTCAATTTTCTATGGATCGGGAAAACCAAACTCTTGCGAAGACTTTTTGACAGACTTTTTAACAGAGCTTAATGAGCTGGTTGAGAATGGACTAATATACAATGACAACACTTTTAATATACGTACCAATGCTTTCATATGTGATGCTCCTGCCAGAGCTTTTTTAAAGAACATTAAAGGCCACACCGGTTATTATGCGTGTGAAAGATGTACTATTAAGGGATACTGGAAAGACAATCGTGTGGTTCTCTATTCTGAAGAAGTGTATCCTTTAAGAACAGATGGAGATTTCGCTTTAGGGAGATATCAGTCACATCAGAGTGGTGTGACTCCATTTGTTGCATACAATGTACCATGTGTTACTGGTTTTTGTTTGGACTATATGCACATGGTCTGTCTTGGTGTTGTTAAAAGAATTCTATGGTTTCTTAGACAGGGTCCAAATCAGTGTAAACTTTCAGCAGGACATATTGCTGAACTTTCAAATAGACTTGTGTCTTTTTCTGGAAAATTGCCATCCGAATTTGCAAGGCAGCCCAGAACATTGTTTGAAATTGAACAATGGAAAGCTACAGAATATAGGCAATTTCTTATGTATACAGGCCCAGTTGTTTTAAAGAAAATTCTTTCAAAAGAAATGTACGAGCACTTTTTGTCGTTAACTGTTGCAATCTCAATTCTTCTGGAGCCTGACACTGAAACAAGAACAGCTTATTTGGACTATGCCAAAAATTTACTTATTTATTTTGTCAAGAAAAGCAAGGATTTGTATACAGAAAAATTCATTGTTTACAACATCCACTCACTCATACACCTACCAGACGATTCTAGACACTTCAACTGTTCTTTAAATGAAATATCAGCATTTCCTTATGAAAACCATCTTCAGTCCATTAAGAAATTGGTCAAGAGCGCCAAGAATCCCATTGTTCAAGTGGCTAAACGAATTAAAGAAAAAGAATTAGCTGAAGTGACTGTTACAAAATTACAAAAATACTTCAGTGTAATCTCTACAAAGCCAAGAAACAGCTGTTTTTTGTTGAAAAATGAGTCGTATGCATTTGTGAAAGAGAAAAGGGACGATGGAACAATGGTGTGTGAAATCTTGAAGCCGAGCCAAACTGAAAACTATTTTACCAGTCCATGTGAATCTAAATTGATTAACATCGTATTTACAAATCGACATCAGCGCATGCGAAGAAGGCTCGTGGAGGCCACTGAATTACACAAAAAGGTTGTCTGTTTGACAGTAGAACGTGGTCAAGTTCTGATACCGATGTTGCATGGATTAGAAAAATAAATGGTGAACAGTGAGTACATTTTGCATGCCTAACTTTCTCACACTGCATGTCATTTTGATTGTTGCATGTGTACTGTACTGTAAAACTTTTGCGAGATCCCCGGTTTCTCCAATGTACTACTATTATTTAGCATGAACACTGATGACGTTGGACGTCAAACATTTATGATACCAAAGATAAACAATCTTTTATTCAATTTCAATGTCTTAGATTTGTCTACAGAAATACGTACAAAATGAAAATGTATTAACAAAATAACAGACAATTCAGAAAACATTTTGTAGCATTAATATAACAAACTTTCCGCTATTATCTCTCTGTTTGTATGTATGATTTTGGGTGTGTCTAGATGTAAGAGGATGGTGCTAAAATGAGCGGGAATTGGAAAAGGGTTTTTATATAGTCAGTAAGATTTGAGTTATGTAGCAGACGGTTTCGGAGTTAGAAAAGAAAGGTTTCAGTTATAAATTGAAAAGGATAGAACTAGGATAATAATAAAAGTAAAGTTACAATGTGGACATACAATATTAAATTAGTGAATAGAAAATAAACAACATGTTAAATGGAAATAGTGACTTGTGTGTTAGCTTTTGGCTAATTCCCCATGGCTGAGCCAAGCGAGTGATTATGAGATAGGATTAATATGAAATATCAATATAATAATTAAAAAGGATCCGGGTCACATTTTTAAAAATGATAAATATTGAGACTACATTTTTACAACCTTTTAAGTGCTGAATTTCCAATCAGCTACATATTTTAAAGGGGAAACGCTATATATAGTAAAGTAATACGTATCTGTGTAGCTTTCACTTGAAACAAACCTGCTTATAAGTTGGCTATAGACTGCTATATATATGATTATCATTTGTTTAGAATGTGGGTCAGAGCCGTGTGGATGGAAGGCGACGAGGAGCAAGAAGGTGTTGTACCAGCAAACTGGGTGAAGAATGCCGATGGCATGATTCATTGGCCACCAGGAATCGATGCCAGAAAAGCCTTGGCGAACAAGTCTGAGCCTACAAGCAGCTGGAGGAGGTTTCCCTTGGTGAAAATAAAAATCAAATCTGGTGAGAAATTGTTTCTAAAATTGATGTTCTTGTACATCATCACTGTAGATCTATGTTATGTACGATACAATAACATGTCTTGAGGGCAAATTCGAATAATATTGTCGTTTTGGTGAAATTACGATTTTCCAACTACAAAATAATGCTAGAAATAAATATTTAATATTTCAGTTTTGTAGTAATTTTGTTTCAGTTATTTTCTAACTGAAGATCATAATATTATATTAATATATTTTTCATACTTTATAAAAATATTTCACAAATGTATTCAATATCATTGATGGCCAATTTTTATACGCCCAAAGCACATATATTATATTATGGTGTCTGTCCTTCCATTAGCAAGTTCGTTTTTGCTCCATATCCCTAAACAATTTGATGTAATTTGAAATAAATTGGCACTAATCACCAGTACAAAAGGATATAGGTGTCGCCCGCAACACCCAGATCCGAAGCTCAAAGGGCAAGTTCACACAAGCTATCGCAACCAAATTTGCTGATAATGTTTATGTGCATGTTTTCTTGACTGAGTTTAACAAGCAGCTGGCTTGCCGAGATGTATATTGTGATTAATGTTCGCTATGTCTTGATATCTTTTAAGAAAGTCGAATTTAGTGCGAGAATTAGGACCAGACAACCAGCATCGAAACATCTGGAGACGAAGAAGAGGGTGACCTGAAACGGAAACCTAAACAAAAATCGTTTAAGGACTATGTTACAGGTATAGTTGATTTTATTGTCTGGGTATGACCTTTTGCAGGTATTTCGGGAACGGGCTTTTTGTCCAAAAATTGGGAAAATATTGTATCAATTGAGAATCCAAAATCCAGGAATAACTTGCAATTTTGGGAAAGCTGTTACAGTGTATGATTTAGAAGAAATCTGTCAATTAGGTCCTTGGTGATACCAAGAAAAGTTCCTGGAATTTTTACAATACATTTTGCATTATTCAAACCAAAGTCCCAAGATGCAGCTTATTTGAATGCCTCCAAAAAATGTTTTTGACATCTGTTGCATTAGATCAAGTGAATACATGTATATTTGGGTGATCCAATATTTTTATATTTGCAGAACAAAAAAGCGAAGAAGAGATCTCTGTGCTTGCAACAGAGACCGTTAGTTCAAACAGAAGTTCAGGTAAGACAAAAATGATTTTGTTTTTTCACTTTCCACATTAATAAAAATGATTTCCAGAGCCATATGAGGTTGGGATTTACAAAAGATTAGGTGCATTTATAAATTAGACGCGATTTAATGAAATAGTCACTGAAAGTACTAGGGCACCCCGGTTTAGTTTTAAAACATAGTTATAAATATCTAAACGTACCAACTTTGTCATTTTAACGGTTTAGACACCTAAATATTATCACGTGACAACTTTGTCATTTAAGCATGAAATTCAGATATAGCTAACCTCGACATTGTCTAAGATAGAAAAAAACCTATTTCAATCACTTTTAATAAATGCTTTTGTGTAAATCTAGAGCAAAGGGCTGCATTGTGGGGAAAGTAGAAATGATATTTGAAAGAAAATTGCTATATTTTGGATTTTTTATGAGTATGTGGACTTTGGTGGATTTTAGGGATACAACCTATAAATAAAGTATCTCATCTAAGTAATTTATATGCAATCTCGACCAAACTTGCTGACAGTGTTTAAGGGCATGTTATCTTGATAGTCTGATAACCAGGCAAATCACTCAATTTTCACCAGAGTTATGGCCCTTAAATTCTTAAAAATTGTACCACCTTACATGCACCCTGGCTGAAAATTGAACCAGGGTTGCATGGGAGAGAAACAAGTGGACCAACCACAGCGCTAACCGGACATCCTGTTACTCTTATTTTGCTTTTTAAGTCTTAATTGTTGATTTCAGTTACGAGAGATGAATTGTGTCTTCCGGTCCAGCCTAAAAAGGTGAAGGCAGCAACTGCCACATCTAGCCAAAGGGTCAAACAACCATCTGGGTTTTCTAGCTCCCACAGGTCACGTTCTAGGTCACAATCAGAAACATCTAGCCAAAAAGTCAAACAATCGTCTAGGTCTACCTCCCACAGATCACGTTCTAGGTCGGAATCAGAAACATCTAGCCAAAGAGTCAAACAATTGTCAAGGTCTACCTCGCACAGATCACGTTCTAGGTCACAATCAGAAACGTATAGCCAAAGGGTCAAACAACCATCTAGGCTTTCTAGCTCCCACAGATCACGTTCTAGGTCTCAATCAGAAACATCTAGCCAAAGGGTCAAGCAATCGTCTAGGTCTACCTCGCACAGATCACGTTCTAGGTCACAATCAAAAACCTCTAGCCAAAGGGTCAAGCAATCATCTAGGTTGTCTAGCTCCCACAGATCAAGTTCTAGATCACAATCAGAAACATTTAGCCAAAGAGTCAAACAATCATCTAGGTTTTCTAGCTCCCACAGATCACGTTCTAGGTCACGATCAGAAACATCTAGCCAAAAAGTCAAACAATCGTCTAGGTCTACCTCGCACAGATCACGTTCTAGGTCACAATCAGAAACGTCTAGCCATAGGGTCAAACAACCATCTAGGTTTTCTAGCTTCCACATTGACAGATCACATTCTAGGTCACGATCAGGTGCATCTAGCCAAAGGGTCAAAGAAACATCTAGGTTTTCTAGCTCCCACAGATCACGTTCTAGATCACGATCAGACACATCTAGCCAAAAGTAGGTATCACTTTTCAGACGGTCAAAGTCACCTTCAGTAGATTTGTTTCATATGTCCAGCATTGACCGTTCAAGGTCCTCTCCATCAACTTTACATTCACAAAGGTCTCTTAACACACAACGTAAATCTGTATCCTCCTCAACACCAAAGGTAGCTGGCGGGAGTAGGAAACAGAGAGAAGATGAAGAACCTATCTTCCCTATAGCAAACGGAAGTAAGTAAAGCAAATAATTAGTTATGCAAAAATATGATCATGTCATATAGTCAAGATATTATTATCACCATGAGAAGATGAGTAACAGATAAGAAAATCCCACTCGAGAGATTGGATATTTGCAATGAATGAGGCTGTGCCGAGTTCATTACAAATATCTCATCTCGTTGAGATTTCCTTATATACTCGCGCCATAACAGCTTGTCTGTCCGGATAGAAATTTATCTCATTCGGGCATATTATAACCGAAATAAAAATGATTTTGCAGTAAGTGTTTCTGTACATGAGAACACACTGGTTCTTGATAGAGAAAATCAGCTAGGAACCAATTTTGGAAAGCTGTAAACATAGACTAGGTTTTTTAACATTCTGTCATCTTTTCAATGTCTGTGGCTTTTTGATAAACACATTCTAATTAATGTGAAAAATACCTTTACATGTTTGTACTATTGTAATATTATTATTGCATTATTAACAATTAGTTTACCTTTGTGTACAATGTCTATAAATTTATGGAATGCTATTTAATTTGCTTCAATTTTGTGAATTTTAAGAAACTCTTTAATTTTTATTATTTTTTGCTGTTTTAGAATTTCAGAAACGAGTGCTGTTCATTCTAAGTGACATACGGAGACAACTAACACCGCCTGGTAGACTAAGCACTTCCGGTGTAGGCTCCACTGGTGTGGAGGAGATCGAGCAGGCAGAAATAATAGACGATTTTAATGACTTGGAAGACAAATGTAAAGACCCTGAAGAGAGAAAGAAAATGGTAAGGGATTATTTTATAGTTTAAATGTCTGTTCAGTAGGGTGTTCCCTTTAAGGACTCATTATGTTCCCCTTCAGTTAACACAGATAAAGTGTGTCAGGATGTTTATTTGGCATCAAAGTGTCCACTAATTACTATAGATTTAGAGTCATTGGCACAGAATAGTTGAAAAACATACAAATTTGTGCACAAGGGAAATTCCTTGTCCCATTTTTGTGTGTGATGTAGATCTATATTAAATATCTTCAGTAAGATATCCAAAAGTATTTTCATCGTTTTCACTTTTAATAAGGAAATAACATGGAATTTGAACCGATGGAAGCTCACAGGACATCTGACTGGAATTGCTAAATTGTTCAGCAATCACGTTCGGACCTGTGACTTAAGCAATGACTGAAATTTACTTTGTAAAAATCATCGTTGGTATTTCTAGCCTAAGTCTTGTTTATAAGATAATATATTCATATCTCCCTTGTCATTTTAAAGGTGCAGATGCTGTCATTGACTGGTGGTGTTAATGTCAAAGACAATGTGAAGAAAATCATGGAGAAGTATGTATTACACTATTTAATTTAGAATTACCTCCCTGTGGTAAAAGAAAAACTTGGGACTTTTGATTTGATGGCGAATAACACTTGCCAATAAGAATGCCATCACATACAAGTGATGTAACGTCAGTACCATAATCTATCAGGTGTTTTATCCTGGCAGTCACCTTAGAAAAATATAATGTTAACTGCTTTTGTTATCCATTTATGAATTAATTGAATTCACTATTAATTGAGCCGTGTGTTTCATAATAACAAGTTAAAGTTTACAAATTTATATTGAAATACCAGAAACTAGTTCCATTTAATATTATTTCACATTACATGAATACCAGTGCCTTATCCCTTGACTTTATCATTTACCTGATGTGATTGGTGAGCCGCCCGCTAGTTAAATAAGGCTACCAATTGCCTACCTGCCTGTTGCCTGCATTAAGGATAGAAATCGGGGAGTAATAGTGATGTTCAAGACTAGATGAAACTGGCTGACCCTTCAATAGGGGTGACTCTATAATAAACAAAAGTTTTACGTTTAATGCTAGTGATAGCGTGTTGCAGTATAAATTGGGAAAATAATACATCTTGTGAAAGACCTTTATTTCTTCTGTATTTTCACAGGTTGATGAGCAATGACCTTATGTCGAAGTTCAACATGAAGGATGGGAAACAAAAAATTTCCTTCAAATCCTCTGCTGTTTACAGACTTGTTCAAGGTAGGTTTTGATTGTGTCTGATGTTCTCGGCCAAAGGGAGCGCCTATAGTAATTGTGTCCTTATTCGGTGTTTAATTTACAATTTTTCTAAGTAGTCATTTGCCACAATTCTTAAATTTTAGTGAGTCAAAGTATATAGATAAAGAACAAAAGTTCATAGTTTAGTATTAATATTTGACTCCTGACGACACTGACATCTACCGCTCGATATATTTTAAAATAATTTGGCACAAGTATTGCATTTAATGGTCAAATTTCTGTTCATTAATGTTTTACAAAGACCTGGTATTGTTTCTAATGTATGCATAAAGCAATAAGGTAGAAACTTTGTTTTAACAAAGCTAAACCAAAGTAACATGTTATGCCAGAATTTGATTCGTCTGTTCACCGTATAATGTATACATAATTATTTATCATTTATTTCCATATCACCAAGGTAAATTTTTTATCTATTCGTTTAGCCAGTGCAATGAGGACAACGTCAGGGACGACAGAGCATGAAATAGTAACTGCCATATCATCATGCTTAAAATATGCACCAGATAGACGGGGAGGAGCCGGCAGAAAAAAATAGAGTTTTTAACGTGTTATTGCAGATTTTGACTGGACTATTTTTACAAGTATTTGATGGTTTATGCGAATTAACAATTTCTATCTGAAAC
Source organism: Serripes groenlandicus (assembly GCA_031761405.1). NCBI lineage: Eukaryota > Metazoa > Mollusca > Bivalvia > Cardiida > Cardiidae > Serripes > Serripes groenlandicus. Next base: position 47,886,409 of record JASEVX010000011.1, on the reverse strand, counting down.
TTCTGAATGATGTGTCAGTTGATGAAATAATTTAAAGAGAATTTTTCGCTCAATATTCTGGTTAACCTGCAATACATTTTCCCATTTTTATTTAGATTTCGGTTCTATGATGTATATATATCTTGTTTACATTACATGATTTCTTCACTTTAGTTACAAGTGCGTTATTGTGTTCAATATTAATCATTTCAGCTTTAAGTTTATCTTTATATTCTGACTGTATACATGATATTCGATTGTGATATTTCATACACTCACGAGTTCATGATTATTGATACCATAATTTTAAATCTGTTGAATTTGCATGAATGTAAGAAAGTTGTGAGAACAATTAAATCATAAATTTATGTGTTCAAAGAAAGCGATAACTTTTTCGTACCATTCGTTGCAAAATATTAACCATTTTAACATTCATATTCCATATTATTTTCTTTCCAATACTTGTATTCTTTCAATAAATTTTGAATTGACATGACACCGTGATGTCAACACATAAAGGAATGTACCTTAATTTGCAATTTGTTCAACATCAGATTTATTAATGTTACCTGTACTTTTAAATACATAAGGAACATTATGTTAGTCAAGTCGTATCATGGTCGGTATCGCTTCGAGTGTCTTGTGTCAAGTTGATATCTCGTGAGACCTTCAGATGTACTTTATACAAGGCATGAGAAGCGATAACTTCAAATATATAACGTTCATCAAAATATAACAAGTTTAACGAAAAAGAACAACAAAGTAGTCCATCGTAGTAAACTTTTATCAATGGTGGAGGAATATTCTACATGTGCTTGCGCACTCAGTATCACCTCTGTGTGGGATATGGAGTTTCAATCCGTCAAGTCGTATTTTAATCTGAAATAACAGCCTTATTTTCGGCAGGAATTTATAGGTATATATAATAAAAGATTGTGTAAACAGATCTTCCATTTACTATGTAATTAACCATGTTGAACATTAGGGCTGTAACAATTCAATACATATTGCACGTGTCTGAATTTTCTGGAAAAACAGAAGAAACTTTAATCGCAGTAATTTGTTTAACTAGCAATTATTAAACAAAATGAAATATCTAATAGTTATTTACAAAGTAGTTATCTATATATTAAAATGTTCAGCCGGACTGGTTTCTCAGGTATATTGCACATTACAATACATATTGAATTGTGGATAATTATTTCAATGCATATTGAATTGTGGATAATTCAATGCATATTGAATTGTGGAAAATTATTTCAATGCATATTGAATTGTGGATAATTATTTCAATGCATATTGAATTGTGGATAATTATTTCAATGCATATTGAATTGTGGATAATTATTTCAATGCATATTGAATTGTGAGACATACATATTGTTACAGCCCTATGAAGTATACTGCAAAGTTACAGTACACACTACTATATACTGTTATTCTGGTTGAATATAAATAACAAAACATTGTATTTATGTATATTTTATAATATTGATACGGTGTATGTTCAGGTAGTTAAACAATAGTTTACAATACATATTGCAATACGTATTGAATTGTGGACCAAGTATTGCAGTACGTATTGAATTGTGGACCAAGTATTGCAGTACGTATTGAATTGAAAGACAGGCGTATTGTTATAGACCTACTGTACATTTATATCTTTGCAAAGTTGGTTCATACTTTTTATATTTGTATATTTTAAATTGTTAAAGCCACCCTAAGGTTCTCAAAATAGTATTTTTACGTATTTGTATGCACATATACAATAACTCGGGGATAAATAATGACTATAAACATCTTCACTGACGCCTTGATTCAGTAAATTTATATAGGCAGTGTAATCAAGGAAATAAAGTACTTGATTATTGATTTTAATTTTAAACAAACGAATTACTTAGAGGCTGTTAACAAATTCAAATGTAGTATTATACATTGTGACTGCAGTATCCACTTTAACTTTCTGTATGTCAGTAGAGGTGTCGGCAAAACTGTTTTAGTCATTATTAATCCCCGAGTAATTGTATATGTATATGAAAAAATACGTTTGGGAACCTTATCATGTTATGGCCGGAGCCTTTAAGACAACTACTATAAACAGATATAAGCCGGGCTCCAGGAAAACCGGGCTTAATGACATGGCAAAAGATAAAAGATTCTCAATACTATGACTGACCGAATACCGAACAGTGTAGACTGATCAGACTACACTTTATGCGCAGGTTGGTTGGGTCTACACTGGTTATGTCATGGAGCACGGCTCATACATATTCTAAAATATTGATTATTTTCCTTTAAAGAAACTTCTGTTTTGAGCATGCTTCTAAATTTTGAAACATACATTGTTGGCTTATGAAGATGCTTTACCACCCACTATTTTATACTTTTTACAATTGCTTTATATTTATGAATTGATTAGTATGGAAATAAAATTATTTTGTATCATATACAATTTTAGTATTTAATGCACCCACGCAGAAAGGACTTAAATTAAGATGTTCACTGTAAATCTTAATACATGTGCCGATGTGTTTGGGGAACAATTTAAAAAATACGCTTATTAACATGACATTTTTTTCTATATATGTTGAGTCTGTTTTTGGAGCTTTTCACATCTGCACATGCATTATGGTGTATATTGAACATGGCTGAATTTAGATTTAAAGAGGCCTAATTCACGTTGGTAAATGGTTGGATTCACGTTGGTAAATGGTTGGATTCGCGTTGGTAAATGTTTGGATTCACGTTGGGAAATGGTTGGATTCACGTTGGAAAATGGTCAGACCCCGACGTTGGTTAGTTGGTAAATGGTTGGATTCGCGTTGGTAAATGGTTGGATTCACGTTGGAAAATGGTTGGATTTACGTTGGAAAATGGTCAGAACCCGACGTTGGTTAGACGTCGTGGTCTGACGTCTAAAAAACTTTCAAATCCAACCACAATCCAACGTTGATCCAACGTCGGGGTCCGACGTCTAAACAACGTCTAGCCAACGTCTTTTGTTTACTGGGATGGGGTCTCAAAGAGGAAAGTTTTTAATGCAATATACCCATAAATAATATTGTTCATGGTATATATTTGAAATAATATTGGTCACAAAAGAATGCACTTCCAAATAGTCTTTTGCAACGGCGTCGCAGATTGGGCTTTTTTTAATCAGCTTTTTTGGTCAAGCTCGCCTCCCAACGATCAGTAATAGTTGATTGAACTTCGAAAGCCGAGCAAGACCAGACCTTTCGGCCGGAAAATCAATGGCCTCGTTGCAAAAGTACCCATATTTCTCTAAATATTTGTAATAGAGGATTGATTTAACCACGGAAGCCGAGACCGACCAAACCCTGTCTTAAGCAAACAAACGGCACGTGCTGCAAAAGTATCTGTCATATCCTATAAACGCGCAAAGGAAGAATGTATTGATGTAGCGTAGAACATATAGAACATATATATATATATATATATAATTTCCGGAGAGTAAAAAATATTTGTGTTAGACGTACACAAAACCCAATCCATTCTATTTATAGCATTATCCACGTGTGGAATTCGTAAATACATACGTCGTTTCTGACGTAATAATGTGTCATGTATTTCAATGACATTGGTATTTGTAGACGGTACACATTTTGCTATACATTATATTCCTAGTTGTTTTTTGATAGTCATTGACGATCTATATAAGTTTATCTCAATAAAACGATGAATGTGCAAATAATTGTTGGTCTGATTTTTTTTTTGTCATTCTCCGATGTGAAGTTTATCAACGCAGTATAGAAGATGTGTGTTCGATTTACTGAATATACTGTGAGGTTAAAAGGGTTATCTAAATCGTAATAAACAACACAGATATCCAAGCGTAAATACCAAAATAAGATAATACACGAGTTCTAAATGAAATACACTGTTAGAAAAAGCATTACACATAATTTTGTCGACGATTCAAGTTCGAGTCGAAACCAAATGGGGAACGTGAAGTTCATTCCCTATTTATTATTCCTTATTCCTTATTCAAATGTGAAGTTGGTTACTTGTTCCTTATTCGAATGTGAAGTTGATTACTTGTTCATTGTTCCTTATTCGTTACTAATTCCGATTTGATCTAAGGTACTGCATATGTTGATGTTGCCAACAGCAAATGTCATGTTGCCAACAGCAAATGTCATGTTGCCAACAGCAAATGTCATGTTGTTGTTGATGTAGATGCTGATGGAGATCTATGAGTACATATTAAATAACCTGTTACTAATTCGAAAAACCTGTTATTTATTCGTTACTTATTTGGCGGTTATCAAGATTTAACATTTGAATAAGGAATAAGGAATAAGGAATAGGGAATAAACTTCACGTTCTCCATGCAGTTTGAATGGATTTAACTGGATATCAAACTCTAACATCTTGATAACCGCCGAAAAAGTAATGAATAAGTAATAGGTTCTTTGAATAAGTAGCAGGTTATGTAATAGGTACTTATAGATCTAGGTCAACATTTACAACACCAATAACATCACAATCGTTGTTTGCAACATCAACATATGCAATTCGAATGATATTTGTGATAGCAAAGGTTCTTTTCTTGAAAAAGGCCGAATAAGTAACCAGATTTTGAATAAGTAACAGGTGATTTAAAATGTACCAATGGGTAAATCTCATCATCTTCAACAACAACAAAATCATCAACAGTGTTGTTGGCAACATCAACATATGCAGTACCTTAGATCAAGTCTGATTAAGTAACAAATAAGGAAAAAAGGAACATTTAACCAACTTTACATTTGAATAAGGAATAAGGAACGAGGAAAAGGGAACGACCGAATAAGTAACAGGTATAGCTCACTTACATCCTTTACAACAACAACAACCTCAATAGTGTTGTTGGCAACATAAACAAATGCATTCTGAATAATATTTGGGACAGCAATGGCTTCTTTTCTTGAACACGGCCGAATAAGTAACAGGTTTTTGAATACGTAACAGGTGATTTAAAATTTACCAATGGGTCTCTGTCAGCATCGGCAACAACAACAGCATCAACATTGTGATTTTCAACATCAACATATGCAGTTTCAATGATGTATTGGATGGAACATGCTTCTTTTCGTGAAAACGGTAGAATTAATTAAGTAACAGTTTTTTTATAAATAACAGGTTATTTAATGGGAACTTATAGGTCTCCCTTAGCATCTATAACAACAACAACATCACATTTGCTGTTGGCATCATCAACGTATGCAGTTTGAATTGATTTTCTGGATATCAAACTCCGACATCTTGATAACCGCCGAATAAGTAACGATTAAGTAACAGGTTTGTTTAATAAGTAACAGGTGATTTAAAATGTATTAACGGGTCTCCGTCAGCATATACTACTAAAACATTATTAAAATTGTGGTTTGCAACATCGACATATGAAATTTGAATGATATTTGTGTTAGCAGAGACTTATTTTTTTGACAAAGGCCGAATAAGTAACCATATTTTGAATAATAACAGTTGATTTAAAATGTACCAATTGCTCTCGTTCATCATCTACAACGACAACAACATCATCAACAGTGTTGTTGATAGCATCAATATATCCAGTACCTTAGATCAAATCTGATTAAGTAACAAATAAGGAACAAGGAACATATAACCAACTTTACATTTGAATAAGGAATAAGAAACAAGTAACCAACTTCACATTTGAATAAGGAATAAGGAACATGGAACAGGGAGCGGCCGTATAAATAACAAGTTTTTTAATAAGAAACAGTTGATTTAATATGTACCAGTAACTCACTTTCATCATTTACAGCAACAACAACCTTAAGATTGTTGTAGGCAACATAAACAAATGCATTTGAAGGATATTTGGGACAGCAATGGCGCCTTTTCTTGAACACGGCCGAATAATTAACAGGGTTTGAATAAGTAAGAGGTAATTTAACATATACCAATGGGTCTTTGTCAGCATCTACAACAACAACAGCATCAACATTGTGATTTTCAACATCAGCATATGCAGTTTCAATGATGTTTAGGATAGAAAAGTCTTCTTTTCATGAAAACGGCAGAATAAGTAACAGGTTTATAGAATAAGTAACAGGTTATTGAATAGGTAGTTATAGATCTCCATCAGCATATACAACAACAACAACATAACATTTTCTGTTGGCAACATCATTATATGCAGTACCTTAGATCAAATCTTAATAAGTAACGAATAAGAAACAAGGAACAAGTAACCAACTTTACATTTGAATAAGGGACAAGGAATAAGTAACCAACTCCACATTTGAATAAGGAATAAGGAACAAGGAACAAGATATCAACTTCACATTCGAATAAGGAATAAGGAATAAGGAATAAGGAATAGGGAATGAACTTTACGGAGGTAACAACACTGGCGGTTCTTTAATTACGTAATCCGTAAGAGAGCGCGCGCGTTCGACTATTCCACTGCTTATGTGTTACTAAGATATGGATTATAATATAGTTGCATGCAAAACATTAACAAGAATCTTTTAAAGCGTGATAGTTTGCATGATATGCAGAATAAGTTATCTAACTTGATAATTTACATAGGTGTGATCATTGGGAAGGTTTGTATAAAGTTCAAATGCAATGCATTAAGTAGTTACTGAGATGTGGACTTTTAATGTAGCTGCACGCAAAACATTAACCAGCATTTCTAAGCATAAAAAGTGCCATAACTTTCATTAAATGCAGGATACAGAAATTAAACTTGATTATATACATAGGTGTGATAGTTGGGCAGTATTGTACAAAAACCGGTGAAATGTATGAACATGCATGCAAAACCTTAACCAATGTGTGACGCCGACGCCGACACCGACGCCAGGGTGAGTAGAATAGCTCTCACATTCTCCGAATAGTCGAGCCAAAAAACGACGATCAAATTTCTACCCTAAACACTGGTCACAAAGATTTGATCTACAAGAGATTAGTTTAAGAGAACCAGACTTTATAATACGGCACTTACGGTGACCTTTTAGCGTGCGTCGTCCGTCGTCCGTCAAAATCTTCTCCTCTGTAACCTTTAATTGATTACTCCAAGCCATGTTGAATTGGTTGAAACATGTGATCGCAAGGGCTGGAAATGTGTTGCCTTATATGGTTATATTGAACACTTTAAAAATCGTCCATTCCGAAAGTATCTGGCCAACTTCCAAATAATTTAGAAAAAATCCTTAGGGACGATCTACAACATTATTTCAAGGCATATTGGTTGGTAAAAAAAAGTCATTGCATAATTAAGGTGAGCGATCCAGGGCCATCATGACCCTTTTGTTTTAATAGCTTGTCAGGACCATATGCACTCGACAGTAGGAAAGAAGAAAGCATCCCACTTTCAAAGTATTTATGTTACAATATATATATAATAGGTACATGCACAAAAATAAAAGATGATCAAGATAATGTAACAGGTACTTACAAAGAGAAAGGTAATTCACATAGGGCATTCAATCGCCCGCGATTTCCTGTTAACAGACTGCACGATATCACTTTAATTAAAGGTTCTGAGCTCCAGATGGAGATCAACATTTTGAAATGTTGAAACTTCTGCAAATATTGCTAATTGTGACAACAAAGTAAGTTATAAATAGTTCAAATCTATTTTGGAAGAAAATGTACACAATTTCACTTACTGGGTATGTCTAACCAGTAAAAATGAAGCATAAAATATAAATATTTACATATTTATTGTACTGGAAAGTGAAATTATTACTCTAATTTTGTACCAGAATTATGATTCGCATATTTCAAGACTTTTAAACAGTCTTTTAAACTTTTGACTATACTATCTATACTCTGGAGTGCAGCACCTCTAACGGCAACATTACACTTCAAGTTAGAAATCATTATGTGTGACTGACTACAAGAAACTGCTCTTGCATTTATACACGGTTACACTTGTTACATAAAAAGAAATGTTCGTCACTAAACCATTCTTGTATGTTGGTTCAGATTAGTCTCGGATCATACCAAAGACTTTAAAAATAGTAGTTTTATGGCTACCCTTCTTAGCGCTCAGCGTTGCGGGGTTAGCATAACGACTGACTGTCTGGTGTCAGGTTAAATGGACCAGAAGTACTGGTAACTTACACATGAAACGCCGTGATATAACTGAAAACATGTTGAAAGCGGTGTAAAACACCAAGCAATACATCAGATCAGTCTGAAGATAACGAAAACAAAATGTTCCGAGGATCACAGACGGTTAAGGCAACGGTCAATAAGGTACTATCCGTTAAATTGTCAAATACTTTTAAATTTCACATATGTTTGATTAAATTGTTTAAAACAGGTTGAACAAATCCGAATTTAAGTTATCAAGGACGGCGTGCAGTAACTTCCCTTTACTTATAAGGTTTGTAAATTTTGTTTGAATTAATATTATTTTCAATTTTCTTCTAATTTTGTGATACTAAGAGTTATTTTGTGTTTCTTGGTCGCAGTATATTTCTTTTTAAAAACTACTGAACGATTAATTCGTTTAAATTGTCAAATACTTTTATATTGCACTTAAGTTTTAATATTTTTTTTTCCAAATAAGTTGAGCAATTCCGACTTTTAAGTTGTCAAGGACTGTCACACAATGAGGTTAGAGATATACACGTGAGGCGAGCGGTATAGCCATATACGGGCTATGGGAGATCACGTTTATACGTAGCCAGCCCTATAGTATATATTGTTTATTTATTTGAGAGCACAGGGAGAGAGTCAGAGAGAGATAGACAGGTCCGAGAGTCTGGGAGAGAGAGTCATGCGACTCTAGTTTAATTTAGAACTTACCTTCATAACAAAACGAATGTACCACTATACGATTTCATTTATTTACCTGTGTTTTCCTGGTGGACAATTTAATGTAGCTGACTAGAGTGCTACAGGACGGCGTGCAGTAACTTCCCTTTATTTATAAGGTTTGCAATTTTCGCACAAATTAATATGAATTTCATTTCTTTTTTGTCATATTTAGAACTAGTTTGTGTATTTGTGTTTCTTGATCCAAGTATTATTTTTACAAACTATTGAACAATTAATTCGTTTTAAAACAATCCCACATATTGAGGTTATTCAGAACCGTTGCTGAAGTGTGTCCATTTTCTTGTAACTTGTGTATTTTGTCAAATAATTTCAATCTTAAACGAATTCCAGTTTGGAGGCAGAATTAGCGCATTAATTGAATTGAAACTTTTAGGAAAAGGTATCATGTATTGTTTATATATCATACTGGAAACACGACTAATCCTCAAGAACATCTCGATTGTGTGAAGAACAAGCGCGGTGGAATGATTTTTGTATGCTTTTCCGACAAAACAAACCACTAATAAATAAATGCTTTTACTTATCAAATGAAGGAACAGACTAGCATTAATTGAATTGAAACATTACGGTAAAGGTATAATTTTTTGATTATTTATCATACTCGAAACATGGCTAATGCTCAAGTACATCTCTTTCTGGCGACCCTTAACTGCATAACGTGACTCCCTAGGTGCTTCAACGTGATAGTTGTAATATAGACAATGTATTATTGTATGATGAATTAAATGATACAATTTCTTCTGGAAACTATTGATATTCTAATAAAGTCTGAACATTAATGTTTGAAACATATTAAGATTACCTTAAAACACAGAGTGCTCGGTGAGTGCTAATAAAAAGCTGAAATTTGATTGGTTGATACGGCTAGCATAATCTGAATACACCCTTTACAGTCTGGAACCATACACCCCATGTTGATACCTTGCGTCGTTGCAAGTCACCCTGAACATTTATATGGGACCTTTGGTGTATCAACCCTTAGCAATTTTTCCTTTTATCACACCGTTTTAATCTGTACTCAATACTTATACTTTCATAAAAAGTGATTTCCCGCATGTATGCAATGATGTTATCAAAGTCGTCTGTTGCAAAAGTGTTGTATGTGGTAAAGGATTAACAGCGTCCTGGTATATACTATCGTTAAACAACTTACATGTTGTCTGAGTGGCTGGGTAGTCCATGTGTTAACACACTGGACAGTCAATCCAGAGGTATGGGGTTCAAATCCCGGTTCTGGAAATTTAAGAGGCGCATTTAAGCTTCTACCACTCAACTAAAGGTCAAGTACTGGTCCTTTCCCTGATAAATAACCTCGCGTGTATCGGTGCTATACACCGGGCACGTAAAAGAACCAAGCTGTCTTTTTGGAAAGAGCTATGGTATCGCACCCGGAATCCCTTGTATCTAACTTTGTCTGCTCGCCAAATAGTTAATTCTGCACGGCGAAGTTAATTTAAAACAAACAAACAAACAATAAATGCTGTCTTCATGGTCTCTCTCGACGGTTGACTACTCCTCTATTAAGGTTATGCGCATACTAATAATCCCCTGTGATATATTGCTATCCTGTTTTGATCTTTCCATAAAATCAAGGTGGCACACTTTACTAGTATATTAGTAGACATTATTATCAAGGTGGCACACTTTACTCGTATATCAGTAGACATTAGTATCAAGGTGGCACACTTTACTCGTATATCAGTAGACATTATGATCAAGGCGGCTCACTTTACTCGTATATCAGTAGACATTAGTATCAAGGTGGCACACTTTACTCGTATATCAGTAGACATTATTATTAAGGTGGCTCACTTTACTCGTATATCAGTAAACATTATCATCAAGGTGGTCAACTTTCCTCGTATATCAGTAGACATTCTTATCAATGAGCACGATGCTTACAGGGTGTGTTATTTAACTACTTAAACTAACGACGCATGTGCTGAACTCCAGATGCAGATCAAAATTGAGAAATATTGAACTATTGCGTAAGTTATAAATAGTTTAACACTATTTTGGCAGTAAATGTTGAAAAACAGCCAATTGAAAGTCAAGAAAATGTACAAAATTTGCCTTACTGGGTATGTCTACCCAGTTTAGATTCAATATTGAGATGTGTATTGTACTGGAAAGTGAAATTATTACTCTAATTTTATCCAAGAATTATGATTCTAATATTTCAAGACAACTTTTGAACGGTTTTAGAAGCTTGACAATACCATCTATATTCTGGTGTTCAGCACCTTTAGGCCTAATATCGTGTATAGAGCTCTAGTCAAAACGGGTAGGCCAAGTATTTAGCCGAGTGGAATTGATTACTTTGTATTTAATTTGAGCCCTATTCAATTGGTGTATGGTACCCGGCGTACTATAATCAATAGGTAATGGTAGGGGAATGTTACCACACTTCCATCGTTGTCTGGTACCCGGCGTCCTGTAGAATATTGGTAATGGTAGGGCATTGACACCACACGTCCATCGTTGTCTGGTACTCGGCGTAGTCAATTAGTAATGGTAGGGAAATGTTCCCACACGTCCATCGTTGTCTGGTATCCGGCGTACTATAGTCAATAGGTAATGGTACGGGAATGTTACCACACGTCCATCGTTGTCTGGTACCCGGCGTTATATAGTAAATAGGTTGACTGGTACTCGGCGCTGTACATCTGTAATGGTAGTGGAATGTTACAACACGTCTATCGTTGTCTGGTACACGGCGTACTGTATACTATTGGTAATGGTAGGGGAATGTTACCACACGTCAATCGTTGTCTGGTACTCGGCAAAGTAAATTAGTAATGATAGGGGAATGTAACCAAACCACCATCGTTGTCTGGTAACCGGCGTAATATAGTCCATTGGTAATGGCGGGGGAATGTTACCACATGTCAATCTGTGTCTGGTACTCGGCGTACTATAATCAATAGGTAATAGTAGGGGAATGTTACCACACGTCCATCGTTGACTGGTACCCGGCGTACTACAGAACAATTGGTAATGGTAGGGTAATGTAACCACACGTATATAGTTGTCTGGTACCCAGCGTACTATAGTCAATAGGTAAAGGAAGGGGAATGTTACCACACGTCCATCGTTGACTGGTACCCGGCGTACTTTAGTCAATAGGTAATGATAGGGGAATGTTACCACACGTCAATCTTTGTCTAATACCCGGCATACTATAGTCAATAGGTAATGGTAAGGTAATTTTACCACACGTCCATCGTTGCCTGGTACCCGGCGTACTATAGTCAAAAGGTAATGGTACGGGAATGTTGTCACAAGACAATCGTTATCTGGTACCCGGCGTACTATAGTCAATAGGTAATGGTAAGGGAATGTTACCACACGTCCATCGTTGTCTAGTACCTGGCGCAGTTTATTCAATAGGTAATGGTTAGGGAAGGTTACAACACTTAACTCTTTGTCTGGTACCCGGTTGACTAAATACAAATTGGTAATGACAAGGGAAGGTTACAACACGTCAATCTGTGTCTGGTACCCGGTGTACTGTAGTATATTGGTAATGGTATGGTAATGTTACCATACGTCAATCTTTGTCTGGTACCCGACGTACTGTAGTATATTGGTAATGGTGAGGTAAGGTTACCACACGTCAATCTTAGTCTGGTACCCAGCGTAATGTAGTATATTGGTAATGGTACGGTAAGTTTACCACATGTCAATCTTTGTTTGGTACTCGGCGTACTGTAGTATATTGGTTATGATAGGAGAAGGTTACCACACGTCAATCTTTGTCTGGTACCCAGCGTAATGTAGTATATTGGTAATGGTACGGTAAGGTTACCACATGTCAATCTTTGTTTGGTACCCGGTGTACTATAGTCAATATCCTATGATAGGGGAAGGTTACCACACGTCCATCTGTGTCTGGTACCCGGCGTACTGTATTATATTGGTAATGGTAGGGGAATGTTACCACACGTCAATCTTTGCCTGGTACCCGGAGTACTATAGTCATTAGGTAATGGTAGGGGAAGGTTACCACCCTTCCATCGTTGCCTGGTACCCGGCGTACTATAGTCAATAGGTAATGGTATGGGAATGTTACCACACGTCCATCGTTGTCTGGTACCCGGCGTTCTACAGTCAATAGGTAATGGTAGGGGAATCTTACCACACGTCAACCTTTGCCTGGTACCCGTCGTATTATAGTCAATAGGTCATGGTAGGGGAAGGTTACCACACGTCCATCGTTGTCTGGTACCCGGCGTATTATAGTCAATAGGTAATAGTATGGCAATGTTACCACACGTCAATCTTTGTCTTGTACCCGGCGTACTGTAGTATATTGGTAATGGTAGAGGAAGGCTACCACACTTCAATCGTTGTCTGGTACCCGGAGTACTATAGTCAATAGGTAATGGTAGGGGAAGATTACCACACGTCAATCTTCGTCTGGTACCCGGCGTACTATAGTCAATAGGTAATGGTAGGGGAAGGTTACCACACGTCAATCTTTGTCTGGTACCGGCGTACTATAGTCAATAGGTAATGGTAGGGGAAGATTACCACACGTCAATCTTCGTCTGGTACCCGGCGTTCTATAGTCAATAGGTAATGGTAGGGGAAGGGTACCACACGTCAATCTTCGTCTGGTACCCGGCGTACTGTAGTATACTGGTAATGGTAGGGGAAGGTTACCACACGTCAATATTTGTCTGGTACCCGGCGATCTTTAGTAAATTAGTAATGGTAGGAGAAGGTTACCACACTTTAATCTGTATCTGGTACCCGGCGTACCATAGTTAATACATAATGGTAGGGGAAGGTAACCACACTTCAATCTTTGTCTGTTACCCGGCGTAATATAGTGAATTAGTAATGGTAGGGACAGGTCACCCTAAAAGTCAATCGATAAATACTGACATTTGCAAATGTTTTGAAATTAACCGATTACCGACACATTTCGACGCTCATGCAGCAGACGATGTTTATAAACATTGTAGCAAAAGAAGAAAGTGTTCAGAATGACCAATTTATTTTTTACCCAAAACCTTTCAGCTGTTTTCCATAATTACAGTTTCTTTTACAAAGATATTCCAAACGTTAGCAAAACGGACGTTTCAAAGTCGTCTGCTGCATATTTGTTATATGTTGGAATAGTTATTATCAATAACGACCAAAGTACAGACTTCTTCTGTTCAATTTCTCGTTGTTATCGTTCATCATTCTCTTCCAGAATGCTTGTAAACTTAGATGGAGAAGATAGGCTGATCTTGGTCTTCGCTACTCAGCATATTTCAAAGGCTACATTTAGCGCGACTCAGCCCATATGCTCACATCATATCTCTTTTTCTTTAATTGCGAATAAAAGAGAGTGAAATGAAACAAGTCCTCTGAATAGTTAATATTAAATTCCACAAGGAATTGTTTATCTAAATTGACAGCATGGCTTTTTATAAAAACCCATTAGCATTACCATGGTGAAATGAGCAGATATCATAATAAGCAGAAGAACAATTGTAGTGCAGATTAATTTTATATTTAATTGTTTCTCTATGATAGGGTCAACAGTGTCGTTGTTGCAAATCGCTTATATGAAATGTATTTCAAAACTTTGACAAATGAAATAAAATGCGCGAAATTATGTACACGAAACATTATTGAGTTGTCGATTACAAAAGGAATTAAACCTTGCCAGAGACATATAGACACACGTGTGTATATTTTTCTGGCCTAACCTATTCATACTTAACTGCAGATAACGTGAACTCATTTTATAAAAACTGAACTGCTGATATAAGCATCGTTGAACACAATTTTGAGAATTAAATCTAAACTTCGACTGATATCATACTTAGCTTATCTAGCTATTGGTAATGGTTAGGTATTAACGGAAGTGTCATCATAATCAAGGGAGGTAATTATTTGATTTGAAAATGTTCGATCTACAAACTCAGTTCAATTGACTCGATGTGATGCATTATATGCATAGTGTACTGTTGCTAACTCATTTATTTATTACAAAATGCACACGTATTTGAAAAATATTTATGTCTGCAATTTGGTTACTTCGTACCTACATGAAAGATAGCCCATTTTCCCTTTTTTGACCTTTTATTTTTCCAAAAGTCGCCTACTGCATGCAGGTGCATGCGTCAAAATGACAATTTAATTCGCTAATTTTCAGCTTCAACAAGTGCATTGATTTTGAACTATAATAATACTGGTGTAGTTTTAAGAAAGTTTCGTGTTCTTCGCATTCTATTTAACCTTAATAGTTTAAAGAACACATCATAAACTAATTGATGTTCACTTTGAGATCAAATGAAAACCACACTCAATGTTAATGAATGACTACTCATTGTTATAGGGAGAACCTGTTAGATAAAAACTTTGAGCTGTAGAAACGACCAGTGGATTCAAGTTGTAGCAATTGTATACGTTTTATCAATTAAATTCATGCGAACTGTATTGTTTTTGGAAGGTGATTATTATGTAATAATCTTCTTCCTATGGGATTGCACACTGACCCAAATGGAATATGCCCTATAACATTTAATTCTACAGGTTTTTTTTTATACATACGCTAATCAATATATTGCGATGAATTCAAAGTAAAATCTACCTAATAGTCTTTTCATTTACAATCAGTTGAATGAAGAATATAGAGTTCATACTTTATTTTCAAACTGAAAATGTATTTGCGTCTTTTAAAGTGAATTTTTTTTTAAGAAGTACAAATATTTCTGCAGTAAACATTACTATGTATATTCTTACGCGCCACGCTTTTGTGAACAACACCGATACACCGGATCAGATACATTACACGAACTAGGTCAATTCGAGGACATACATGTAAGAAGAAACACCCCCAGTGTATTCAAGAGACATATCACGTGTCCAAAAAAGGAAGTTTGAACAAGTTTTCTAAATTACTTGACTGGAGACATATCCATGGCCGAGACGGATTTATATGGGCATGCCTTTTGCGGTGTGTTCTAAACAAAAAATGTTTTTACAAGTGATAAGGATGCCTTCAAGGATGTGATAATCAAAAATGAATTTTAACAAGGCACATTACATGTCAGGATGGTAGCCAGAAATCTTAACCCAAATAATTCTCGACCCTAGTTTTAGGCGACCCCATTATCGGTTTATATAGGTGTGAATGGATGGTTTAACACACAAGTGTCATGAAGAAAAGCGGTATGATGCTTGACTGATTATTGATACTTGATTACCTGTTGATTGATTATTTAAATGATCTTGATGTGTTCTAAAACGTTAATCTGCTGCAGACGACTTTGAAAACATTTGGTGAGAAAGGAGAATATGTATATGACAGGTTGGCTTCTGGCTAAGGTATAATTATATAAATGATTTAGGAACATTGTGAGAAAAGGAGGAAATGTCCTCTATCAAACAATACTTCAAATCTTAAGAATTCTTTGAAAACCATGATATAGGATAATTTATAACGATGTTAAAACAAACATCATTATTACATTAATCATTATCTAAATGTAGTGATTAAACAACAAAAGAACCATCATCCATTCACACCTATATAAACTGAGGTCTAAATTGGGGTCGACTATTCTTAGGAAATTGGGGTCGAGAATTCTGGAAGCCGTCAGGACCAATGCGATGCTTTAAAAGAATCCGCTCTGCAGCTAACCATCATTCAAGTAAGTATAAAAACATCTTGCAAAACAGTTAAATCTTAAGAATTGGAAAATGAACAATTGATTTTAATTCGAAAGCATTTAGAGAAGTATAGTTGCATATTGTCAACAATTTGACCTTTAATCACAATGCTTTCAAACATCATATGCTGTAAGATCAAATGTCATCTTCATAAGATAAACACAAATGTAAGTTTCATACCTTCTGGTGTATTGAATTTAACAGAGTTTTTTTTTTTATATAGATATAATTCTCCTGTATCATCAGTAATTATAATAGTCATATGTCAATTAACCCTATCCCTTATATAGACGCTTTCTGACGCCTCTGCAGCAAAAATGCCCCAAATATCTGAATCAGAATTCAGTGAAGATTGTGATTTTTTCGCACAAATTGAGCGAGAACTGGTTGTATCACCAGGATATTGAGCGTGATTAAAATAAGATTAAAGCTTGTTTCACAATTGATGTAAAAAAGATAAATTAAAAGTCAGATAAGACTGCACAGAGGTCCCAACTGGTTTAAAACTAAACTGGTTGCAGAACCCAAAGCTTGGCTTTTTGACATAACTAATATATACATGTATACTGTTTTCAATTCTGGTCTATTTAAAATTTTGGATCCATGCAAAATTCTGGTTTCCATGGCAACGAAATGAATAAAACTTCAAAATTCTTCTTCTCCCAAACTGGTTGGCAGATTTTCAAATTATTTTGTAGAAATGTTCCTTTGATGACCCTCTATGAGATTCCTTCAAGTCATGTTGATTGGTCGATAAACATGGCCACCAGGGGGGCGGGGCTATTTTGCCTTTTATGGCTATAGTGAAAACTTAAAAAATCTTCTCTTCCGAAAGTGTCAGGCTTATTTTTAAATAATGTTGTAGAAATGTTCCTTGGATGACCCTCTATCAGATTCCTTCAAGCCATGTTGATTGGTCGAAAAACATGGGCGCCAGAGGGGTGGGGCTTTTTTGCCTTATATGTCTATAGTGAAAACTTAAAAAATCTTCTCCTCCGAAAGTGTCAGGCCGATTTTCAAATAATTTTGTAGAAATGTTCCTTAAGTGACCCACTTTCAGATTCCTTCAAGCCATGTTGATTGGTCAAAAACTTGGCCAGTCAGATCCGCCCATGCAAGACTGGATTATGGCCCTTGAAATTGTCAAAATTGGTATAATAGAGCTTGTGAACACAATATAGGCTCCATTGACTATCCGATCTTCACCAAACTTAGATAGTAGTTAAATATTGATGAGAGCTTAATTCCTTTCAAAAACCCGCCAGATGTGCCCTTCCATGACTTAATTATGGCCCTTGAAGTTGTCAACATTGCTATAATACATTTTGTGAACGCGATCAAGTCTTCAGTTTTGTTTGTATCTCCATCAAACTTATACAGTAGTTAGATATCCATGAGAGCTCGGTTCCTACGCTAACCAGCCAGATCCGCCCATGCAAGACTGGATTATGGCCCTTGAAATAGTCAAAATTGCTATAATACAGCTTGTGAACACAATAGAGCCTCCATTTACTATTCGATCTTCACCAAACTAAGATAGTAATTAAATATTGATGAGAGCTTGGTTCCTTTTGCAAAACAGCCAGATCCGCCCATGTACATGTAAGGATTGAGTATGGCCCTTGAAGTTGTCAAAATTATTATAATACAGCTTGTGAACGCGATAAAGTCTTCAGTTTTGATTGTATCTCCATCAAACTTATACAGTAGTTAGATATCCATGAGAGCTCGGTTCCTTTCGCTAACCAGTCAGATCCGCCCATGCAAGACTGGATTATGGCCCTTGAAATTGTCAAAATTGCTTTAATACAGCTTGTGAAAACAATAGAGCCTCAATTTACTATAAGATCTTCACCAAACTTAGATAGTAGTTAAATATTGATGAGAGCTTGGTTCCTTTAGCAAACCAGCCCGATTCGCCCATGCAAGGCTGGATTATGGCCCTTGAAATTGTCAAAATTGCTATAATACAGCTTGTGAACACAATAGAGCCTCCATTTACTATTCGATCTTCACCAAACTAAGATAGTAATTAAATATTGATGAGAGCTTGGTTCCTTTTGCAAACCAGCCAGATCCGCCCATGTACATGTAAGGATTGAGTATGGCCCTTGAAGTTGTCAAAATTATTATAATACAGCTTGTGAACGCGATAAAGTCTTCAGTTTTGATTGTATCTCCATCAAACTTATACAGTAGTTAGATATCCATGAGAGCTCGGTTCCTTTCGCTAACCAGTCAGATCCGCCCATGCAAGACTGGATTATGGCCCTTGAAATTGTCAAAATTGCTATAATACAGCTTGTGAAAACAATATAGCCTCAATTTACTATTAGATCTTCACCAAACTTAGATAGTAGTTAAATATTGATGAGAACTTGGTTCCTTTAGCAAACCAGCCCGATTCGCCCATGCAAGGCTGGATTATGGCCCTTGAATTTGCCAAAATTGCTACAATACAGCTTGTGAAGACAATAGAGCCTCCATTACTATCCGATCTTCACCATACATACATGCTCTGGATTAAAAATGACCAAAGAACTATCCCAGTAGAGCATAAGCCCTCATGGGCCTTTTGTTTTAATATTAGACTATTTAAAAGGAAAAAGTAGAAAAAGGTATAAATAGTGTTTGTAATCCCATTCTTTAATTTATCATTTTATTTTATATAAATATACTTTTATTTGCAGTTATTGTCTGATCTCATGTATTAAAACAGCAGTCGATCATATTCTGCATGAAGTTTTATTTTAAAACAGAATGGATTTAGGACATCCCATACAATCAGGGAATAACAGTTCTTATGGCGATTACTGGAGAGGAAATTCATATAAGCAGTTAGTGATATACCCCTTGATCATTGGTACCTGTCTATACAATGAATAGACTGTGGGGTAATATTCTTTCCTGCATACACATCAAAACAGTAAATGGATTGAGATCAACCTGTACAATCATGGAATCACAGCTGTTATGGCGATAATGGGAGAGGAAGTTCATATAGGCACTTAGTGATATACCCGTTGGTCATTGGTGCCTGTCAAACAATGATAATTGCATGCATCTTTGACTGTGGGATAATATAACTTCCTGCATCAACATCATACAAGGGAATATATTGAGAGAAACCCATTTACTGATGGAATTAGCTGTTATGATGATGACAGGAGAGGAACTTCAGCTGATTACATATAATACTAATGAATTCATACAAGGTAATGTTTATTAATGGATAAGTTTATCAAAATGATATCAAGCTTGTTTTATCTAATTAAATGTAGTATATATAAAGAAAGTCCTGTTTTTTTATTGCACAGTTTTTTTTTTTATGTCATCACGTTTTTTCTGATGTCTTTCAGTCACACGCCATTAACAATTGCCTTGTGAACAATCTACAGGCAACATTTTACAATGTTCATCCAATATGAATGAAAGTTTATCAGATAATTATCTCTATCAAATCTTGGCCAAGTGATAGACAGGGTCCTGTGAGGTGAAACACTAGGTTTCAATGTCAATTTGAAGGAACATATTGAAAACACTCAGGATGCCTTAGTTTAAACTTAAGCATGTTGAAATGTTTTCAAAATAACTGTTTTGATGATATCTAGGCTAAGTTTAATTATCTTCAGTCATAAACTGGGTCATGTTGGGCGATAAACTAGGTCACTCCACCAAATTGAAGGAAAATCTTGTTAATCTAGAAACCACACTTTGCCTTCAGCAGCTAGAAGCTTTGTCAGAATGTTTGTCTTGACATTATCTAGACCTAGTAAGAATAAGGGTCATGGTGGGTCAGAAACTAGGTCACTAGACCATATTGAAGGTGCTGCATTTTTAATTTTAACATGTTGAAATTTTGTCAGAATTGGTGTTTTGGTGAAACCGAGACTAAAATATAGGTCATGTTGGATAAAAACAACAATGAGGTCCAAAGAAAAACATTTGAGAAAAATCTTGTAAACATGCTTGACCTCGAGGTTTGATTCAGCATCTTGAAACTTTGTCAGGATGTTCACCTGATGATTATTGATCTGACAGCTGTTCTTTTAATGTTAGCATGTTGAAACTTTGGCAGAATGGATGTTTTCACCCAGGAACTATGTCACCAAGCCTAATTGAAGGAAATACTTATTTTCACTATTGTTATTCTTTACCTTTCTGTATTGATTATGTGCATGTGATGAATTGAATGTTAAAGTTGTTGAAGATTTGACTTTGCACCAAATGATAAAGCAGGAATAGTGTACAACAGCGGTCTCAGTTCCGACAGCTTGAAACAGATTCCTTTATCATGGTAGTCACATACCTTCAGGTTAGACCTGTTATAGATGCTGTGCTCGTGATGAGGCTTTGCCTTTTTCATATTATTTTCTTTATTTAAATTCAAAGTTTTTTCTTCGTAGACAAATATGTGGCCAGAATGCAATTCAAACGTCGTAAAGAATATCATTATTAGATTTGTCTCGTGCTAACTCGAAGTCGAAGGGACTCATTTTTTTTTTCCAGTTATCAACTTGCTCTAGTAATCAATCGATTTATCCTAAATTACTTCACGTATTTACAGATTCGTTATTCATCGCAACTGAAAAGTTTATTACGACAAGCAAGTATTCGATGAAATCATATCAAGAAAACAGCACAGGCGCATATCTGATTGCTCGTCTGAGAAATCAAAACTGCTGCTATGCTATTTTCAAAAGACAGATCTGTTCCCGGAATGGCTTCGAGTTAAGCAATATGTATATTTGAATTACGTCTGGTAATTGTCGGTTGTATTGCAACAGCACACATTCTGACCAGAGCGTTCGTTGGCCGCCCATATGTTATATAGATACAAATGCATATATTGACGAAGAAATTAGAATTGTAGTCGCACTAGTTTTTCCTACCAATGAACGTTTATCTCATGTCATGTTATAGTCGCACTAGTTGTTCCGTCAATGTACCTTTATCTCATGTTACATCGGTTATAGTCACATTATTTTTGCCGTCAATGTACCTTTATCTCATGTTGCATCGGTTAAAGCGCACTAGTTTTCCCGTCAATGTACCTTTATCTCATGTCACATCGGTTATAGTTGCACTAGATATTCCGTCAATGTACCTTAATCACATGTTACATCGGTTAAAGCGCACTAGTTTTCCCGTCAATGTACCTTTATTTCATGTCACATCGGTTATAGTCGCACTAGTTTTCTGTCAATCTACATTTAGCTCATGTCACATCGGTTTTATTCGCACTAGTTTCCCGTCAATGTACCTTTATCTCATGTCACATCGGTTATAGTCGCACTATTTTTTCCCCGTCAATGTACCTTTATCTCATGTCCCGTCCCTTATATTCGCACTTGTTTTTCCGTCAATGTACCTTTATCTAATGTCACATGGGTATATTCGCACTAGTTTTTCCATCACTGTACCTTTATCTCATGTCACATGGGTTATAGTCGCACTAGTTTTCCCGTCAATGTACCTTTATCTCATGTCACATAGGTTATAGTCGCACTAGTGTTTCCGTCAATGTACCTTTATCTCATGTCACATGGGTATACTCGCACTAGTTTTTCCGTCAATGTACCTTTATCTCATGTCACATGGGTTATGTTACAAGGTCTCCAGATACAGGTGGCTCTTTTAAATCCACAAAACATAACGTTTGAATGTTGCCGTTTGTGTATATTTATTTAAGTCACGAATATATTACCTGAAAAAATGAAACTGAAACATGGATACAGAGTTAGTTATGGCTCTCTTTACCCACAACGGTTTTCTAAATTCGTTTTTTTGCTAACATCGTGTTAGATCCTGTTTGAACGAGTGTCGCCAAGCCCCTGTAACTCAGTCGATAGGGACGCGGGCTGTCAATCCAGGGGTTGTGAGTTCGAACCCCAGCTCGGCCAACATACACAAATCACTGTGACAAGCGAAATTCGTCTTTCATCAATAGGTAAACAGTCTAATTTGAAAAGCAGTCAGTTGCTTGGAAGGTATGTTGTGTGAATAACTGGTGTAGGAAAGCCAGGAAACACATGCGAAGGTGAACTGGCCGCCGCGATATGACAATCTTTGAAAACGGCGTTTAACCCCAATACGTAAATCAATCAATCCAATCAACCAATCAATCAATGTACGATTTTCACCTTCAAATTGTTGACATTCATTAAATGTTGAAATAGATAATCAGACACATCTGTGTAAATATATTGATACTGGCAACAATGGAAATGAGTATAAGTTTAACACCTCCCTCTTTACTGCCTATGGACGCTTCTGAAGCTGACGACTTTTTAAAGCATCATGATAATCAACAGGGTCCTATGAACTCATGGATGAAAGTGTATCCACTCAATTTGTAGCATTTGAATATTCTACTAAGCTATTCAGCTGTTCCTTCATTTAATGTTGTACACATACACAACACGGCCCTTATGTTTATAAATTCAAATTTAATTCGCATCGTCGGGCAAAACCGGTAGGACGATATAAATATCAATAGAAATTGTGTATCGTGAAAAACACTACTGAGTAAAAAGTACCCCTGACTGATCTATAAGTACCTTCAGATCAACAACTTCTATAACCTGCGCACACTTATTGAGAATTTGAAAGAATAAAAAACAGTGCATGTATTTGTTCACCTATGTTAAGGAAAAATAACATGTTGAGTTGTTTTGAGGCAGCTGTGACTGTGACTGTATAAAGCCATGCTTTGACTGGCCCCTACAATTTGGATTATTTTGTATAAACGTAGTTTACTGTAAAATAATCTCCAGAAACGGACCATTCATTATTGTTCTAGTATAGCACCGTGTAAATATTCTTTGGTTTATAAAATGATTCATGATGTTAATTTTAAAAGTATTATATAAATTAGTTCAAGCAAGGTAAAACAAATATGACACATTTTTTTAGTTTTAAGTAACAACATGATTTGTTGCATGTAGAATTGTTAATTAATGGAGATCGAATAGCAATACTGGCAGACTTTATTGAGAGTGATATAATAATACATGACATATACGAAACATCTGATATTCTTCAAACTGAAGGAATTGTGCAGTGGAAATCCCATGATACAGGTGTTAATACGTTGGGTAAAGAGCTCATCGCTTTTTGTAAAACACATTTATGTTATATTGTAAATTGGCGTTTTGGGGAAGGATTTTAGAGTTGTGGATACACATTTAGTAACACTAATGGCTCTAGTACCATATGGACTATTATATAGTGTCAAACACTATTTTTGATCTCGCTCATGAATTCGAAACATTGAATAGCACTGAGAGTAGCCATATGCCTTTGCAACTTCAGACTAAAGTTAACATTATAACAAAAAAAGGGCATTCAGACAGGATGAAAACAGTATATAAGTTGGAAAATGGAAAATGCTGACGTATATTTGCAGAATATATATATCTGTATTCTTGATGACAGTTTAAATGCTATTGAGCAGAGCCTTAATAACATACTGATCTAGCGCTAAGAGAATTAGACACAGTAACATTCACATGTAGCAAAGAGTGTAAAAGGGTTACAACAACAATGAATAGAAATCACAGAGTAAGCAAACCTTGGTTTAACAATGAGTTAATAAGAGCGGAGGAAAAACTAGGAATATATTGCAACGGTTTCGGTCCAGTCGAAGTGTAGATGTATTAGATACATACATAACATGTAAACAAGAAACCTTATGTACGAAAAATCGTTGTCATTATAGAAAGGTTTATCTGTCCAAATTGGAAATGTTAAAAACCCAAAGTCATTCTGGCTTGAAATAAAGAACTTTTCTAATAAGTCAAGTCAACAGCCAGATATTTCTAGAAATCGTTGTTATGACCATTTTTCAACGTTCTTCTCGGAAATCAATATTAACGATTCACCCTACACTGTAAATGAAAACGAAGTGTTAGAAACAAGCTTTAATTAAATTGAGGAGGTACTATTAAACGAACTAATATCAGATACATAAATATAAGATAGTGTGAAGGCATTGAATCCTAATAAAGCCTAATGAGACGAGTTATCCGCACAACATATTGTCTACGGAATACATGATTTATTACCATACATTCACACATTGTTTAATAGGCTCTTTCAGAACAGTGGAGAACATCAAATTATTGTTCTAATACATAAAAAGAGAAATATAAATGACCCATAATAACTACAGAGGCATTGCATTATTAGATGTTTAGAGTAATGATTACATTACTATAATTACAAAAAGGCTAACGTTTTATGCCGAAAGTTATAACTTACTATGTGAAGCCCAGGCGGGTTTTAGGGCAGGATACAGCACGATGGACAATGCTTTTGTGTTTTATGCCATCGCAAACAAAAAGCTATTCGTTAACAAAAAGCATTTATATGTCGCCTTTGTCGACTTACAAAAGGCTAACGATTACGTTGATCATCCAGTTCTGATTGATAGATTGGAGTTTAACGCCGTTTTTAACATTTTCTTAGTCATATCACGACGGCCAGTTCACCTACACATGTGTTTCCTGGTTTTCTTTCACCAGTTCTCAACACAACAATCTTCGTAAGCAACTGGTTGCTTTTCCATATAGACTTAGCCCATTGGTCATAATACGAAAACAAACCATGAGTTTTTTCGCTTATAGGTAACAGGTGTGAGTTTTCTTTTTTTTTTCAATACCCATTAAGGTTTCTGAAATGAAATTGAAAAATTCAATGGGGGACGCCATTTTGGATATGTTTAAAATGCGGCCGGTCCGACGTATAAACACAGTTTGAAAAATATTGTAGTCTAGTCAATCATTATTAATTCTAAATCGATGTTTAAGGTAATAAAAGAAGTGCGTAATTTCGTGTGAACTAACAATTTTAAGAAAAAGCGAAAAATGCGTGGAGCTGAGAATGAAATATTTAGTTCCAGTTTGTCAAAATAGCCAACTAGTACCGTACTAATCAAGGTGATCTAGACGCACGCCATTTACAGTAAAGCGCTTTACAGACACAACGAAAAATTGCCGTTTGAAGCCTTACATTTTACTGTATCCCGAATAATGACGACTTGAGACGTATCTGGTGAAATATGTAAATAGAAACAACTCCAATGTATCGTCTAAAGTGTTGGTAAGTAGGCCTAACATTATATTGTAGAGATGTCGGCAGTCTTCGCGAAAATCTTCAATCATGATTGTCGGACAACAAATTCTTCGAACTGACAAATATTCAAACACATTCTCATTTTCAACCATCTGATTATTTGTACAACCTGGACTACACTACATTTACATTTCAGTTGGGAATTATGCAATAAGATATAGTGAAAGAGAGTGGGATACATTTTAATTAAATCGTGGTACTGTGGCAAATATACAGTGTAGCGAATCCGACGTTTTATAGTTAACCAAAGTTGTGTCCCTTTGTTTAATTGGATCTATTTGTATAAACAAGTCAACAACACAAAGGAAACAATAATTCTGGTTAGTACTGGTTTAAATATCCTATAAACTAAAGCCTTGAGATTTTTCAGAATCAGATACATGCATATATGGTCATTGCTCACAATGCATACCCAGCCTGTTGTTTATTTTGTTTATAATTTACCCTTTCCCACATACAATAAAGCTGCAGCAGACGACTTTGAAGTTATTAAGTCCGAAAGATGAAAAATCTCAAAATGATAGTAGGAATATTGAATAGAGTTTAAATCATTGTGACAAATGGAGAAATTTCTCATCATGAGCAATTTCTCTATTTGCCGCTATGATTTCAAAAGTTGTCTGCTACAGAGGCGTCAGAAAGCGTCTTCATGAGGGAAACGGTTAAAGCCTTAGCAAATGTTTAAGGTAAATGCTTCAGAAGCTGATTCAAACATTGAGTACGTACCTTGTCAATGTCCGTGAACAGGCGGGAGTAATCTAGATTCCGCTAACCAATTGTTCAAAATAGCTAAATTAGCTATCGCGTGAGTCTACAGCAATACATCAAGAAGCAAAAAACAAATGAAAAGTATTTGTAGACAAAGATCATGGCTGTATTCATAGTAAACTAACTAACCGAACACTAGGTCATGTGCTATTAAAAGCTATTATTAAACTGGTTGATCAAGTTAACTAAATCCTAGTGTAAATACTGGTGTATTGCTATTTCGGGGGAGTATTGAGAGAGGGAGACCCGTGTTATCGTCAAGCTTTTTTATAAATTGTCTATTAGTAATATATCTATTTACATTTGAAACTTATTTTCAACAATTGAGTATATGATGGGTAAATCAACAATTTCTCTCATGTCACATTCTTTATGAATTAAAATCCACCAAGGGGCTTGTGAATTGTTCCCAACTTCACATGTAATCACATGAGTGTGGTATTTCAATGGTTAGATATTAATATTTTTCTGATTATGTAAGATATGATTCAACATTCTGTAATTACACAGGAAACTTATTATACTTGTGCCAAAATGACAAACATTTGTTTCTAGCTATATTTTTTATTTATATTTCAGGTATATTCAGGCCACTTAATTTGTGTTCGACCAAGCAAGAAAAACAAAACAATTTCCTGTCCCTAATATGGGTTATTTTAAATAGTAGACAACACCAACAAGAAGACCTCTTGTAAGACGGGCAATTGAACTCAATGTCCCTGTACAGCTCGATACAGAAACAGATGAAGAGGCGTTAATTCCCATCATGGAATGCGATAATGAGTCAAACCTGTCCTACTCAGGCTACATTGGACCTCGTTTAGTGACCACTTATATACACATTACTAAAAATTCAGAAATTTCTAAATTAGTTTTTGCTTGGTGATAAAATTATGGCTGTGAGTTGCTTTACTATAGCCGGTGATTTTTGTGCTAACATTCTAGATTTCATGAAGGGAAGGAAACAACTTTCATAAGCAGAGACAATAGAAACTTGATGGATCTGACAGCTACTGTCGGAGCATATTCATGTAGTGCTGGTAAATTTGTGATTAAAAAACTCTGAAAACAGAGCTTGGCATAATAGTCATTGGAAAGAATAAATACTATTCTTTTAAGGACAGCAGTATTCAGATAATCAATGATTGAAGAGGACACTTTAGATAAGATAATTCTGATTAACACTGAAAGTGTTTCGTTTTTTATTCATGGACTCATAATCATATGAAATAAATCCAATCATAGCTGTTATCATTTAACACATGAAGCAAATAAACTGAAAAATAGGTAAATTCTTATTTATTTTTTTAGCATATTTAGCTTTTTCTCACATAAATCAGACTACAGCAGACCTATTTGAAAACAACTCTGCAAAAACCTGTACAACTTCTATCAAAGGCCATGTAATAATTGTATACAATAGAAAACATTATGACAAAAAGGGAAATTACTTGTCAGGATTTTCTGATTTTACAACAATGTTATTTAAAGTTATAACTTCATCATTTTAAGTCATCTGCATGTGGGACAGGGTTAAACACTTATACATGCTTGAACATATAGCTTTGGGAAAAAACATTTTATATTGTGACAAATGATAATTTGATGTTATTCCTGAAAAGAAAATATTTTTGGAAAGGAAGAAATTCATCATTATCAGCATGTTCTCTTCTTCCAACAATTTTCGAGAAAAAATTGGAATGCATCTCCTAATATAATATCTGTCCATAGAAAACTTTTTAAGGATGGAAGAATTTTTTCTAATAGGAGAAATTTCTCCTTCCCTACAATTATTCAAGAAGTTGTCTGCTACTCTTCCACAGCCCAGCATTACAAGTTTTGAGCATTTTAATTTAACCTGCTACCTTAAAGTAAATTTTGTACATGTAAATTATTTTTAGATTCTTTCTTAGTTATCCTTTCCCACATACAGACACTACATCAGAAGTAGTCTGTTAGTGGTAAAGGGTTAAACATTGTCTACATGTAGATGCTTTCTGACGCCTCTGCAGCAGACAAATTTTGAAAACATTATTGCAAATGGAGAAATTGCTCAAAATTGGCAATTTCTCCTTTTGCCACAATGTTTTCATCTCTATTAAATTAATTTAGATTTTCAGTATTTTTAGCCCACCTATGCATGAAGTGCAACGTGAGCTTTTGTGATCGCTCACCGTCCGTCGTCCGTCCGTTTACGTTTTCCTACAAACGACTTCTTCTCCTAAACCAATAAACCAAATTCAAAATAATTTTACAGAAATATTCCTTGGGTGGATGTCTTTCAAACGTGTTCAAAGAATTCTATTCCATGCAGAACTTTGGTTGCCACGGCTACAAAAAAAGGGGAAATTAACCAAAACTTAAAAAATCTTCTTGTCTGAAAGTAGGAGGCCCATGCCTTTGATATTTGGTATGTAGCATCATCTAGTGAACCTCCACCAAGATTGTTCAAATTTCCGGGGGGGTCACTTGCTTTTTCATAGACTCATATGGGGAAAAAACATTAACTAAGTTTGTTCCAATTATAGCCCTGGGGTAAAAAATGACCCCATCTCGGGGGTCACTTGTTTTACATAGACTCATAAAGGGGAAAAACTTAAAAAATCTTCTTGTCTAAAAGAAGAGGGCCCAGGCCTTTGATATTGGGTATGTAGCATCATCTAGTGGACTTCTACCAAGATTGTTCAAATTATAGCCCTGGGGTCAAAATGACCCCTCCCCTGTGGTCTATTGTTTTACATAGACTCATATATACTTAAAAAATATTTTTGTCTAAAAGTAGAGGCCCCAGGCCTTTGATATTTGGTATGTAGCATCACCAAGTGGCATAAGAAAAGAGCTGGAATAATCGTCTGTTTTAGGGATATAATTAAACAGAAATGTGACCCCCTACAATATTTGTACCAGCCTTTCAGACCGGTTTTAAAAGGTAGTCGCCAGGTAACATCAGAAAAGGGCTGAAAAGAAGAAATTATCCAACGACCCCCGTCTAGTCAAATACTTTTAAAAATCAACTGTAATTGCCAAATTATGCTGTTTAATTTTAAGTGTTTTTTTCGTAAATAGGTAGCACCTATAGATATATTATCATACGAATATACGTATACTGTAATCGGACGTGCAATTAGTCATTCAATTCGGTCGTATAAACACATATGAAAATCATTTAATAATAAATAATAAAATTATCTAATAATTAAATGAAGATTTTTATCTTAGAACAGAGTAGAGGATTAATTCAGTTTCATATGATCAAAACCATAGAAATAATTGTGGGGTAAAGTGGATATTGCTTTTTACAGGAAATATATCCATTCACCGAAATGCTTTCAAACGTTGTCTGTATATTCTTCGGTCAAAGCCTATGTAAGATGTTATGATAATGAGCTAATAGTAATGTATCAAATTCGTTTGCCTGTCCAATCGGATTACGACAGGGCTGTAAGTGTAGCCCTATTTTGTTTGCATTTTTTATTAACGAGCGGTATTACCTGTTAAAAAATAATAATACAAGAGGAATACAATTACTTCGAGATATATTATAAATATTTATGCTCATGTTTGCGGATGACATAGCCTTAGCGTCTGACCACGTTGTAGAGCTACAAAGACGACTAAATAGTTTACATCAATTTTGCCAAAAATCTAAACTTGTAGTTAATATTGCCAAAACAATCGTCGTTATTTTACAAGGGGCGGTTGTCTTTCGAGGAAAGAAAAATGGTCTTTAGCAAATATCGCCTTAGAATCAGTAAACGGATTTATACTTCAGCAACATATTGTCG
The DNA here is from genome assembly GCA_031761405.1 of Serripes groenlandicus. Classification (NCBI taxonomy): domain Eukaryota; kingdom Metazoa; phylum Mollusca; class Bivalvia; order Cardiida; family Cardiidae; genus Serripes; species Serripes groenlandicus. The sequence continues at coordinate 47,856,242 of JASEVX010000011.1, read as the reverse complement.
CTGTATTAAATGTCAGATATGTTAGCTGTAAAGGCTAGAAAATCATTAATCGAAATACTCAGATCTATGCACGATATACCATGTTTACACGTTAACTCTTTTTTAAATTGTTTCACCAAAAAAGTAGCTACTGTTTTTTTTATATGGAGCAGAGCTATTAGGCGACTTGGGCATATTTCCTATATATATCTACACCACCAAACTTTGCATTAAGTAGTGGATACATGTGTTATCTTTGCCAATATCTAGGTATGTTAGAGTATGCTATGACATGATGGTACGTTATGATAATTCAGGGTATACACATTGGGTAAGCGAAGTAAGAAAGTGCATATTTATCAATGATTTTGGAGAGATCTGGGAAAAGCAACATGTATACAACTCAAATTTATTTTAAAATGAGTTGATTCAAATGTTGAAAGACAAATATATTCAGAACTGGAGGTCTAGATAAGAAAGTTACAGCAAGCTATGTTATTATATAATATTTAAGATGCATTACAATACTGAGAAATACATTCATGCTTATGACATTGATAACTTTAGAAAATGTATTGCTAACTTCAGATGCGCATCACATACTCTCATGGTAGAAAGAGGTAGGTACGATGGTATACATAAAGAGTATGGTAGCTGTCCTTATTGTGAAACTAGTATAGAGGATAAGAAACATTCCGTTTAAGTATGCCCACTGTACAGCGAATTACGAATGTCGTATATACCACAATAGTACTCAAACCACGCTTTTACTGACGATTTCTATCACTAATGTATATTGATGATGCACGTGAGTTACGACAATTGGCCATGTATATATGTATTATATTACGTCTTTTCAGGTCATTAAAAACACGTGTTGAAAACTTCAGTTATTTATACATCTTAGTTAATGTATTCTCTCATTAGGGATGACTTTAACGTCTTTTCAGGTAATAACTAACACGTCTTGAGACTTCGGTTGTTTATACATGTCTTATCGAGTGCGAAGACTCGTTCTTATATTAGGATACTAGATAACTCATGCCATTCGGATACATTCGTAAGGCAGTGGTGATCTCCCTTTAACCACATAAACCACTACAACTTCTCTCTTTTTCAAATTATGAATACATATTCACAAATTGCTATTCAAATAATTGTTGAATGTGTATACATGATGGTTAAAGTATTTTCAGACTTATTGATGTAAAATATCAATGTGAAATATTTCAAACAATTCAAAGTTCAATACGCGTATAGAGTTATAACACTTCTTGAATAAACTGTGAAAGTCTTTCAATACATGTTTCTTTTGTTTACTATCAAAGTAACTAACAGTCTCTAATTATAATTCGATAAATTTGTATGTAAAACCTTGAAAACAATGTGTTCTTTCACATTCATGACTAATATAAAATTAGGACAAACATAAACAGATGACTTGTGAAAATAACACTGGTCTGATCTTAGTCGTTTTACTCTTAACTTTAATTTTAACCAATTGCATAGACTTTCAATTTCTCCGAAACACGACCCGATGTTCTTACACGCGTTTGTTCGATTGTATATTGGACCTCGGTAGTTTTTTCCACCATTGGTGTTGTATTGTCTTCACCGTTTAAGAGGGCTTCATCATGGTATGTGGTAAAATCTCCATGGTTAAGTGTATTCTGATTCAAACGTTTTTCATAGTCATTCTGATCTTGCTCATAGAACTTCTTCACATGAGTGGAGTAACGCACTCTTGTAACACCTGATGGTGTTTCTATCGTTACTTTACTACCACATTTATTGATCAATTGACATGGTTCATGAGCAAATGTTGTCGGAAGTTTGTTCTCTTTTTTACTGTTTTAAAAGACCGATATTAATATTTCTCTCTTCAGCTTTTCTCTTATTGTCAATAAACAGTCTATTTTTATCTTTCATGTACATGTCTTTAGCTCTTACTTCACCATCACTCAAAGAGAATTGTATATCTGGTAACTTAGTATGAATATGTCTGTTGAACAGCAGTTCAGATGGAGTTACACCAGTTGTACTGTGCGGTGTAGTTCTATACGCCATAAGGTATTACCTTATTGTCCATTTCCAGTCTTTTCCTTCAGCTTGTGCGATTCTTATACTTTTCACTTAGCACTTGTAAAAAGCAGAGTAGTATGTCTATGCTTTATTTCATTGTTAATCAAATATTGTTCAAATGTATCTGACACAAACCGTAGCCCGTTATCACTTGTGATACTCAAAGGTAACCCATGAGTAATAAACATTTTCTCTAGGCTATCAATACTCTTGTCTGAGGTAATGGTCTTCATAATGTCAATTTCTTAAAACTGACTATAGTAATCGACACAAACGAAAGTATAATCTCCTGAAGGTAATGGTCTCATTAAATATATGGCAATGTCTTGCCACGGTCCAGCAGGTAATTAAGTTGGTTGCATCGGTTCTGATGTTGGTACTTGGCTGACTAGTTGGCAACCATAACATGCATTTACATACTTTTTAACATTTCTGTCCATTTTAAGCCACCATCATTTGGTTCTAAGGTTTTGCTTTGTTCCTACAATTCCTAAATGACCTTCGTGAGCTAATTCAACTCATTTCTTTCTGAGATTCTTCGGCACAATTATTTTAGTACCTCTTAGTACAATTTTCAATACACATATTTAACCGATGTGTATAATGATAAAAAATCCCATTTATTTGTTTGTATGGCTTCAAGTACTTCACTGATATCTTCATCACATGCGGACCTTCTTTCAACTGGACATGTAGATAGAGCACAAGGTGTCTCATTGTGTACAACACATATAATATATTCGTCACTTTCTTCACTCGACCTATTGTGTAATAAATGACCTTCATTCACTGAAACTCTAGACAGCAAATCTGCTATGTTATCTTTTCCTAGTTTGTATTTGACGATAGATGTATATGGTAGCAGATGTAAACCCCATCTTTATATTCTAGCTGACAGTTTTGACTTATTAGAATAAATTACCTGAAATGGTTTATGGTCTGTCACAAGCTCAAATTCTGTTCCATACAAAAAGTCATAGCGCTCGCATTCCCACACAATTACGAGTGCTTCCTTTTCGGTTATAGAATACCTTTCTCTGTCAGTCAATGTTCTGCTGGCATAACTAACTACTCTGTCAGCACCATTTTGTAATTGCGTTAACACTGCTCCCAAGCCTACATTACTTGCATCTGTTGTCGTCTTTGTCTTGTTTCCTAACTTGAAAACCCTAGTGTCTTAATATTTGACATTCTTTCCTTAAGCTCTACAAAAGCTTTAATTTGCTCTTTACCTCATACAAATGTTTTTTGTTTTCTTTTCTTTTCCTTAACGGTTCTGCTGTTGTTGCTAAGTTTGGAATGTATCTTGATCTGAAGTTAACAAGTCCAAGAAAACTCCTGACTTCGGACGCATTTTTCGGTTTGTTAGCATTTTTCAAGTTCTGACGCGTTCTTCAGTTGGACCGATTCCTTTACACAACATGTCCCATACAAATAACTTTGTCCATGTTAAAATGTGTCTTGTCCATATTAATGGTTAGCTCTTTTGATCTGAATGTGTCCAATGTTTCTTAAATTTTGTTTATGATCTTATTGAGTTACCCCATGAACCATAATGTCATTAGAAATATTTGACACTCCTTGACATACATGTAGCACTTGTGTTATTACATGTAGTGTTACTTTATTTGAATGACACCTGTATATTATTAACTAGGTTATTACGTGTTTCAATTCTTGGATTGATGTTGGAGAAGGTTTATATATTATATATACATGATCTTTACAACAGATCTTTTCAATATTTCTTCTACAAATTAGGCAAATAGCTTACACTATAAATAGTCCCAACTTGTCCAGCTTAGTGTCGAAAAAAACCCAACACCGGACCAATTATTTTAAGAGAACTCTTGGTTCCTATAGCTGCCCATACTTTTACTTTAGTTGCCTGATGATACACCCTGTATAGTTATATCTAGATTAAGTTGTAACTGTGTTGTTCACAAATATGCATACGGGTATAGTTAAGCAAGCTTTACATTATTGGTGTAACAATAATCCGTTTATATAACTATTCAAAATAGTTCATTTTGGAAGTAAACGTAACTGATCAATATTCTGCACTGTTCGCCAATGAGTAATAGAAGCTTTCTTTCCATTTTGGAACCTTAGCAAGGATGTGAGGACAGAACACCTATTTTTATTCACACAGACAACACTTGACACCTGCCATTGAACATGACTTTTGAAAACATTGCAAAAAAAGGTGAGATTGCGCAAAAAGAGTAATTTCACCTTGTATTGTAAAATGTTCAACTCTTTATCGATATAAATCTTTCAGTTTTTTAGATTTTTTTAAAATTGTTCGTTTGATGATTGTAAAGCAGACGACATTTGAAAAGTCACGTGAAGTAATGGTTTAATAGCATGAGGTTAACAACCAGGCGCACGCAATTATCGGTTTTTCCACCGCTCAAAATAGTAACGAAAGTCAAAATAAATACATGCACGCACGCATTTTTCCTTGCTTTCCAGTCACTATTCAGTTGGGATATGAACTGTTCACAGATTTGACATTAACAGTGCTGTTCGATAAAGAACTCTTTGTTTATGACACTTTTGCAACGAGAATTGAAGCAGATGGATAGCAAAATGTTTCTGCACTTAAGTCTTTGCATTTTTTTTATGACAGCCTGTGAAATTAGCAGTGGTCCTATGATCCCTGGCCAGTACCTTTTGGCTCTGATCAGTGTAAAAGTTCCTGTGGCCAGTGTATTTTACATGCAGTATATAGTAGTATATAGCGTAACTAAACATATAACATTCAGGATTACCGGACAAGTGAATTTGAAAACTTAATATAATTACTGCTATGATGATCTTGAAATACAACCACTTACAAATACCTCTTGAATATACATTATTTTCTATTTTGCAGCTATAACATCAGCATCTAAGTGAAATGAATGGATAGGTATTGTCTCTCATTTCAAGGCAAGAGCAGATGCGTCCAGAGATGTCCTGGCCCTGTAGACAAAATGGGCCAAGAGTCAAAGGATGGCAGGTACAAAAAAACAGGTCATGGAGAGATAAATAAATGTTACGTGCATTGATATCAACTCTTGATCCCTGTTTTGCTGCCATGCACATTTGATATACTTAATTGACTGAATTCTTTAACCAAGTTATAAAACGGAAACAAACATGAAATTATTCCGTTTCCAGGTAATTCTAAAACAAGTCAGTTTTGAAAAAAGGGGGTGGGGGGTAATTCAATGCATGCTATGTACCTATACTAGACATTGAAAGTAAATATCAGTTGACCTGATTTGTCTACTACGGTTTTAAGTGAAAACTCAGATTACAAAAATCTTAACTATTTAAGATGTTGGAATACGGCCCCTGGAATATTTGTTGTTAATAATAAATGTTCATGGATCAAAATATCAAGAGCTATCTCCCTTTTCAATGTGATTTCGTTAAGCTCTACTTTTCGAAGAAATCCTACTCGTCTTGGATTATAAAAGGCAAAAATGTTATTTCGTTTTTTAAAGTTATATCCCTTTTCACGGGGATTTGTAAGGATGCTGGGATAATTTAAAGCCATCTAGGATGGAAGCTTACTCGATAAACCATTTTCATGTAAATTCCAAGATAAGCTAAAGCAATACATTCTGTGGCAAAAAAATAACAAAACATACTAAACTTATGAATCTTTTTATCGAGATATTAAAAAAAATAAAAAGAATTATGATAAGAAATTAAACTAACTGACTATAACCATTCAATAACCTCAATATATTCTAATTATATGTATGTTTAAGTTACTGAAGAGTAAGATTCTCTTAAACAAGAAGGCCATATTGGCCCTGGATCACTCACCTAAGTAATACAATGCAATTTGTCAAGCAAACCAAACTAACTTATTTTGCAGTCAGGTAAGATAATACAAGAAGCCAAATGGACCAGTATAGCTCAACCATTAATACAATAATTACTCATACACTATGTTGTTTGTCTTTTGTCAAATACATATGGCTTAGTGCATAAAAGAAATTTCAAATGTATTTTTTTTATTGTATCTCAAAATCTAACAAAAGACTCTGGGATTTGGAGAGCAGCCAGATACTTTTGGGGAGGAAGATTTTTAAATTGTTCACTATAGCAATCTATGCAAAAACACCCGACGGCAATGTTTTGCGATCAATCAACACGAATTTAATGAAGCTGATAGAGAGTCACCCAAAGAGTATTTCTACAGAACTATTTTGAAATCGGACAACAGACAAAGGGCTATCACAATTTAATATATCAACTTGAGCACTTTATGCTATGTGAGCTAAAATACAAGTATTTTAAAATGAATTTAAATGTATTGAAGAACATTTCAATTAAAAAACAACAATTAAAAGAAAATTTAAATCTCGCAACAATCATAAATTATACAACATTCTTTTTTATTTACTCTTGTTTCATTTATTTAAACACTAGGGGCTGTTCCAGGAAAAAAAGGGGGGGGGGGGAGAACGACGAGCTTTTTTTATTTGGTGGGTGGGGTATTTCTAAAGATAAATTAAAATTTGTGCCTCAAAAATAATTAAAACATTATAGGTGGTACCCTGAAAATTACTCGACTTCCCCGACAACCCCCCCCCCCCCCCACCCCCTTCCCATGACATTTTCTCCTGGTACAGTCCTAAATCGACCGAATGACGAGCAGTAATTTGTTACAAAAACATTGTTTCAACACTTGTCTGTATAAGGCAATGGGTACTTTCATATGCTGATTCTAATAAGAGTGTACTGCCAAATTTTACATAAATTAACTAGTTACGCTATATATGGTAAGCTCAAGTGTACAATGACAATAGTGTTTTGACCCTTCTCACAGCAGATGCATTTATGCACAACTGCAATAGACGATTTTTCATTTGGCAAAGGGAAAAAATGCTCAAACTTAGATTTTTTTCCTTGTGCCATAATGTTTACATTTCTATTAAATATATATATGTTCACACTTTTCCCTCAATGTTTTAGGACCTCTGCTGCATATTTTTTGTTTGTGAGAAAGGGTTAACTTTTGAGTTATGATTGATGTCAAGTTCATTATAAGTACATGTAATTGTGATGCAAAAGATTTCTAATTTTTCATCTATTGTTTTTGTATTACATTTGATTAAATACAAATTGAAAACATTGTTGATAAATAATTCATATCTAAATGGTCTCTTTGCTACTGGTTCAACAATGTTATCTTCTATACCAATTATTCAGTTGATTGCTTGTTTATTTTGTGTTTTACAACCTCTTCAAAACAATTAAAGTTATATCATGGTATTTCCTGGGTAATTTACAACTACTCCTGGTCCATTTATCCTAACATGCTAAAACCACATTCCTGAGTGCCAAGGAGCGAAAGACATTTTAAATGATTTAGTATGACCCTGCCAGGAATCAAACCTGCAAGCATTCAAAGGTTTGAACATAAACTTTACAATTGATAAATACTGCTATACAATAAAAGAGACTAGGATACAACATTAAATCTTTGATCCTTTACATTACTTTACTTTAAATTTCAGTTAACCTTTCCCACATTAAGATGCATGTTGATACATCTCCAAGAGACAAATTGTGACAAAGGTCTAGGCAAAAAACAAAAAAGAATTGCTCATGATGAGTGTTTTTTCCTTTGCCATAATATTTTCAATTTTATACAAATATTATACTTTTATTAATGGAGATTTTTCAAATTTTCACTAGCTGTTTTTAAAGTCGTCTGCTTCAGATTTGAGGATTAGTTCAAATATTCATACAGGAATAAATACTACAACAGTCAATCAAATATACATTAATAAATGATTGATTTCTCAAATATGCATAATTGTTATTTACCAACACTGAAGTATAGAATCGACCCGGATCAGCCTAAGCATGCCGCGCAGGCTAACCCGGACGGACACTTTTCGCCTCCTGTGGATTTTCTGTTTCAGGAATCATTACTATATACCTCTACCCCCCTGAGACGGAATGAGTAAGCCCGGATTAGTCTGCGTGGATCCAAAACAAGATCTGAATTGAATAAAATGTATCTACGGATTGATGTGAACAAGACAAATATTAGTCTTAGATGTACTTTATGCATATAGATTCAAGAAATACTAAATTTAAAAAGTGTCTGGATGAATGATGGATCCCGACATATATACTAGATTTGCAAACAGTTAGAAGCATTAGTTAAACAACAATGACATATTGTGAGAAAAGAGGAGTTTGCTCATGATATCTCCATTTGTCGAGATGATTTCAAATAGTACAACAAAGCAATTTGAAACAAGAGGGTGATAGTAAAGTAGCAAATATTTAACTGCAAATATCTAGGAAAATGTTATTTACCAATTTTCTGATGCCACCTTGTTGCCCTGTGTTTTAACCAATCAATATATGGTTGAACATTTATTGTAGAGGGTCACTCAAGGAGCAGTTCTATCAAGTTATCTTGGAAACGGACAAGCCGATATTGGAGGAGAAGAACGTTAAAGTTTGAGCATTTTTCTCACTTTGTGATACCGCAGTTACCAAAGTTCTACACATAATGTATGTCTTTGAATTTTTTTGAAAGAGGGCCAACAAAGAAACATTCCTTTAAGATGAAGTTGAAATTGGTCCAATGGAATTGCAGGACTTGAAGCTAAATGTAATTTTTACCCCTTTTGCTATGACTCCTTGTTTCTTTGATTTTATACCTACCCAATCAATATGGCTTGAATAAATTAGAGCAGAGGACAAATAAAGTAAGATTTCTATTCAATTATCTTAAAATCAGACAAGCACTTTCATAATAATGGAATTTTCAATTTTGTCATTTTGCCCCATTTCTGATGCGGCCTGGTTGCCATATTATTCAACCAACCAATATGGATTGAACAATTCTTGTAGAGGGTTACCAAAGGATCGTTTCAACTACATTATGTAGGTATCTGACAAGTAGATTCAGAGGAGAAGTATTTTAAAATTTGGACATTTCGTCCCTTTTCTGAAACCGCAGCAACAAAATGTCTCCATAGAATTCAAATCCTTGAACAAATCCTTGAACAATTCGGAAAGAGGACCAGGACGACGGACAGAGAGTGATCTGAATAGATCACCTTGAGCCTGCAGCTCCTAAAAATGATTGGGAAAATGTATCCCTGTTACTTAAAAAAACCCAATAAAAAGCAATTGTTTGACAAACAATGGAGTAAACACCAAATTCACTAAAACTGTTATTTGAGTATAATATAAAGATGTACCTACATACTATAATAAACAATCAGAATATAAGTACAAAGCCACAACACATAACCATATACTGACATAGTATAAATATGTTTGCACATCATGTAAAAACACTTGGTACATAATGTAATAATATTTTTGTTTTATAATAATAGAGTTTCATCATGACCAAAGACAGTGCCGCGTTTGATATAACAAGGTAGATATACCCATGTTTGAATGTTCTTATTTTTATATGATATCATTTCCTGAAACTTTGTTGAATGAGAATGTTCCAATCCAAATATACTTTTCCCCACATTTCATCATCCTGAACGTAATGATCATTACGGGTAGGACAAGTCCTACATTTCATCATCGGGTACACGATTTATATGATGGGGGTGATTTTGTACGTTAAGGATACCCTGTTATATATTCGGATACATGATTTGGAACTTAACCGATTTGAATGTAGATGGATACAAGTAAAACTAGGAAATAAGATAAATGTTCTTCATGGTGTATGTTATAGACCACTTAGTTGTGATTCTGTTTACACTTATTGTTCTAGAGCGCCCCAAATACAATATAGCTTGTTTGTCTAGAGCGCCACAAAAACGCTTTGGTTTGTTATCCTGTAGTCCCCCAAATACAGTATGGCTTGTTTTCTTGGAGTGCCCCAAATGCAGTATGGCTTGTTTTCTTGGAGTCCCCCAAATACAGTATGGCTTGTTTTCTTGGAGTGCCCCAAATACAGTATGGCTTGTTTTCTTGGAGTGCCCCAAATACAGTATGGCTTGTTTTCTTGGAGTCCCCCAAATACAGTATGGCTTCTTTTCTTGGAATCCCCCAAATACAGTATGGCTTGTTTTCTTGGAGTGCCCCAAATACAGTATGGCTTTTTTTTTTAGTGCGACCCAAATACTCTATTGTTGTTTTTCATTAAGTGCCCCAAATATCCTATTGTTTGTTTTCCTGGATTGCCCAAAATGAAATATGGCTTGTTTTTCTGGAGCGCCCCAGATACAATATGGCATATTTTTATAGAGCGCCCCAAATACTCTAAGGCTTGTTTACACAGATAGCCCCAAATACCCTACGGTTTATCTTCATGGAGAGCCTCAATAACCCTATTCTGTGTTTCCCAACCGTGTACTTCAATTCGACCAGCATCCGTACTGCATCAAAGCAGTTAAAGGGCTAACTTCAGATCACCGATTTCATTTGGGCATGGATTTGCCGATCCCAAACGTCTAACAAGAACACTTTACAATAACACTTGGTTATGTCGATATATTGAGTGATATAGGAGTTGAACGAAAAACACTGTACACAGAGTATGAATGTTGACAGTAAGGGGCTAACTTCAGATCATAGATAACATTTGGAAATAGATTTAACGATCCCAAACGTCTAACAATAACACTTTGTTATGTCGATATATTGAATGATATAGGAGTTGAACGCAAAACACTGTACACATAGTATGTGGGTCTACCGATATACTTAAGTTTATTTCCCTTAATTATGCGCATCTGCTATCTGGTAATTTCCCGTCTAGCACACCTACTGCCTAACAATGCGAAATCTTCATTTACTTGTAATTGAAACAAAACAATGAAAGCATCCTTGCCTTGCCATGTTTTAAATAACTTAAATAATTTAATTTAACTTTTATAAGGAATACCTTTTTATGCGGGTCCGTCTTGCATGGTTTTATCAATAAATACAGCTGCATTAAATTAACTGAACATGTTCATTTTACAATTGGAGACAGCATCGATAGTGTAGTGGTGTAAAGCGTCTGAATCGGGTGCTGGAGATCACGGGTTCAATCCAAATTAATAACATTCCCTCCTGAACAATCAGGCGTGTGTGGTTAGCATTACGACTGACTCGCTGGTGTCAGGATAAATGTACTGATAACTTACACAGGAAACGTCGTGATATTACTGAAATATTGTTAAAAGCGACGTAAAACATCGTACACACAAAGTAATCACTGACATGAGGAATTTATGAGAAAAATACATGTATGAATACAATTAGATGTTTATATAAAAATAATAAGAAATGGGCTTGCATAGAGCGAGAATCGAACCCGGTCTCCCGCGTTCGATGGGGACATGCTATTCACTGCACCAGCCTATTTCATTGTTATGAGTAAATTTATATAATAACATATCTTACATATTTGTTTTACTTAAAGTAGCTGATCTAATTAATTTCAAAGATTTATATACCAGCTTTCGAAGAATTTATAATTATTTAATTAATAGGTTATATCTGAATAAAATATCAACCATCTTGTAATCTGTAACCAAAGTGTTTGAGTCCGAATCGAGAATCTGCTTCGACTCGATTCGCAAACAAGTCCATGTCATTCTATGAAATCGTTTATTGACAATACATTTTTCATTTTCAATTCTATAATTCCTGCATTTCAGCATTTCTATTGCGTTAGTGCTGTCAAATAAATTCCATTTTCCGGTTGATATTCCAACAAGTTAACGATCTTATGTTTTAGTGACGGACTGATTGGCTGTACAATAAAGGAGCATTGACTAAGCTGGAACAAGTCCACTAATTAAAAAAAATCTACAGATGCATGTGCTTTCATTGACCTTATATACAATCTATGAATATCAAGGAATCTCTCTGAACGCAACATGGTGCTCAGTAATAAAGATCTACTGTAGAAAAGGATATTTGAAGTAAATCATTGCTGATATTGTAATACTACTTTATCAATAGGGACTGATCCCAGTCTAGATTTCGATGAGTTTCTTCGGTGTTCGCCTTCTATAGCAGTTGCCTCTGACGAACCCCTTGCTTAAAGGGCAAATTACATTTTGAATAGTAGTCGAGCGTCAACTGTCAAACATTATCTTCGTAAAACAGATATTAGACCGCAAGTTCATCTCAATAATATCCTTTCCGAATGAATGAATTAATATACATTGTCTTTGATTTGAGATCGAAAGTTTATCATTGATGAAAACTATCTGTGATGTCCATCTGCGAAAACCAACCAAACAACCTCGTCTTACTCTGCATTGTCCGTCAATTATTCAAAGTTGTTTCGTAAAGTAGTATCAATTTGGATGCCCCAAAATAAGACTGCAGATCGGTAATTGGTATTGAGTACATATTCTTGGCACAGAGTTAACTTTTATTATTTTGGAGCACCCTAATTTCTTTTTTCACAGGCGTTATAGTTACGGTAAGGTCTTTGCAGAGGGCCGGTTATCTTCTATACATGTAGCATAACTTTCCAATCAATCGTTGTCAACTCTGTCAAACTATTACCAGCACAACAACGGACCAATGCTGTGATAACCCTTTTCCATCCAGCCATGATAGTAACCTGGAAAATATATATTTCAAAAAAAGATAACTGAAGAAAATCTAAAAAAACAACATCGATCACACTTGTCTTAAACTTTATCCGACCGAGTACGTTCGACGTGTATCCCTATGTTTGTTGTCGTTACATTTTTTTTTAATTTCATACTAATGAAATATTCCATGGTTATCCCTTTGTAACATACAGCCAATATACAGCACATGTCAAGGCGACATATTGAAAATCTAGATAAATGACAGTATGCTTATTGACAAGATAGTGTTGCAGTAAGAGAAACTGCAGATACGTCAAATGCGTTGACAAGCGGGAAATGGTTTCAATAAATAAATGATAAGCTAATGATGTAGACCATGATACAACGAACAATTATGTAGGCTGTTCTTCATCTACGGAGTAGCACAGCAAAGGTTGATTTAATCATCTGTCTCAATGTAAATATCTGACTCGCCACTGTAATCTAAGAAAGAAGGCGACAAACACAGTAATCCATTAGTTGGTCCACCATATTGTAATCATAAACAGATTGGCCCACTATGACGTTATAACCGATAACCGGAAGTTAGTATGTGTTCGCATATTCGCATATTTATATCTTATTTTGAACTGAATAACACATTATGAAATTTGACATGCCGCGGTAAAGATATTTAAGCTAACTTTGTTTAGGAGTTGTCACATGTCGGTTACCTGTATCGCCCGCATTGAATGAATACATCGGAAGGTCATTTTTGGCTGTAATGTTGCCTTCATCGCTTCTCCAAACAAAGTCATTCAGGTCACAATTACAGTCAATTCCCGGTTTGTCACACATGTCTTTTTGTCCACAGTGGCAGTATTTACCGGAAGTATCGGGACCAGTGAAATAGGATGATTTCGCCTGGTGTCTGTTTTTCCAATATGTGCAGATTCCCTTTAAATCACTCCAAAAAATTGCAGAACCAAAGCATTCCCATTTAACACGCTGATAACACGCTGTAGACAGGTCGGCGATTGCCTTGGCCTTTTCGAAACCAATTGTGTAATTAAGAATTACATAATAGGAATCGCATTCGTCGAACCCTTGTACACTTGTCCTTGATTCTTGGTCATGATCTGAAATGTATACACGAAAAGGTTAAGAAATGGTTTGCTAGAAATGAATGCTGAACTAAAGCAGCTTTAAAATAAATATATACATGTAGTTTGTCGCGGATGTTCGACAAGACACGACAGACTCCAATATCATATAAGTAGTATGTGTGTGTGTTCAAACGTTGTATGTTAGTTTAAACCGGCTACTCTCTCAAGGTATGACCTACGATAATGCTCATTTTGCGAACAGTTGCTTCTAGGCTCGAAACTATCAAACCAACAATATTGTTTAGTGCTCCCAAATTCTTTTACTATTCGTTATTTTCAAGAATTAATTTTATGTTGTCAAATCAGATACTTGAACACAAAGTCTAAGCAGTGGGTCCTGTGAATTTAGACCACTTATTGGACGACAACTATCTGGTCTTTGTTTACATATGATTTTTATGCAGGACAAGATTAATTGGGAAACTAAAAGTATGGTTACTATAGCCAAGGCATTGCTATTCCTAGGTGGTCTCTAACACAGGTAGGACTGTATATACATGCAGTTTTGGACTGTGACTTCATGTTTAAGCCGAGAAAACGATTCATAATTGATAAAAGAAACGTAGTGAAGAACAAGACGATTCATATGTTCAAAATGTTTAGCTATTTAATATAGTATGATATAGCCATTATTTACAACAACGTTAAACGATAGGACGCACTTTTAAGATATCGGATAATCCTTATTTACTTGTAGCTCTAACTAAACAATTCAAAACAAAACATAGAAAATACATGTACCTAATAACAATATACAATGTCGCGATAACTCGAACGCGTGCGAATTTGAATATATCGCTTAACTCGAACCACTTTACTCGTCATAATTGAGCCGTTCCGCGAGAAAACTAACATTAGGGACTCTGCGTAAAGTGTCGACTCGGATTAGCATAAGCATGCCGCGCAGGCTTATACGGGCAGACACTTTTCGCCTCCTCTGCATTTTCTACTTCAGGAATCATTACTCATTACGTCCCTTAGACGGAATGTTTTTATCATTTGCTCGCTTTTCAAAATTACTATTCGCGTATAAATAAATGACTAAGCTGAAAATGCTTAAATTAATAAAGCCTAAACCAAACTATATCTTGAAAAAGTCGATAACTCGTAGTCTTTCATTGGTCCCTTTCGACTTTGAGCTATAGCGAGTTCGCTGAACATCTTTGCATGCATGTCAAGAACAATCAATAAGTCTAGATGTTATCATTATATACCCAGACATATCTTCGCCATCCGTCTAGATGGTATGTATCAGTATATACCCAGACATATCTTCGCCGTCCATCTGTCTAAATGGTATCATTATATATACCGTGCTATATCTTCGACGTCCGTCAAAATGGTATCATCATATACTCAGACATATCTTCGCCGTTCGTCTAAATGGTATCAATATATACTGAGACATATCTTCGCCGTCCGTCTAGATGGTATCATTATATACCGAGACATATTTTCGCCGTCCTTCTAAATGGTATCATTATATACCTTGACATATCTTCGTCGTCCGTCTAAATAGTATCATTATATACCTAGGCATACCTTCGTCGTCCTTCCAAATGGTATAATTATATACCCAGACATATCTTCGCCGTCCGTCTAGATGGTATCATTATATACCCAGACATATTTTCGACGTCCGTCTAAAGTGTATCATTATATACCCAGACATATCTTCAGCATCTGACGCATCCGAAACCGACGACTTTTGTAGCATTGTTGCAATAGGAAAACCTGCTAGTATTGAATAATTTCGGCCTTTGTCACACTTTTCCCAACTATCTCGATATTATTATTTCGATTTTCCATATTTTACCTAGTTGTTTTCAAGTTCGTCTGCTGCAAAATATTTTGTATGTTGATAATATTGATAAAAAACGCAAATACGCCTAATGTACCAACTAACCCATTTGAGCTTGATAGCTATCTCATCTTCAAACGAAAGTTATATCAGAAAAAAGTTATAAACCCGTTTTATAAGAGTTAGATACAAACGAAAATCAATCATAAGTTGCTCAATTTGGACAATTTGGCAATTTCTATATTAGTTTCACTTAAAACTGCGAATCTGGTTTTATATCTCTCACACTTATCACTTTGCCATGGACAATTCTTGACTGTAATATTAATAAAACCATATTATAAAAACTTTTAAAAGCGGTCTTAAAACCATATAAACAAATGAGCGGTGCTCTGCAAAACTCAACATTAACGTAAACAATACATGTCATAGAATATAGCATAGAAAGTCTGCGTATGCATGCTAAGAATCAAAATTGATATTGCTTTACATACATTTCGTCACGTATTCTATGATTAATTGGTAAACAGTCAAGAGCCAGATCAGACGGCGCAGACACGCTGGGTGAGCAGAGTCCATATCAGGAGGGGTATTCATCTCTTTTTCCAACAATTTCTCTTTTATTATTAAAGCAAATCCTATGTTTTGAAAACTCAAAATAATGGTCTCACTGACGATTCTTTTGAGTACCCAGAACATAGGGTTTGATGGTAAAATAATGATTTTAGAACATGCAAAACGCCCTTTATCTGGAGCTCTGGTGAATTTCAACAACGTTGGTCGCAAATGCCTTACAGTTGTTTTTTCCGCAGGACGCCGCTCAAAAAAAAAAAAAAAAAATCAACTCACGCATGACAGTAATAGCTCTGCCGGGCTCGGAGTTCAGATCGCAGTGTACCGCAACCAGTCCGGATGTTGAACCGGTTTCGTCCGGATCGATGTCGACATTAGAGCTGTCAGTTAACCCTCTTGAAGCCCACTCAGCACACGTTCTCGCTAGAATAGAGATTGCCATATTCAACACTATTGCAGATCATAGTAACTTACCATTTCGACTAATATAAACAAAGTCATTATAAATCGCGCCTATAGAGCGCAGTATGTACAATTCTGTATTACTTATACGAGGGTCGTTCTTCTACAAATTTGATAATCATGTGCTTCAGAAGAAACCCGACAACCTTGTTTCACGAGCTTTTTACGTAAGGACAACCAGGTCATCTTGATTCAACATGCAGTATTACAGTTATTCCGCTTGATATTAGGTTTAGTCGAGATAGTACATGCAGTTATAAAAAGCGACGAAATATAGGAAATTAGAACGTACGTTAAATTGTGTCTTTATTTAGAAACATACGCAAAGAAAATTATCATCTAGCAGCTCTGATGGGAATTCTACTGTGTAAAATGCCACTTTTTTAATGGTGGGTCAAGATATTTAAAGCATGTACATATACAAGGATGACCTATGTCAAACGTTTATGATGAATGATAACCTGATCAAAGGCAATCCTCCAGTATATTATTTAGAGCTAAATCTTATGAACATTTCCTCTTATAAGTATTACAATTATAAAGCTATGCTAACTGGGAGCTGTTATTCGTCCACGTTTGTGAGCCGAGCCCTGGTCGGTAGCGACGCGGGCTATCAATCGAGGGGTTGCAAGTTAGAATCCAAGCTCGGCCAACAATCTTTCCGACGTTTGACAAATGTCACTGTGCAAAGCGACATTCGTCTTTCACTAATTAGATAACAGTCTATGAGGAAAAGCAGCCAGTTGCTTGTAATGTATGTTGTGCGGAGTACTAGTGTGAGAAAGTTATGAAACACATGAGTAGGTGAACTGTCCACCGTGATATGACGGAGAAATTGTTGAAAACGGCATTAACCCAATTCAATCAATCGTTCACGTTTGAATAGGGAAGTGAAGTCTTTGAGTTACACAACACAGCGTTTCCTGGCTAATTTACCAGTACTCACTGTATGTTTTGATCCCGACACCGAAGCACCAGTCCACAACACGGCGTTTTCCTGGCTAATTTACCAGTACTCACTGTATGTGTTGTTCCTGACATCGATGCACCAGTCCTCAACACAGCGTTTCTTGGGTAATTTACCAGTTTTCACGGTATGCTTTGATCCTGACACCGATGCACCAGTCCCTAATACGGCGTTTCCTGTGTAATTTACCAGTACTCACTGTATGTGTTGTTCCTGACATCGATGCACCAGTCCTCAACACGGCGTTTCTTGGGTAATTTACCAGTTTTCACGGTATGCTTTGATCCTGACACCGATGCACCAGTCCCTAATACGACGTTTCCTATGTAATTTACCAGTACTCACAGTATGTTTTGATCCTAATACCGATGCACCAGTTCACAACACGACGTTTCCTGTGTAATTTACCAGTACTCACTGTATGTTTTGATCCTAATACCGATGCACCAGTTCACAACACGACGTTTCCTGTGTAATTTACCAGTACTCACTGTATGTTTTGATCCTGACACCGATGCACCAGTCCCTAATACGACGTTTCCTGTGTAATTTACCAGTACTCACTGTATGTTTTGATCCTGACACCGATGCACCAGTTCACAACACGACGTTTCCTCGCTAATGTACCAGTACTCACTGTATGTTTTGATCCTGACACCGATGCACCAGTTCACAACACGACGTTTCCTCGCTAATGTACCAGTACTCACTGTATGTCTGATCCAAACACCGATGCACCAGTTCACAACACAGTGTTTCCTGGCTAATTTACCAGTACTCACGGTATGTCTGATCCAAACACCGATGCACCAGTTCACAACACGACGTTTCCTGTGTAATTTACCAGTACTCACTGTATGTTTTGATCCTGACACCGATGCACCAGTCCCTAATACGACGTTTCCTGTGTAATTTACCAGTACTCACTGTATGTTTTGATCCTGACACCGATGCACCAGTTCACAACACGACGTTTCCTCGCTAATGTACCAGTACTCACTGTATGTTTTGATCCTGACACCGATGCACCAGTTCACAACACGACGTTTCCTCGCTAATGTACCAGTACTCACTGTATGTCTGATCCAAACACCGATGCACCAGTTCACAACACAGTGTTTCCTGGCTAATTTACCAGTACTCACGGTATGTCTGATCCAAACACCGATGCACCAGTTCACAACACAGTGTTTCCTGGCTAATTTACCAGTACTCACTGTATGTTTTGATCCTGACACCGATGCACCAGTCCCTAATACGACGTTTCCTGTGTAATTTACCAGTACTCACTGTATGTTTTGATCCTGACACCGATGCACCAGTTCACAACACGACGTTTCCTCGCTAATGTACCAGTACTCACTGTATGTCTGATCCAAACACCGATGCACCAGTTCACAACACAGTGTTTCCTGGCTAATTTACCAGTACTCACGGTATGTCTGATCCAAACACCGATGCACCAGTTCACAACACAGTGTTTCCTGGCTAATTTACCAGTACTCACGGTATGTCTGATCCAAACACCGATGCACCAGTCCACAACACGTCGTTTCCTGGGTAAACTACCAGTACTCACAGTATGTTTTGATCCTGACACAGATGTACCAGTCCCAAACACGGTATGTCCTGGGTAATTTACCAGTACTCACGGTATATCTTGATCCAAACACCGATGTACCAGTCCCAAACACGGCGTGTCCTGGGTAATTTATCACTACTCACAGTATCTTTTGATCCTGACATCGATGTTCCAGTCCACAACACGCACTGCACGAAAATTGTGATTTAATTTAGAAGTAAATTTCCTTAAATTCCGAAATTTACTTGATGTGCAAGTAAATTTCGGAATTTAAGTAAATTTAAGGAAATTTACTTTTAAATTAAATCCCAATTTTCGTGCAGTGACGGCGTTTCCTAGTTAATTTACCAGTTCTGACGGTATGTTTTGATACTGACACCGATGCACCTGTTCACAATACGGCGTTTCCAGACTAATTTACCAGTACACACGAGGTATGTTTTGATCCTGACATCGATACACCAGTCCACAACAGAGCGATTCCTGGGTAATTTTAAAGTAATATGTTTTGATTCGAACACCGATGCACCATTTAACAACACGACGTTTCCTCGCTAATGTACCAGTACTCACTGTATGTTTTGATCCTGACACCGATGCACCAGTTCACAACACGACGTTTCCTCGCTAATGTACCAGTACTCACTGTATGTCTGATCCAAACACCGATGCACCAGTTCACAACACGACGTTTCCTCGCTAATGTACCAGTACTCACTGTATGTCTGATCCAAACACCGATGCACCAGTTCACAACACAGTGTTTCCTGGCTAATTTACCAGTACTCACGGTATGTCTGATCCAAACACCGATGCACCAGTTCACAACACAGTGTTTCCTGGCTAATTTACCAGTACTCACGGTATGTTTTGATCCTGACATCGATGCACCAGTCCACAACACGGCTTTTCCTGAGTAATTTACAAGTTCTCACGGTATGTTTTGATCCTGACATCGATGCACCAGTCCACAACACGGCTTTTCCTGAGTAATTTACAAGTTCTCACGGTATGTTTTGATCCTGACACCGATGCACAAGTCCCCAACACGGCGTTTTCCTGGCTAATTTACCAGTTCTCAAGGTATGTTTTGATCGAGACAGCGAAGCACCAGTCCGCAACACGGCTTTTCCTGCCTAATTTACCAGTTCTCAAGGTATATTTTGATCCTGACACCGGTGCACCAGTCCCCAACACAGCGTTTCCTGGGTAATTTACCAGTTCTCACGGTACGTTTTGATCCTGACACCGATGCACTAGTCCTAACAATCATGAGAACCAATGAGGAAAGCCACTTCTGAATTCTTTTAATTTATTTGGCATGGACATCGAACCCTGGTCTCAAGTTCCCCAAACGGATGCTCTAACCACTACTCCAAACACACTTTGATTGATTGATTGATTGATTGATGAGTTGGGGTTATATACCGTTTCAACAATAATTCAGTCATACCACGACGGCCAGTTTACCTGCAAAGTAATTTACTGACTTTCTCCCACCAGTACTCCACATCGACTTTTGTCAACCGGAACAAATGTTGACCGAGCATGGGAGTCGAACTCACACTCCCTAGATTGACAGTCCGCGTCGCTACCGAGTGAGCTACCGGGACTGTACACCACGAATACGGTTTGCAACTAACCACCATTACTTTCGGTTATATTAACCCTTCAGGATTTCGGTATTCACCTAAAATGCACGCGTCGGTACGATCGAAGGCCTACGTAAAACCGATATCAAGAGATCCCTATAAAGCTCCGACATCACATAAGGGCCTCAAATTTATTTTAAGTGTCAAATGATAATAATAAAATAAATTGATTGAGGTATTGGTTGGGTTAACGCCAGTTTCGATATATTGTCAGTCATACCACGTCGAACAGTTCACCTACCCATGTGTTTCTTGACTTTCTCAAACCAGTTCTCGAAACAACAAGTCTTTCGATGTAACAGACTGTTTTACATCAATGGACTGGAAGCGCATTGGTGCAAGACAAAGGACGCTTTTCGCATTGACTTTCTTTCAAATGGTCGGTAAGAATGCTAGCCGAAGAGGGGTTCAAACTCAGGGTACATGGATTGACAATCCACGTCGTTACCGAATGATCATTTAAGGCTCGGCAATAATCAGTACATCAAAAGTAAATAACAACAAAACATGATTTGATGTTAGCTAAGTCAACACAAACCGTGAGGTGTGCAACTGAAGTTATGACAGCTGTTTTCTTCATCGGTTGCCCCAAGGCAGTACAGTAAGGTTGACACCATGTCACAGGTTCGAATTCGAGTCCTTACGCCGCCACCGCATGTACGGCTGCATGTCGACCAGGCCGCCCAAGGATTCCAATGACCTGCCGATAAACAACTTACATAATTATAAGTATTGTATTACACACGAACTGCAAGTGCCCATATTGCACTCCATCCCATCGAATGAAATCGTGGAAAGTATTTCCATTGTCACGATACCGCGCCAGTTTCATATAATTACAAATGACCGTGTCTTCAATAGAAGACTTGTTTGGGCGTAAACTGTTTTTATCTTATCTAATATATCACCGTTATGTCACGTTTTAGATAAAAAAGAATTTCTTTAGAAAGCATTAAACAAACCTGATTGTTGTCACGGAAAAAATAAAATAGCCGTTACAATATTAATATAATTGTTTCCTTTTTCAGGCGAAAAAAAACCCTTTCAGAGTGTTTTTTAATGTAGATGCCTTTGACGCCTTTTATGACCAAGTTGCAACGATGTTTTCAACAGTTCTCTATTAACCCTTTCCCTCATAAGGACACTGTTTGACGCCTCTGCAGCGGACGACTTTTGAAAACACTGTGGCAAAGGTGATATTGCTCAAGATGAGCAATTGCACCATTTGCCACAATGTTTTCAAGTCTTTTTAATAATTAACCTCATTAATTGAGATTTTTCACATTTTTGCAATGATGATTTCAAAGTCATATGCTGCAGTTTTATTGTAAGTGGGAAAGGGTTAAAGAGTATAACAATACTTCTGTATTGGTGTTTACAAAGTCGTCTGCTACTGATTTATTGTATGTATCAATTAAAATCGAATTGAATACTGATACAGTCAGCATTTTGTCACGGCAGTTTACGTGAGATTAGAAATACAATATATCTTTACAACTAGATGGCGAATAAGAAAGATTCCGACATGACTGCACTGAGGCACAAACTGAGCAATTGACGATATGCAAATTAGATGCATAATTTTAGCAAATCAAAAAATATAATTATATATTTTCTGTCCGGTACACTCGATTACCGAACGCGGTTTCTGCATAACAAACACAAGCCATGTGATGCATGGGAACCGGGTCGTTTTAAACGATTTTACTGTAGGTTTGTTTGTGATAAATGAAGATGGGCGTTGCCTAAACTATTATATCCAATCTATGTATTGGTTCCCAAGTCCCAACGGTAGATAGTTGGTGCTATGGGGCAAATGTATGAGACTCTAGATACATTTTAAAGACAATTGAATCATCGTTTTCGTTAGTCAGTTGTCATTATTAACCATCGCAAATGATTCAAAAGCACGCCGATAATATTCATGTATTATCAAAAGTGCCTGCAAGTCAAATGTTACTTGACAGAACACGGAGAGATCGAAGGGAAGTTTCTAGGTATTTCATATAAACAAACTTATCTTAATGGCTATGTCAGTTTTATTAGTCTATTTCACAACCTTTTTTTGGGATACCATTACATTATTTGTTGGCAATAGCAGTTGAAATAAGGTTTCGGTGACTCCAGAAATGTCCAGTTCATTAAGGTGAATATGGTGGGTCAAACTAGTGTTTTGTTCCGGATGTTTGCTCATTCATGAATACTCGCTTCAAGTACTTGCTAGACCTATAAAGGGTATCAATCGACAATAGCATACATAAGACTGTCAGTTTATCAATGCACCAAGACGATTGTAGGGCGTAAAGTTTCTAATAAAAAGTTAGATGTTAAAAGGATTCAATTTCCTTAACAGTACCAACCAATCTCGTACATGGACCTGGCTATGGACCTCTTGGCCCCAATGCGAAAACAGTTCAAATTCGCTCAAAAAACTGCATAATAAATATTATTATATACGCCATTGCCTGCGAAAACTGATATTCGGAGATATTGACATTGAGTATAAACAATCAAATAATATTATTTTGTGTTTATTCAGTTTTTGGAAATAAACGTTATTGTCTGTCTTTACAGATGTTTGTACGACTTGGTGACAACAGAGAAGATCCTGATTTGAGTGCATAGGGCACATCTAATCCTGATATTTCTTGGTCGCATTGCCCTGTAGGGCATTTTTCGGTGACCTTGCCCATTAATAATACATTCTAGACTCAGAAAGCATTTTTCTTACAAGACATACGATATTACATTCACATAGATCTCGCAGACGACTTAGACTCTAACCATCCGCATGCGTTCATGTTGAAAGTCCCGTGATCGGAACCTGATATAGACACAGATGAAGAAACAAAAGCTTTACTTCGTAGACGCTCATTGCTTTATTCATACAACTGTCTAAAATCCTATCAGGCATGCCATTCATTGCGTCACGTGATCCCTTTTAAACCAATCAGATCGAGCGATTCACAGTGCATTTGAACAAACTGAATTATTGAATGATGATATACTGAAAGGATCTCAAACATTATTTGTATTTAATAACATATGTTTATACATATATACTCCCATAACATCATTGTTTTCATATATTATAATAATTATTATTATACCTATCATGACGTACATCAATGCTCCGGTTTCGTAGTCAAAATCACCGTAACGTTCACTGCATTCACGACACCGTCCAGTACTCGACGTGAAAGAGAAACACTTGCAAGCATCGTTCAGGGAGCAGAACATCATACATTGTGAAGGCGATGATACTATCTTGTCAACAGCGACTTTGCCTTGTAGACACAACCGATTTCCTAGTACAGGGTCAAGCACAGACTTGTCCAAAATGAACAAATCTTGCTCCCATGCATTTGTAAAATGCTTCAGCAAAATACCAACGAGATATACAAACAGGGCCATTCCAATGGATCCTGTAAAATATGTAAGAACATGCAGCGTTAACCCTCATGCCGCTGAATTCCTAGAATATGTATCACTATCCTCGATTTAAAACACTTTCTATGCTTACACATAGTAGACTCGGGATGACTCGAACATATCGTTTATATCGAGCAATTCTCTAGGTCGTGAGCCCACTATAACATATGTATATATATATATATCATATATATATGAGCCCTTCCACGAAAGCTCCGTCTCAGGGGAATAGAGATATAGAGTAATGATTCCTGAAACAGAAAATACACAGGAGGCTAAAAGTATATATCCTGGTTAGCCTGCGCGGCATGAGGCTGATCTGGTTCGATACTTTAAGCAGAGTACATAATGTTGGTTTTCTCTCGGAACGGCTAATATATATATAATAAAATAGATGAAAGACACTACATTGGTTTTAAATGTGCTTACCGGTATCGTTTATTCTACTTATCAACGCTAATTATCATCCTACTCATCAGGGCAACGCTAATAATCATCATTATTAGCGTCGCCCTGATGAGTACAATAAACAAAACAGGTTGGCAATCATATTATTATCTTTATTATATTTATTTTCTCTATATTTGATGATTATACAAACAATACAAACAGAAAGAAAATTCACCATTACAAAAACAAACAGATACAAGAAAAGGAAGTGAGAAAAAGAGAGAGAGTGAGAGAAACAATGATGCATAATGTATTTTATATACAAGTTGATTATCACATACGTGACATTATGTGTATCCGACAATTTCTTGACAGAGATAGCGGATCATTGTTATTACAGTATGACGGATAGTATGGCAAGATTGGGGAAAACTTTAAATAATGCAAACATGCCCTCCTCTTATCGCCATGCTCCCAACTTTATTCAACCATAGCGTTTGCTGGTGAATAGTATCTATATCAAGCAATAGGCCGGAACACAATATAAATGAGAATAAAGCGAACCCTCTATCGTAAACGCAAACACGCTCCTACGAAAACGAAAGAGAGTTGAATACACCACGCTACTATATATATATAGATACATATGAGAACATGCAACAGTCAATCTGAGCCCAAGCATCACCGGACCGCCACGGCACAGAAACCAGGCGAGAACTCCATCCGATCCAGGGAATATGATGAAAGCATGACGCTTCAGATCGAACGACGAAGGTCCCCATATCCGCTAATAATATATGTTATATATTATACATTGCCCAGATATGATAAAGAAATCTATATGAAAGTTTAACAAAAGCATCATATCTTTCACCTAGAAAAACGTATAATTGATTGACAGGCATGACAAGTAAACGTTTCACATATTCAACTCTATTCAATGCAGTTAAAGTTCAAAGTGCTAAAAATATCAATACCAAAGTGTTTCAAAACAAATGTACAATTCCATTCCGGCTCTTTGCACAACATCACAATCTACTACAACATTTAGTGTAAAATTAGTTTCCAGGTTGCTTGTATTACATCTCGGACAATCGGGCTTGACATATCCAAGGTATGCAATACATTGAGTTACAATGAATCAATATTGTAAAATGTCTGGGTATTTCTTGGCGAACAGCCACACCAGAGACTCTTGTAAACACAACTATTATTGTCTGTATTGTATAAAGTCTGCATGATTCGTTTCATTTCCCACAGCCGTTCGTAATGCTCGTTTACTTTGAATTAATATATCTTTTTCCACGATGATTTCGAAGGAAAAGTACAACTTGCATAACATACAACTATAAAATCATATAACTTATACCTTTGCAAAATGGAAACCATTTCAGAAATAAAACCTGAAGCCGATATTCCTATCATATATGAGCAAAGACTAGCTAAAAACATATTTTTTGCTAATGAATCATCATGCAAGTTGACCAACGAGATTTAGCTTTCTCTTTTCTATTTTTGATTAAATCGGCAAAGTTCCAATGAATCAAAGTGAAATGTTTCTTCTAGATCTATGCTTTAGGCCCTGTATATGTTTTATACATAATCGATGAGCTCGTTCTAATAGACTTTAGTCATTACCAGAAGAAATGGAGAGTAATTCAATTCCAAAGAGCGCTTTCTGAAGTATGACACAAGTGTATATTTTCTTACAAGTGGGTGGATTCAAACCTTTAGAATGAAGACCATCTTTACTCATACTAAACAGACTTCGACGAAGCTTTTTACAAACATGCTGAACAGGTACATTAGAAAGTTTACATTTGCTGCTGAGTATTCCAAGATGAACAACCTCTTCTGTCTCTTTCATGTCTTCACAACCAATACTCCAAACATTATTTCTACGAGTGAAACAATGTTTCGATTCGTTAAAAATGACTACGTGACATACATGACATGTATCAGCATTATATTGATATCTCCATTTACACGAGTATTTATAGCAAATATTAATCATAGTCTGAAGTGAATGTCTGCGAATGAGGGAGCACAGAAATCAAAGTAATTAATCTTAAAAACCAAGATTACTACTAACCAGTATTTCAATCAATTCATTTATTAGCACAACTATAAAAACAGGGACCATACCCCTCCTTGCCGGGTACACTTACACTACTTGGAACCAGCCAGAATAATGACCAGTGAATAAAACACGACTATACATATCCGAATGCATGGCTATTAATCTATGCATAATAGGTATATTTTGTATATTAAACCGTAGTGCCAAACTATATCGAATGCTTGACGAGCGTCTAGGAAACATGAGAACGTTTACTATTCTTTTCTTTACAGAAGTTGATACTTTCTTTGACTACAAAAGACGTCATAATATAATACTCATATGTACCTGTAACGGTTGAATTGGACTATTAATACTAATGTTTAACCTTCCAAGTAACAGATTCTCGTACAGCTTTAGAATCGATGCAGACAACGTAATCGCACGATAATTATTCGGAATGTCTTTACGTTTTCCGTTACCTTTATGTAATGTAACTATAGTTCCTAGCTTCAAATTACAAGGGACATAACCATGCCTGTACATCAAATTAAGCAAGAACGACAAATAATGGTTTAACATTAAACCTCCATATAAGATATGTTCATGGTATACAAAGTCATACCCGCATATGTTACCCATTTTTAACTCTTTGTTAGCCATTATGACTTCATCAGATGAGAAGTTGTCGCGGGATTGGACATTTTTGTTTTTCAAGTTTACGACTATATCTGATACCCTGAAAAATGATCTTTGTCATATTGAACGCAGTCGGTATCAGAATATAAAGCAGCAAAGTGCTTTCCCCATGCTTCGGTAATATCATTTAAGTTCCTTAAAACAGAGTCCTTTAATTTCATTTCATTGCCAACCGTTAACATTTTGCATGCGCGCTTTGCGTTAGATAGTCTCTAAAATAAAGCACTATCACAATTGGAAGCATCATCAATGTCTTGGTTGATTTTATTTAAAAACGTGTTGAAACAGTGTCTATTCATTTTGCGAAATTCACATTTAGCTTGTTTCTATTCGCGATAACAACGATATCCAACTCCACTCGGTCTACCCTCCTGTAACCATACATTCCTTTTACGCTTCATAATTGCATGAACCTGTTTCAACTCTTCAGACCAGTAAGGTTTCAAATACGGACGTGAAAAGCCATTGCTCCGATATTCCGAAAATATCAATAGAATATTGATCTAGTCAATTACTCAGATACACAGTACTAGACATTAGTCAAGTAACATTCCAAGTAAGTACAAATACTTAAGACTGCCATTAATTACAAATTACTGACTTTCCCATGATGTATTTATGGTAATGTCACGTAAATGTCGACTAACTTGTACTAAGATAACTAAACGTATGATATACAATTCAGTGCAACACGTACATCTCAAAAAACGTACTACAGTACCAACAACATAGACATATGTGTTTTTCCCATTTAAATGATATTGCGTAATGAGAACTGAATATTCAGTGAGCAATATACAATTCATGAATATGAAGACTTGACTTAGTAACCTCATACAAAAACAGGACAATTTCACGAATGACGAAGTTGAGTTTGCACAGATAGCCATGAATGTGAACAGTAGAATGAGAATGTTTGTTGTATCCTGGTGTTTTTCGCACCACTACCCAACACACCATGCTTCCCAGCAACTCTTTCTAACCAATTGGTTGAATACAAAATATGCTAATCAAAACGAATTTTGTCAATCATCGGAAAGAATCAATTGTCGTGTCTGGTTTCGAAATATCGACGCCATGAACGGACTAATAGGCGTTAAATCCGTACAACAAATCTGTAGTAGACGACTTTGAATTATATAGGTAAAACTTTTGAAAATCTGTAAAAATTAAAATGTTATTCCTGCATATAGTTGAAAACATTGTGGCAAATCGAGACATTGCTAATCATTTTGCCACGATGTATTCATTGGTCGTGTGCTGCAGAGGCGCCAGAACGCGTCTTTTCGTAGGAAAGGGCTCAATATGATGAATCTTGGTAAATTAGTGCGCTTCAAAATATAGAAACTGATAAACATAATAACCCAACGTACAAGCTTAACTTAATGTGTTAAAGAAAGTTTCAGAGAAATTGTTTTAGAAACTATCTAAAATAAATACGCATTAACTTAAGAAACTGACTTAAAAAAAATATGTTTGAACCAAAGAAAAAGTCTAAAATAAGTAAGTTTCCTGTAATGAAATAAGTAATTTTAAAGTAAATAAACTGGCTAAAATAAATACATTTAAAACAAAGAAATTGGCTCACTGTTATTATAATTACTCCAAAGCCAATCCGTCTTTTCCTGTCCGTCCTTGCTTGTCTGTTATCACGCACTCACGTATGGAAATAACAAGTGATTTCCGTTCAACGTAGCAGCTTGGTAGCTGACGGTTTGTTACCGATCGTACGAGATTTGAAAGAGCTGAAACTTGATTGGTGGATTGGTTACCGTTTGCAACAGTTAAATGTTATTGGACGCAGGGAAATAATTCTGGGTAATGCGCGGAACATCCATGGTAACGAACACGTGGTTACGATGATCCTCTGCCAATATTCAGATCTGTAAGCACCTTCGCGACGTGTGATCTCGATCTGCACTGTTCGCTATTTGGACCTACAGTCATTGCAGAAGCATCTGGAGACCTCTCATTATAAAATACAGATTTTACAAGTGAATGACGCTCTGCACGTTATGAATTAGTTCTGCGTTTTCCATAATGTTTTAAAACTTTGTTCAATAAGTGCTCTTTCGTTTATGGAAATACTCCGTAAATTAAACTATATGCTCGGCTGCAGCAGCTTTATTTTAATCCCCTTCCAAATCATGGAAGGCTGGAACAAATACAAATACAGTCATTTTAAAAAAGCTACAAAACACCAACACAATCCAACCATTGGCAACTGGAAAGGGTTAACAAATAGAACATAACGTTTAAGAACCCTTATCCAGTAATACACACCTTTGGACATTTATGACAGGTTCAGACTAAGATATTTCTGCACATTCGAGTTTTCTAATCCAAATGTAAACGGTGTAGACAGACGCTTCTCGAATACGTTAGTAGCTTATTGACAAACGGTATATATGCTGACCGAACTAAGCCGATGTGCATATTGATCTTGGTCTGAACTGGTCGCACAATAAGTTTTCTTTTCACACAGAACAACGCATCAGATAAAGTAAAAGCCTAAAGTATTGTATGAAATATTCATCTGTAGATAATTAGAAACCGAAGCTGCGTAATAGTCTTCCGTATTCATTGGCTAGACAATAATGGAATACTTAATTATGTTTTTGAAGTTAGCATGAAACTAACTGCATACTTAATAGTTGCGAAAATATACCAAAAACAACTTTTAAACTCTTGAATTGTAAAATAATGAAAATAGGTTTTGTTGAGTGGTCTTACACTTAAATAATATGTCTAAGCTTGCTATTTTTACATTAGAAGAAAACTATTGAAACAACAAATGATTAGTTGTTTGGTGTTTTACTGCGATTTAATTGTTTTCAGTTAAATCACGGCATTTCAAGGGTAAGGTACCAGTACTACTGATCCATTTATCCTGACACCAGCCAGTCAGTCGTAAGACTAACCCCGCAACCCTGCGCAACATGTAGGGCAACCAATACATTTTAAAAGTCTTTGGTATGACCTGGCCGGGGATTGAACATGCGACCTCCGTACCCGCTTTTATTAACAATGAAAGAACTCCAAACCTAATACATGCATGTGTTTTTTCATTGCAATATGTTTACTCGTTCCCTAACGCAGTCACATGTGAAGCAAATATCTCGTGAATACACCCTGACGAATGGATACATTCTCACAATGATCATTGTTGACTTTGTTTTCTACTTTACTTTATATTGTCTTAATTTAATCTTCTTACAGCAAATACATGTGTCATTGTCAGATAAAACACTGTTGCACACGCTATAGCATATTGAATAAGAACTTAAATGTGATGTGTAATTATGAAAAAATACTTTTTTACAGAAAATATCAGTTAAAACGGGACCATTAACAATTTGTAAAATATTTAATGGCACTATGTGGCTAAATATGCTTTTAGACGTGTAATCTAAATTTAAATAAGTGCTAACTCTCCTGAGGCCAAGGGGAGTTTATCAGATCAATAACTATTTTAGGTTAGTGAGGTTAGCGCGTAGATAAAAGCTCAACTATTGAAAGCACATACATACATGGTTGGCCGTAAATCTTAAGGAAACTAATTGATTTAACTTTGTCGTATATCGTAGGTCATTCAATGAAAACACATACATTATTGGTTAACCTGGGCCATAGATCGTAGCTGAACCATTGAAAAAACACATTCACAATTGGCTTCCTAGGTCGTATATAGTTGGTCAACCATTGAAAACAAACCGAATTGGTTGACATTGGTCGTCGATCGTAGCTTAACCATTGAAAATACATATGGAATTGATTGACCTGGGTCGTAGATCGTAGCTCAATATTGGAAACACATACATAACTGGTTGACCTAGGTCTTAAAACGTAGCTCAACCCTTGAATACACACATTAATAATTAGTTGGCCTGAAATAGTATATCGTAGCTGAGCCATATAAAATATATTTCGATTCGGTTGACCTGTGTCGTAGGTCGAAGGTCAACCCATGAACGTACAAAGAGTATATGTTGACCTGGGTCGTATCTCGTACATAATTGGTTTCAATCAAGCCAACGATTGGTGGTGAATGATACCCAGTTTACAGGTCTGTGGAGTGGAAGCATAAAGAGTTAATCAAAGACTTCTGCATAATTGGTTTATTTCTACATGACATTTTAACTCGGACTTTGAACAACAAAACGTCCCATGCCTCATGTATAAAAACGTGAACTACTAAAGTGCTATAGTAAACGCATGGCTGGGTAACTGTTGTGTAAAGCTGTAACAAATCAACCACCAACGTCCCATTCCTGACAGTCTTTACCGTTACGTATTCCAGCTTACTATCATGCTTTAACATTGTTGAATATTTAAAGACATTGCTTGGCTTTCTTTGTTGCTATGGTGTTTTACGCTGCGTTCAGCAGTATTTCAGTCATATCATCTCCCGCATAGGTAAAGTGACCATTCTGCTATTAAGCTTATCCATAAACGAGCCGATAAAACGAAATACCCACAATCGCTTCTCACATGTTAAAATAAGAACATTTTACACTATTCATTAAGTATTTCCTAAATCATTTAATAAAGTGCAATGCAAACGAACAGTGCTGAATGTGAGTTACTGTGAACACCCTTTGTCCGGTGTCCGTCATCCGTCGTCAACATATTCTCCTCTGTTACCAGTAGGTAAATTGGGTTGCAACTTTTCACCAAGCATCCTGTCAATGTCCTCTTCGAAATTACTTTATTTTTCGTTTATCCATGTATAATACTGGTTTCCATGGCAACCAGATTTAAAAACAAAATATTCTCCCAAACCGGTTGGCAAACTTTTCAAATAAACCTTGTGTGACCATGTACGAGATTCCTTCAAGCCATGTTGATTGTTCGAAAAACATGGGCGTCTTCTCCGAAATCAATTCGCCGATTTGTAAATAATGTTGTAGAAATATTGCTGTGGTGTCCTGAAAGTCGTGTTGATTAGTAAACAGTATGAACGTCAGTGGGCGGGTTTGTGTTGCCTTATATTGCTATAGTGAAAACTTTAAGATTCTTCTCCTCCGAAAGTATTTGCCGACTTTCAAATAATTTCGTAGAAATAATCATTGGGCGACCCTCTATAAGACTACTGCAAGCCATGGACTTTGGTAAAACACATGACCTCAAGGAGGGCTGTTCTTCGTCATATGGCTGTAGTGAAAACTTGAATAATGTTTTCCTCCGAAAGTATAAGACTGACTTTCAAATAATGTGTAAACATTTTCCTTGGGTAACACTCTACGTTGTTCATTAAAGCCAAGCTGATTGGTCAAAATACATCGCCGTCACGGGCTGGCTGCTTTATCCTTATGTCCAGAGTGTAAGATTGAGAAACTAATCCTAGACAAATACATATTTGATTTTGAAATACTAACTAGTACATAAACATTTCTTAGGTGGCCCCTAAATCATACTAACCTGACAAAATACAGACACCATATGGTGTGGGTTATTTCACCTTGTGGCGGTGGAGCTTTTCTGGTCCTCTTTGGCCTCTTTGTGCTAGTCTTAACTAAATATTGGTAAGAACATACTTATACTGAAATGAGGTAAATCAAAGTTGACATTTTCCAATAGGTATTTTCCCTCATTCATTTCCCATGATTTCATGATTATTTTACTACGCCTTATTTCGAAAAATACCAACCATTTCGATATAAACATCCAAACACATACTTGATTCTGTGGATATTATTAAAGAGGAGTTAGTGAAGTGAAGCTCAACTATTGAAAACATACATAACGCATTGACTTTGGGCGTAGATCGTAGCTCATCCAATAGAAAAAGAAAAAATAATTGGCTTACCTTTGTCGTATGTCGTAGGTCAACCAATGAAAACACATACGTTATTGATTGACCGATCTAAACATACAAAAACAGACTTGATTTTGTGGATATTATTAAAGATCTCACTTTTTTCCCAAATTTGCAAAAACTCTAAAGTTATCCCACACTTGACCGATCGTTAGCGGGCTGTTTGTGAAGGTTGGTCGACTACTGTAGCTACTGTTTGTCGCAACCAATGCATCCAGTAATGTCATTGTAATTGTCATTGTCATTTGTCTGTTGTCCACATTTATTTCAAATCAATAATTTTACTTTCATGCGTATAGAGTTTTCATGTTTTTACCGAGATGTTTTCAAAGGTCAGATTTGTAGTTTTCTTGTAATGGTTAAATTTTCCAGGGGACTTATGTGTCATTTCACATGGTCAGTCACGCGAGACAACAAGAAGCGTACAATGACAAAACATTTCACGTTGGAGATATTTGTTTATGGAGGATTTTCCTCGTCCCACAACCCTATATTAATGACACCGCATCGGTGGTATCATGCCAGAGCGTCCGCCTCGGGTGCGAGAGGTCGCGGTTTCGATCCCTGGTCGCGTCATACCAAAGACTTTAACAATGGTTGCACTCCTTGGCGCTCAGGATTACAGGGTTAGCATTACGACTGACTGGCTGTCGATGGGATAAATGGCCCAGTAGAACTGGTAATTTACCCAGGTAATTTACCCAGGGTCATACAAAAGACTTTAAAACGGAAGTAGTGGCTGCCCTGCTTGACGTTAAGGGTTGCGGGGTAAACAAATATTGACTGACTAGTGTCAGGATAAATAAACCAGTAGTACTTGTAACTTATCAAGAAAACATGTGATAAAGCTGAAATCATAGTGGCCCTGGATCGTTCATCATATAGTCAACGACAACAACTCTTTCGAACTTAGCCTATATATCATTACAAGACAATCCTTCTGACAAAATACTGCTTCCAGACTGTTATCAATAATTTCCTTCAATTTGGCCTAGTGACCTTGTTCTTTTTATCAGACATGACCAACATTCAAATCTTACAATTTTCAAAACACCAATTCAAGTTGAAAATGGGGCCCCCTTCAGTGTTTACAAGGAGTTCCTTCAATTTCACATTGCAACTAAGATTTCTTTCCGAAATTACCTTTATTCGAACTCGCCCTAGATATCATCAAGACATACCTTCTGTCAAAATTTCAAGCTGCTGAAGAACAAAATACAGTCTCTACAGCAGTGTTAACAAGATATTTCTAAAATTTGGCCTAATGACCTAGTCTTTGAGGAGTCATGACCTATATTCAAACTTAACCTATATTTCATCAAGCCATTTATTCTGACAAAGTTTCATTATTTTTAAGTTAAAAAATGCGGCCTCCAGAATGTTAACAAGATTTTCCTTCAATTTAATCTAGTGACCTAGTTTTTTTGACCTGACATGACCAATATTCGAATTTGGCCTAGAAATAAGTAAGATAAAACAACAGAATAAGTTTCATGAAGATTAGATAATAATAGTGAGTTTTAATAAGCAAATTATTGACAACGGAAGACAAATGACGGACAAAAGGCGATCATAAAAACTCACCATGCTCAGGTGAGCTATACATGTTGAAAGCAGCATAAAACACAAAACAATCCATCATTAATCTACTAGTTGTGTAAAGGGGTACTAAGGGATAATTGCTACGTCTTTTTTTGGAAAGCAGACAAGATATTAAAGTCTTTCATTAGAATGACATTTGTTTCATTTTGCCCTTTTCCTGAACCCACATGGCTGCCATGTTTTCAACCAATTAATATGGCTTGACAGTTTTTTAGAGGATCAACCAAAGATCGTTTCTGCATAATTGTCTTGGAATTTGGCAAGCGGATTCAGATGAGAATAATTTAAAGGTTTTGCAATTTTCACTCCTTTCTGATCCCTGGCCACCAAAGTTCTATATCGAACTTAAGTCGTTGAACAATTTTTGATGAGGGTCACCAAGAGAATATTCATGTGACGTTTGACTAATTAACCCTTTCCCTCATATAGACGCTTTCTGATGCATCTGCAGCAAACGGCTTTTTGAAAACATGTCAACAAAAGAAGAAATTGCTCAAAACAAACAATTTCTCCTTTTGTCACCATGGTTTCAAACCCTTTCCTACTTACAAATGAATATGCAGAATCTAGGCGTAAATATAAAGATACTAGTATGATTATTTGATAGAATATAAAACACTGTGGCAAAAAGAAATTGCTCATTATCACGGTGGCCAGTTCATTCTTTTCATGTGTTTCCTAGCTTTCTCACACCAGTAATCCACACACAACATACCTTCCAAGCAACTGGCTACTTGTCCACTTAGACTGTTAACACATTGATAAAAGGCGAATATCGCACATCAATTGCTTAGCGCTAAGTAATACTTAAATACTCATATATTTCATCAATTTTGTTTCCCTAATATTTTGTAATACATGAATGGTGGAATGAATTTGATTTAATGACCAAGATTACATAAATAGTTACTTTGCTGACTAACAATCCTTTGAAGAAATTAAATATTTTGGCATTTTTATTAGGAAAGAAACATTATGAAAAATGGCTTTAAGTATTTTAGTATTACTTAACGCTAAGTAAGATTAGTGGAATCGGACCCTGCTTCTATAAATACGACGTTTTCGCAGCAGATATTTTGTATGTAGGAAAGGATTAAAAATTGAAAAATTCAATTTAAAAACATCTTGATATTGACAACAATAACCCGGGGGATTAGTTTAAGATAGTCTCGTCAGGACAAAAGAGGACATGTATATACGCTGACTGTATCACGACATGCACAAATATACAGTGGAACCGCGATAACTCGAATTGGAACCAATAAATTGCTTCGAGTTATCGAAGTGTTCGAATGATTCTATACTTGTATGTTTTAATTCACTTCTGTAATGAAAGCTTCGTACTTCATCATACGTGATTATTAAAGAACAAGCCAGTGATAGAATCATATCAAGAAAACATCGCAGCAGCATTTTTTAGTGCTCGTCTGAGGTATAAGAACTGCCGCTACGCTGTTCTCATAAGACAATCCCGTAAAGACAAATGTCCGTAGTTCGGGTCTTCGAGAGTTCACTGTAAATATGCTAAATAGAGCTTTCATTGTACATTCAACCGATATATAGTTTCCGTTTGAATGCAAAGACTTGAGAAATGGTAGTTATGGCTGCCCTCCTTGGCGCTCAGGGTTGTGGCGTAAGCATCACGACTGAATATACGGGTAACTTACCAAGGAAACGCAGTGATATAAGTGAAAGATTATTGAAAGCCGCGTAAAACAACAATCAATTAAACCTTTTGAATGCTGGAAGTGTAATACAACTAGCGGATATAAGGTGTATATCCCGTCTTCAGGGGAAACGGTGATTATAAACACATAATATATGTATATACGTACCTCTATTCGAGATGACACTGACGATATGCTAACAAAATAGGTATCTATTTACTCGGTGTCCCGCACTCATGTCCGGTCAGCTTAGCTTAACAATATATCAATAGACAAAAATCGATTGATCTAAGTTGGACCCTGGATTTATCTTCCTGTTTTTAGTTTTTAGTTTATACACATGAAGACGTTCAGGCAAAAGTAGTACATGATCGGCTTTAACCTGCCTTATATACGAATACCTGTCCTTTGGGAATGAATTTGCCAGTGTAACAATCAATTGATATTATTGTTGTTAACATACAGATACCTTTAGGACCACTCATGTGCTACTTTTGCCTGAAAGACCTAATACGAAGAGATAACAAAATCAATCTATTTAATTATGTGCGCGCTGATTCTGTTCTACAGAAGGATCTTATGTTTCAAAACCAGTCAGGATTCGACTAATCCTCATAGAAGTCTAACATGTATACATATCTCTCATGTTCACGTCATTTATCTGATTCATACATTGAATAATGATTGAGCATCGACGAAGGAACATGAGATTCTAACAAAGTACAAAGTCAGTACACACATATAGGGTGTTTCATTTTAATTGTTATCATTTCATGTTGTTTGACTTTGAATATAATATTACATACAAATAAACAAAAACTAACAGCTTACAGTAGAAACAATGCCGTTAACAAACCGAATCTAACCAAACAATCCTTGCGACAGTTTTCACATCATTCATCAAACGATAGTGACCAAATTACGATAGCTTGTCGATGACTTTCATCTGAACGATTATATTTAGATGTTTCGTGACAATAGGAACAACACTAATTATTGCTCTTTCTCCAAGAAGACCGATATTCAAATTCACTTCTTCCCAGAAATGTGTTTAATATTCTTTCCTATTTGGTCTAACCGACGTATTAGTACTTTATGTGACACGGCGTTCTTAAACTCATTGAAGTGAAAAAAATCGAGTCGATGGAAATTCATAAAATATTTATATTTTGAATCGCTTCATTATACGTAATGCTTTTAACATACTCTCGGTAATGTGTGCCCTACATATTATTTTAGAATACACGAGAACACTTCATTTTCCATTGATTGACGTTGAACACCATTCCACCAGTAGTTCTGTTATTGGTTGATGTTGAACATCGTTTCATCCGTAGTTCAATTACTGATTGAAGTTGAACACCATTCCATCAGTAGTTCAGTTATTGGTTAGGAAATATATCTCAATTTGAGTGATATACCGGCTCGTATATCACGATTTGAAGATCAGGTGTGTAGTTATTAATCACGAAGGCCGAATGGCCCTAGTGATTGATTTATACATACATGAACGACACATCGTGCTATAAGAGCCGGTATATTACAATGAATCTATTGCAACTCTAGCACTTTTTTATAACTTAAAGGGATACAAATTAAGGATGAACTATGCTTTGACATGACGTTGTTTTCCTTGATAAAATCACATGTAGGCTATTCTATCTTTACTCGGCATTGTATTTGTTTTGGAAATATTCATTGTTTTCAACTAAAAAAACATTTTGAACTCAGTTATATTAACAGTCTATGATTGATTGGGGTTTAACGCCGTTTTTAACAATTCCTCAGTTATATCACGGCGGCCAGTTCACTTACTCATGCATTTTCTGATTTTCTCACACCAGTACTCCACACAACAATCTACCCAAGCAACTGGCTGCTTTTCCACATAGACATAGCCCATTGGTGGAAGACGAATGAAGCATGTCGCATTGACTTTTGTCAATCCTCGGAAAGAAAGTTGGCCGAGCCGGGATTCGAACTCACAACCCCTGCATTGACAGCCCGCGTCGCTACCGACTGAGCTACCGGGGCTCGGCAACAGTCTATGAACATTTTTTTTTATTATTCCTTTTTGAATTGTTCTTAAACTCATCATGAGCAATTTGTTACTGACTCATTCTAACACAAAGTTTTCGTCAAAAATGTTAGTAAAGCTCGTAAATAACGTCTTTGAAATAATAACGTCACCGTTACAATTCAAATTTCCAAACGGCATTTACAACAAAAGCTCGTGACTTCATTCATAAAATGTCAAGCCCAACGTGGTAACGTATGCGCACTAAGAAACGTTGTATGAAATATACGCGGGAGGGAATTTCAACAGCCAAAAATAGTTCCGGAAATATAGAGTGATATTCTGCATTTAGATTACGCTCAAATCATCCTTTGTGTATAGAAGAGAAATTGTCAATAGTGTTAGAATTGATGTTGAACATCGTTTAATCAGTAGTTCAATTATTGATTGAAGTTGAACACCATTGTATCAGTAGTTCAGTTATTCATTGAAGTTGAACACTATTTCATCAGTAGTTCAGTTATTTATTGAAGTTGAACACTATTTCATCAGTAGTTCAGTTATTCATTGAAGTTGAACACCATTGTATCAGTAGTTCAATTATTGATTGAAGTTGAACACCATTTTACCTGTAATTAGGTTGTTGATTAAGGTTGAACAATTTTCTATCAGTAGTTCACTTATTGATTGAAGCTGAACACCGTTTGATGAATAGTTCACTTATTGATTGAAGTTGACCATCATTTCATCAGTAGTTCAATTATAGAATTTGAAGTCGAACATCATATTCACCAGAAGTTCAATTATTGACTGAAGTTAAACATCATTCCATCAGTAGTTCAATTATTTATTAAAGTTGAACATCTTTACATCAGTAGTTCAATTATTGATTCAAGCTGAACATCATTTCACCAGTAGTTCAATTATCTATTGAAGTTGAATATCATTTCATTAGTAGTTCAATTATTGATTGAAGTTGAAACTATTTCATAAGTAGTTCAATTATTAATTGAAGTTGAACACCAGTTCATCAGTAGTTCAATTATTAACTGAAGTTGAACACCAGTTCATCAGTAGTACAGTTATTGATTGAAATTGATAATCGTTTCATCAGTAGTTCAATTATTGATTGAAGTTAAACATCGTTTCATCAGTAGTTCAATTATTGATTGAAGACGAACACCATTTCATCTGTAGTTAAGTCTTATCACGGCTACCAGTTCACGTATCATTTTTTCCAAGACTAAGGGTCTGTGTGCATACTAGTTGAAAAAATCTAAAGTTAGATATCTAATTCCTTAAACGACACTAGTGTCTGGTTGCCAGTATCGTTTATGGTAAACGATACTAGATACTAGACACTAGACAC
This sequence comes from Serripes groenlandicus, assembly GCA_031761405.1. Classification (NCBI taxonomy): domain Eukaryota; kingdom Metazoa; phylum Mollusca; class Bivalvia; order Cardiida; family Cardiidae; genus Serripes; species Serripes groenlandicus. Next base: position 47,816,405 of record JASEVX010000011.1, on the reverse strand, counting down.
CAACTTCACCTTACCTCACTTACATAGGTGTAGTTTATACACAAGAAAAGATGAAACGCTTGTCCTTCCTTAAATATGTTTATCATTCATGAGTAAAATGGCAAGCGATTTCTTGACACATAATGGAAAAATAAAAAAACCTGATTCTTTCTCTGTTATAAATATAATGACTTATTTGATCCGTATGAGGACAATTGAAAAAGGGTTGATGAGGTAATAACGTCGTAGACTGGTAGTTCTCATTAAAATGGTTTTATCGGAGTTTTAAGCCGTTTCTAACATTGTTCAGTTATATCACCGCGACAGTCCACTTATTCATGATCCCTGGGTAAACAATCCAGAATAAGGCTGCCGCGACTAGGGATAGAGCCGAGGACGTGCGGTTCCAAATCCGCGACTCTTTAACCAAGCGGTCCCGGCGTATTCCGTGTACTAATTATAAAACTACTAGTTTAGATAATGTCAATGTCTACCGACAGAAAGTATTAAACACTTAAATAACTAATTTGACTGATAAAACAACTTTTAACGTGACAAAATAAGAGTGTTTGGATAAAATATAAAAAAAATATAAAGAGTAATAGGCACGTATTCTTTCACCCGGTTCACACTCTTAAAAGGCCCCCTACCCTAGTCCCAACAATTACAATAAATGGCATCCCAGTCGTAAAAAATTCGAAAATTGTTCCTGACCGTCGGCATGTCCATAATTCATTCAGTTGTTGGATTTTGTCTCATTTCGCAAAGGAGCAGGAGGATTAGAGAATTCCCATCTCCGCGATTTAGGTCTAACGTGGAGACATGTTGAAGCAGAGGCCTTCTGTCTTGTGTTATACCAGGAGGATTAGAGGAATTCCCCTTCGTGATTTAGGTCTAACGTGGAGACATGTTGAAGCAGAGGCATTCGTTCTTGTGTTATACCAGGAGGATTAGAGGAATTCCCTTCGCGATTTAGGTCTAACGTGGAGACATGTTGAAGCAGGGGCCTTCTGTCTTGTGTTATACCAGGAAGATTAGAGGAATTCCCTTCGCAATTTAGGTCTAACGTGGAGACATGTTGAAGCAGAAGCCTTCTGTCTTGTGTTATACCAGGAGGATAAGAGGAATTCCCCTTCGCGATTTAGGTCTAACCTGGAGACATGTTGAAGCAGAGGCCGTCTGTCTTGTGTTATACCAGGAGGATTAGAGGAATTCCCCTTCGCGATTTAGGTCTAACGTGGAGACATGTTGAAGCAGAGGCCTTCTGTCTTGTGTTATACCAGGAGGATTAGAGGAATTCCCCTTCGCGATTTAGGTCTAACGTGGAAACATGTTGAAGCAGAGGCCTTCTGTCTTGTGTTATACCAGGAGGATTAGAGGAATTCCCCGTCGCGATTTAGGTCTAACGTGGAGACATGTTGAAGCAGAGGCCTTCTGGCTTGTGTTATACAAAGAGGATTAGAGGAATTCCCCTTCGCGACTTAGGTCTAACGTAGAGACATGTTGAAGCAGAGGCCTTCTGTCTTGTGTTATACCAGGAGGATTAGAGGAATTCCCTTTGCGATTTAGGTCTAACGTGGAGACATGTTGAAGCAGAGGCCGTCTGTCTTGTGTTATACCAGGAGGATTAGAGTAATTCCCCTTCGCGATTTAGGTCTAACGTAGAGTCATGTTGAAGCAGAGGCCGTCTGTCTTGTGTTAAACTTGAATGCAACCTATGAAAACCGAGATTTGGAACCAGTGGATGTAGAAGCAAACCATAGGTGAAAACATTGTATAGTGTGTAATCGGACTCGAAAAAACGCTTCTTGAAAACGCGTAGGTAACGTGAATAAAATTAAGACAGAATTACACAATCAACAGGACTATATTGATAGAATAGAATGTACACCCAGAAGCGTAAATTCTATAAAAATATGGAAATTGGGCCCTGAATGATCTTAATGGAGAGTCACTAAGACTGTAACGATACATTCGAAGATTCGATATAATCGAATACAGGCCTGTCAGAATCGTATTCGTTATTCGCCTCACCCATATTCGAATATAAACGAATATAATCCAAACCTGTATAATCTAAATTAAAATCAATTTAATTAACTTACAAACATAACAAACCTTTTGTCAGATTTGCAAACCTATTCTGTTTCATAGCGACTATATTTATAGTTGTGTACAGTACCCCTGCCACAACAGCTGACCACTGATTTTACGACATGCTTTGTATTCTTTTTTTTTTTTAAATATATTTGATGATGTGTTCGCTACGATGTATTTGATATACGTTTTAGTGTGTTTACAATCGGTTTTTAATTTAATCTGAATTATAATATTCGATTGAAAAGGTCAGAGAATTCCCAACAAACAAAAACCAGAACGCGTCAACAAAAAATGGAGAACCACGAGGAACTCGAGATTACTATTGAAACACCGGCCAAATTAAGTACCCCACCTACAACAGCTGACCACTAATTTTGCGACATATTTTTTATTCATTTTCTCATAATATATTTGATGTTGTGTTCTCTACTATGTATTTTGAAATACGTTTGTGTGTGTTTAAAATGTGTTTTTAACTAATTTTGAATTATAATTCAATTAAAAAGTTAGAACAATTCCAAGTTAATGACAACCAAAATCCGTCAACAACAAAAATGGCGAACCCCGTGGAAATTGAAAATATTGAACCTCCGGCCAAATATGTCAGCTGTTTTGGAGGTTTCTGATTTCCGAAAGGACTCGAGGGAGATTATCAAAATAGGTAGACATGAAATCGGGTCACAATTAGTTAAACGCTACATTAAATTCAAAATTACCTCTCTTGTAAAATCAAAGTACTTGAAGTAAGTAAGTTTATATTCGTTTGGGGACAAAAAGGCAAATACGTTATTAACTTTTATACTGTTCTAGTTTGATTTTATTTGTCAGAAGAATAACAAGACTTACTAGTCAATCATTTTACTTTCTTAAATCTGAATTATGACATCTTTTGTGTTTACATGTTTTTAAATACATGACAGTATTCGTGAATAAATATTCGTATTCGTTACCCTGTATTCGTGATACGTATCGTATTCGCCACCTAGTGTATGCGTTACAGCCCTAAGAGTCACCCGATGAACATGTGTGCGAATTTGTTTTCAAATCAGGCCTATATTTAATTATACTTGTGTACAAGAAGATTATTAAAGTTTTTAATTCAACATTGATAAGGAAAACGAGCCCGACCCACGACGGCCATGTTTTTCATCGGATCCCGATAATTTGAACAAACTAAATAGAAGCTCACTACAGGCACATGTGTGCCAATGTATTTACCAATCGGGCAAGTACTATCAAACAAGATGATTTTTAAAGTTGTAACTGTATACACATAAGGAAGTTAAGCAGCCATGTTTTACGGGAGACACACAAAATCCCCTCCGTCCGAAAATGGCATAGTGCTCAGAATCCCCTCAATGTATTTGATAGGGTATTCATAATCCCCTCGATTGGTACTCATACTCTCATCGATATAATAAACAATAATTAATTTCAATCATTTTAAATTGTTCAATAATTTGAATATTTTTACCTAACAAAATACGTAATTTCAATCATAAACAATTTTTCCTTTAAAATCTTTTGCACCTAAAATGTGTGAAAATCCCTTTAATTAAAAGTATAGTAATTGATTAATCTGAAATAATTATGGCAAACAGGGAAAGGCTCATTATAAGCAATTTCCACATTTTTTCCACAATGTTTTCAAGTAATCAAAGGTTATACATATCTGCAAGTGGGATATTTAAAGAATATATGAATAAATAGTCAGCAAACATTTTTTAAGCACACATTATGTTGACACAAAAAATCCTTAAGGAACTTAAGTCTTCTTACATATTGAAGGCATACATCTTTTAATCGCTGTTGGTGTGCATTTGTTGCCCTATGCACCCGTTTCTATGGAGGTTCACCACGGTCGCATCGAAGAACATCAGATGCCATCATACTAACATCTTTCCCAATACACGAGATAACGTTCAAAAGGGAAAGGTGTATACATGTCCAACACATTGTTCCAGGATTGACATTGATTATTTGTCCTATCAGTATCTGGAATTGTTGCAAGATGCACATTCCAAACACCTAGGAGCCGACCGACAGATTTATTTTACAAAAAAAAAATGCAAATATTTCAATCATTTTATTTTTTAACAAAAGAAATGAAGTAATTTCAATCATTCTTCATTTACTCTTTAGCACATAAAAGTATGAAAAATCCCTTAAACCATCATAAGACTTAAGTCTTGCAATCAATTACATTCTTTTTAAAGAATTTACATCTGATTGGGGGGTAACTATTTGCCTGATCACTTATTTAACTGTAATAAAAAATGTTTGCAAATTTGCCATTATAGTATTAAACAGAACAGAATTAATGTACTATATTTAAATTTACATTTAGCTTTATAAGAGTATATATGATCTTAGACTGAGGGGATTATGAATACCCTCTTAATTCTATGGAGAGAATTCTGAATACCCATCGAGGGGACTCTGAGTACCCTTCCATCTTTGCTGAAGGGATTATGAATACCCTGTAAAAATCCATGGAGGGAATAATGAGCACTGTGCTATTTTTTACCTGAGGATATTTCTAGGTACACTCTCTTTTTTAATATATCATTGCCAACTTTGGGGCTTATCAGGGTATCGAGCGATCTCTATCTTCGAGCAATACGGTCGTATACATAAGCTAGTATACCAGTAATCTGAAGCTGTCCGCTTGGTCTGACTAGATCAGATAAGTTAGAGTAATTTATGGGAGTCATAAAAAGTTTTGTGTTATTACATTTGAACTGTCCCATGAGAGTATTTTTGGTCGGTATGAATATGATACGATCTATCCCTTGATCTGTTCACGGGTATTTTACTCTGCAGCAGGAATGAATGTTTTGCTCTCGGTTTCGGGCTGCTTTTCCACAGATACACAATGACTTCTGCTGCAAATTTGTTGTATGTGAGAAAGGGGTAACTTTTGAGTTATGATTTTTGTCAAGTTCATCTTACATGACATTGTGTTGCAAAAGATTTTTCATTTTTCATTTTGATTAAATATTAATTGAAATAATAGTGGATAAAGTAGTCAGTTATAAATGTTCTCTTTGATACTTGTGCAACAATGTTACATTTTATACCAATTATTCAGTTGATTGCTTGTTTATTTTATGGTTTACAATCTTTTCAACAAGTTATAGCATGGCATTGCCTTGGTAATTTATAAGTGCTCCTGGTTCATTTATCCTGAAACAAGCGAGTCAGTAGTACTGCTAACACCACAATCCCGAGTGCCAAGGAGGGAAAACCATTTAAAATTCGTTGGTATGACCCTGCCAGGGATCAAACCTGCACGCGGTCAAAGGTTTGAACATAAAGTTTACAATTGATAAATACTACTATACAATAAAAGAGACTAGGATACAACATTAAATCTTTGATATTTTACATTACTTTACTCTTAACTTCGTTTAATCTTTCCCACATTAAAATGCATTGTGATACATCTTCAGGAGACACATTTTGTCAAAGATCTATGCAAAAAAGAAAACAAAATTGCTCATGATGAGCGATTTTTCCTTTGCCACAATATTTTCAATTTTATACATTAACTATACTTTTATCTATGGAGATTGTTCAAATTTTCACATGATGTTTTCAAAGTCGTCTGCCGCAGATTTGAGGATGAGTTAAAGTATTCATACAGGACAAAAGGGTATTTCTACAACAGTCAATGCAAGATACATTAATAAATGATTGATTTCTCAATTATGCTTACTTTCTATTTGCCAACACTGAAGTATAGAAGACTCAGATCCAACATGATACAAGTATTCGAACAGGGCTATATTTATGTTGCATATTTGCTTAAAAAGGCGAAATAATTGTCAATAAAAAGCAATTCCTTTTAAAATGATAAGTACTTGAAAGGAAATAAAAAGTAAATAAAGCAATTGTTTACATTTGTATTGCTTTATCTAATAACTAACATTCAATCAAACAAAATCTGAATTTAATAAAAAGTATCTACGGCTTGATGTGAACAAGACAAATACTGGTCTTAGTTGTACATTGTGCATACAGATAATTTAAAACGTGTCTAGATGAATGATCCCCAAATATATACTGTATTTGCCAACAATTAGAAGCATTAGTTAAACAACAATGTAGTATTGTGGGAAAAAGGGACTTTGTTCACTATATCTCCCTTTGTCAAGATGATTTCAAATAATACAACAAAGTAATTTAAAACAAGAGGGTCAAGACGGCCCTAAATAGATCACTTGAGTGATAGTATAGTAGCACATTTTTAACTGTAATATCTAAGAAAAATGTTTTTTTCAATTTTTCTGATGCCACCTTGCTGTCCTCTTTATAACCAACCCTTGTGCTTTTAACATTTAATATAGAGGGTCACTCTTGGAACAGTTCTATCAATTTATCTTGAAAACGAACAAGCCGATTTTGGTGCAGAAAATGTTAACATTCTGGCATTATTTCTCACTTTATGATGCCGCACAAACCAAAGTTCTACACAGAATGTTTGTCTTTGATTTTTTTTTTGAAAGAGGACTAACAAAGTAAGATTCCTTTAAATTGAAGTTGAAATTTGTTCGATGGAATTGTAGGAGTTGTCATTTGAAGCTAAAAGTATATTTTACCCGTTCTGCTATGACTCCTGGTTTCTTTGATTTTATAAAACAATCAATATGGCTTGAATAAATAAGAGCAGAGTACCTTTGAAGTAAACTTTCTATGCAATTATCTTAACATCAGACAAGCACTTTCATAATCAAAGCGCCAATGGCACTGTAGTGGCGATCGTATGGAAACTCCTGCAAAGTAACATGCAGTATATCGGTGTAGGGCTTGCGATTTTCAATAATAGTGCACTCTGGTGCAGGTAAATTTGAGAATGTATCAAACCTGCATCTTTTGACAGTAGAATAATGTTAGTTTGCAAGAATGTTGTCTTGTTGATTTTTTAGTTACGTTCTGAAATTAGTCATGATATGTTCAAAATTAGGCCATTCAAAATTTATGAAAAATCTAGTTGGTACTAGATAGAACACCGTTTTAGCTCATTAGAATGGCGATGTGTAATCTAAATTGTTCAGGTAATCACATGTTCATCACCAGGTCGCTAGGCCATATTAAGATTAAATATTTTGTACACTTTATAAATGACTAAATTATCAAGAAAGGAGAGAAAACAGTTTCATTAGTTTGGTGTTTGTTTCAATGATGTCCGATATTAAACAGGTCTGTTCAATTTAGTCCCTTCACATTGCATGATTGAGGGTTGTCAGAGACATATAAACACAGTGTATTTATATGTCTCTGTAGTTGTTAAACTGCTTCGAAATATTTGAGTGCAATCACAAACACAAAACATGCTCAAAAAACACAATTTCACTATTTTCCAAACTGTTCAATTTACAAAAATATAGGCATATATTATAATGCTCGATCTCCAAACTAAATTAGGCTACACTTTCAGCATTGATTGCTAATTGACTCTAGAACGTGCGGACTTGTATACATAACGTGTGTACACACTGACATCGTGTGCCCTTTAAACCTTTGTAAACCAGTCTTATCATCTAGACGCTTTCATATATTTAAACAACTACAAAATAAAGCGTTTACAATATTGAGATTTAAGAACAATCGATAACTAGTCTCGCGAGCTATTTATATAACCTTTTGCAATTTCCAGATTTGAGTATCACCAGAGTTATTTGCAAGGCAGATAGAACACGCAATGATATTTATTATCTGCCCAATTATGACAAAGATAATATTTACATATTTTAACTCTATGTAGATAATGTCTCGATAAAACTCAAATATTAGTAACAATCCGGTACCAAAATAGCACTGACATAATTGTTATTCATCGCGTCTCTGCATCAATGATTGAACTATAACGGATGTGAGTAAATTGGTTTGCAGTTAGGAAAAAATATATCAACAGGCTTTTCAAAACCGACTATGTAAATATGTTTTCGTTGTAGTTGTTTCTGTTAGCATTGTGGCGATTGTCAATCCAATCGCCACAAAATTGGATTTTTTAAATGTTGTCATTTTGCCCCTTTTCTAATGCGACCTGGCTGCCATATTTTTCAACCAATCAATATGGACTAAACCAATTTTGTAGAGGGTCACCTAAGAACCATTTCTACCAAATAATATGGAAATCTGACAAGCAGATTCAGAGGAGAAGAATTTTGCCTCTTTTCAAATTTCTCCATATAATTCAAATCTTTGGACAATTCTGAAAGAGGACCAGCAGAGAAACATTCCTGTGAAGTCTGGTTGAAATTGGTCATGTAGTCTAGTGGGAGATTAAGTTTACAGCTAAAAAGTAACGACGGACAGAGAGTGATCAGAATAGATCACCTTGAGCCTTTGGCTCCTAAAAATGATTAGGAAAATTATCTCCGTTACATAAAATAAAATAAAAAGCAATTGTTTGAAAAACAATGGGATAAACACCAAATTCACTAAAACAGTTATATGTGTACATAATATAAAGATGTACCTACATACTATAATAAGAACTGACAGAATATAAGTACAAAACCACAACACATAACCATATACTAACACAATATAAATGTGTTTGCACAACATGTAAATAACTTGGTACTTACTGTTATAAAAAACAAACATAAGAGATTCATCATTACCAAAGACAGTGCCGGCGTTCCATATAGCAAATTAGATATACTGATGTCCGAATTTTTTTATTTTTATATCATATCATTTTCTGAAACTTGGTTAAATTCGCATATTCCAATCAAAATATACTTTTCCCCACATGTCATTACCCTTAACGTAAGGACCGGGTACGTGATAAATATGGTGGGATGATTTTGTACTTTAAGGATACCTTGTAATATTTTCAAAAACATGATTTGGAAATTAACCGATTCGAATGTAGATGGATACAGGTCAAACTAACAAATGAGATAACTTTTTCTGTATGTTATGTTTTATACACCACCTTGTTCAGATTATATTACAATTCTTTTTCTAGACCTCCCCAAATACACTATGGATTGTTTTTCTAGAGCGCCCTAAATACGCTATAATTTGTTTTCCTGGAGTGCCCCCAATACAATATGGTTTGTTTTCTTGGATCGTCAAAAATGAAATATAGCTTATTTTCCTGGAATGCCCCAAATACAATATGGCTTGTTTTTATAGAGCGCTCCCAAATACCCTAAGACTCCTGGAGTGCCCCCAATACAATATGGTTTGTTTTCTTGGACTGGCCAAAATACAGTATGGCTTGTTTTTCTAGAGCCCCCAAATACACTATGGCTGTTTTTCATTAATTGCTCCAAATACCCTATGGTTGTTTTCCTGGATCGTCCAAAATGAAATATAGCTTATTTTCCTGGAACGCCCCAAATACAATATGGCTTGTTTTTATAGAGCGCTCCCAAATACCCTAAGACTTGGTTTTTTTTTCAGAGAGCCCTAAATACCCTACGGTTTATCTTCATGGAGGGCTTCAACTATCCTATGCTGTGTTTCCATTGCGTGTTCTTCAATTCGACCAGCACCTGAACTTACTCTGAAACATTTCAGTAACTGTCCGCAAAACAGATTTTAAAGATGTTAACGTTTTACGGTAAAGGTTAGTGCATTCTTAAACTTAACCTTATAGGAACGTGTAAATGAGCATTATTTGGCATTGTAAATCAAAGGAGTGAAAGGGCTAGCTTCAGATTCACGGATTACATTTGGACATGGATTTACCGATCCTAAACGTCTAACAACTTTAAAATTATTTTACAATAAGAGACATCATCGGTAGTGTAGTTGTGTTGAGCGTCCGCATCGGGTGCTTGAGATCGCGGGTTCAATCCAAATTAATAGCTTTCCTTCCTGAACGATCAGTCGTGTGTGGTTAGCATTACGACTGACTCGCTGGTGTCAGGATACATGTACGGGTATCTTACACACAGGAAACGTCGTGATATTACTGAAATGATGTTAAATGCGACGTAAAACATCGTACAAATAAAGTAATCACTGATATGAGAAATTTATGAGACAAATATGAATACAATATGTACTTTTATATAACAAAAAGAAAAGAAATTGCCTTGCATAGAGCGGAAATCGAACCCTGGTCTCCCGCGTTCGATGCGGACAAGCTATTCTCTGCACCAGCCTATTTCGTTGTTATGAGTAAATTTATATAATTACATATCTTACATAATTTGTGTTACTTAATTTAGCTCATCTAATTAATTTCAAAGAAACATATACCAGCTTGCGAATTATTTATAATTTAAGCGTGTCGTATATGTTATATCTGAATAAAATATCAACTATCTTTTACTATCATTTCAATAATATGATTATCCTTTGGTATATATTTTAACACTGGGACTTGTAATCTGTAACCAAAATGTTTGAGTCGGAATCGAAAATCTGCTTCGACTCGATTCGTAGACAAGTCCATGCAATTCTATAAATTCCTTTATTGACAGCGTAGAAATACATTTTTCATTTTCATTTCTGAGTTTCCTGCATTTCAGCAGCACTTTGGAAACGTAAGTGCTGTTAAATAAATTTCATTTTCTGGTTGATTTTCCAACAAGTTACCTATTGTATGTTTTATTGACAGATAGATTGGCTGTAATATAAGGAAGCATTGACTAAGCTGGAACCAATCCTCTAATCAAAAAATAAATCCACAGATGCATGTGCTTCATTGACCTTATATAACATCTACGAATATCAAGACATCTCTAGAGATCTACTGTAGAAAAATATATTTGAAGTAAATGATTGCTCATATTGTAATTAGATTGTATCCAAAGGGACTAATTACAGTCTACATTTCGATGAGTGTCTTTGGAGTTTTCCTGCTATAGAAATTGTCAAACCTATATTGATAAAAAGATAGAAAACCGCAAGTTCATCTCAATAATATCATTTTCTAATTAAATAATACACATTGTCTTTGATTCTAGCTGACGATGATGAGTTTGAAAGTGTAACATTGATGAAAACTATCTGTGGTGGCGATCTGCGAAAACCAACCAAACAACATCATCTGGCTCTGCACTGTCCGTCAATTACTAAAAAGTGTGATTTTATCGTAAAGAGGTATCAATTTTGATGCTTTAGCATGGATGAACTGGCTTGTCATGGAGCTATAACTTTGAAAACGTGACCTACTTAGAAATGATGTAAATTCCCCAAAAACATGACTGCTGAACGGTAATTGTCTTGATTTAATATTCTGAGAAAAGAGTTAACTTTTATTATTTTGGAGCACCCTGATGTCTTTTTTCACACGCGTAATAATTACGGTAAGGTCTTTGCAGAGAACCGGTTATCTCTATGTATGAAAGTAGATTATGTTTCCAGTAGCCATTATACAATGTCAGTAAACCATTGCTGTATTCATGATAATTGACTGTTATAATTGAAAAGCGCACACATTATTACATAACATATAATTCTCTCTTCCTAAGAACAAAGGAAATTACTATTAGTCCAATTTTATATCACTGCATCACTTTATTGAATAATCCAAGATTTAATACTTAAATACGATGATTTTGTAAATTATTTTTATACCAGGTACAATTCGCGCTACCAGCTCAGACAGGAACCGGAAAGTTGCTACGCTGTTTTCAAAAGACAAGTCCATTCCAGGACGTGGTTCGAGTTAAAAAGATAATTGATAATGATCACATGATCATTTTATTGCACGTCCCCTGTTTATTTCGTTTTAGAAAAGAACTTCATTGGAAAAGCTCTTGAGATTGAGACGCAAATAATATTTAAAATATCACATAAGTACTGTATGTATTCTATATAATATATCTATAGGTGCTACCTATTTACGAAAAAAACGCAAGATAATTATAAACAAAAAATAAAGAGCATACTTTGGCCATAAAAAAGGATTTATAAGTAATTGACTAGACACTAATAATGTTAATGTCATGTTTCTTGCATTATCAAAACATATTTGGAATTCGTATTGCTGTTGTCTATTATTTGAACAGAAAATAATAAAGTAAAGACTTTCAGAAAATCAAGGAATACATTTATAATGAACGAGGTTAAAACATGAGGGCCAAGATGATCCTTAATCGATCACCTGCATTATGGCAAAGCAGCAAATAGATCAGCCCTTTTCTGATGCCACGTGGCGACTGCCATTATCAACCAGTCAATATGACTGGAACAAATTATGTAAGGGGTCACATTTCTGCTAAACCCTTTCCCTATTAGAGACGGTTTCTGAGGCCTCTGCAACATACGATTTAGGATAAGATTGTCGCCACAAGAACAATTGCTTCTTATGAGAAAGTTATCCTTTTGCCACAATGTTTGATAAATAATTATACTTTGAATGAGTGAGTCAATAGCTCATGTATAGGAATTTGGGGTCTTTCATGTTGATACCACTTTTTTGCGGGAAACGACGTCGCTCCATCGACGTTACGCCAAGATGAAGTGTAACGGAACTGACGTAACGTCCTTCTTTGGCTACGATACAGTTGACGAACGGGAAAACATATTTCTTACAGATTTCCATTTATTTTTAACTTTTCGTACAAATGTTAATTCCCACATAACACAGCACTTAAATGATCTTAAATATAGATTTAAAAAAAACATGATTAAAAAGACGACAATAATTTTCATTCCGTGTTTTTCTGCTCATTTTATACATACCCAAAATATTTAAAAAAAAAAAGATTAAAGAGCCGACAATAATTTTCAATCTGTGTTTTACGTCTGCTTTTTATACATATCCAAAATGGCGGCCCCATGGATTTTTCCAGTTTCATTAAAGAAAGCTTCATGGGTTATTGAAAAAAAATCTCACACCTGTTACCTATAAGTAAGAAAAAAAATCTCACACCTGTTACCTATAAGTATTAATTCCACGGTCCATCATATATTGTATATCATTATCTATTTTCAAATAGCTGTTCATGTAAGTATTAGTTATATATTGTGACAATCAATCATGAACATATTTCTAAAAAATATGTGTTCGAAGCTGACATTGTTCTTCAAGGATAATATTCTCAAAATTTCCACATACATGGTATCAGCTTTATGTAAGGTTATCAGACAACATTTTCTTTTATAAAGGTAAATAAGAATGGTTTAGAGTAAATAGTAAAACTAAAATGGAATAACTGGTGTTCAACGTCGTTTCAACAGTTTTCAGTTAGACCACCTTGTGTTTGTTTCCAGGTGTTTCTCGCAACACTTCCCAACACTACCCAACACACCATCCGTCCAAGCAACTCTTTCTAACCAATTGGTGGAAGACAAATGATGCTAATCAAAACACATTTTGTCAATCATCGAAAAAATCAATTAGCGTGTGTTGTTTCCAACTCTTGACGCCATGAACTGACTAATAGGCGTTTAACCCTTACATTAAATCTTTTGTAGACGACTTTGAATTATCTAGGTAAAACCTTTGAAAATCTTTAGAAATTATAATATTATTTCTGCATATAGTTGAAAACTTTGTGGCAAATCAAGACATTGCTAATCATTTTGCCACGATGTATTCACAGGTCGTGTGCTGCAGAGGCGTCAGAAAGCGTCTATTCGTAGGAAAGGGCTAAATATGATTAATTTTGGTACATACGCGCGCTTCAAAATATAGAAAATGATAAACATAATAACCCTTAAACTCCACAAACAAGCTTAAATTAAAGTGTTTAAGAAACTTAACTAAAGAAAGTTCAAGAGAAATTGGGTAGCTGACGGTTTGTAGCCAATAGTACTAGATTTGAAAGAGCTGTAACTTGATTGGTGGATTGGTTACCGTTTGCAACAGTTAAATTTCATTGGACACAGTGAAATAATTCTGGGTAATGCGTGGAACATCTATGTTAACGAACACGTGATTAAGATGATCCCCTGCCAATATTGAGATCAGTCAGCACATTCGCGACGTGTGATCGCTATCTTTACTGTTCGCTATTTGGACTTACAGTCATTTCAGAAGCATCTGGAGACCTATCATTATAAAATACAGATTGTACAAGTGAATGACTCTCTGCAAGTAATGAATATTAGTTTTCCGTTTTCCAAAATGCTTTAAAACTTTGTTTAATAATTGCTCTTTCGTTTATTGAAAGATTCCGTATTTTTGACTTTATGCTCGTCTGCAGCAGAGTTATTATAATCCCCTTCCAAATATTGGAAGGCTGTAACAAATTAAAATACATGCACCCTTTTAGAAAGGCTACATAACACCAACACAATCCAACCATTGGCAACTGGAAAGGGTTAACTAATAGAACATTTACCCTTAAGAACCCTACTACAGTAATACACACCTTTGGACATTTATGACAGGTTCAGACTAAGATCTTTCTGCACATTCGAGTTTTCTAATCCAAATACAAACGGTGTGGACAGACGCTTCTCGAATTCATTTGTAGCTTATTGACAAACGGTGTATATGCTAACCGAACTAAGCCGATGTGCATGTTGATGTTGGTCTGTACAGGTCGCACTTACCATAAGTTTGCTTTGCACACAGCACAACGCATCAAATAAAGTAAAGGCCTAAAGTATTTTATGAAATATTCATCTGTAGAAGCTGCGTAATAGTGTGCTAGACAATACTGGAATACTTTATTATGCTTTTAAAGATAACATTCATCTAACTGCATACTTAATGGTTGCGAAATTACACCACAAACGACTTTTAAACTCTTGAATTGTAAAATAAGTTCGCATACAAAGAGATTCTGTTGAGTTTTCCAATGGAAATGGTCTTACACTTAAATAACATGTCTTAGCTTGTTATCTTTACATAAGGAGAAAACTATTGTATCAACAATTGATTGGTTGTTTGGTGTTTTACTGCGGTTATATTTTTTGTCCAGTGCATTAAGGCGTTTCCTGGGTAATTTATCAGTACTAACTTGTCCATTTATCCTGACACCAGCTAATCAGTCGTCAGGCTAACCCTTCAACCCTGCACGTCATGTTGGTCAACCAATACATTTTAAAAGTTTTTGTATGACTCGGTCGGGGAGCGAACCTGCCACCTCCCTGCACCCGCCCTTTATTAACGATGAAAGTCCATAAACGCATGTTTATTTTCATTGCAATATGTTTTGTCGTTCCCTAACGCAGTCACATATGTAGCAAACATCTCGTGAATACATCCTGACGAATGAATACCTTCTCACAATGATCAATGTTGATTTTGTTTTCTACTTTTTTTCCATATTGTCTTAAATATATCTTCTTACAGCAAGTACATTGGGCATTTCTCAGATAAGACATAGAATGTTTAATAAGAATTAAATGTGATGTGTGTAAATATGAAAAAAAAGGTTTTACGTTTGTGTAAAAAAGATCACTTATAACTTTATTGTATTGACGGGACAATTAACAATTTGTAAAATATTTAATGGCACTATGTGGCTAAATATGCTTTTAGATATGCAATCGACATTTAAATCAGTTAAAACTCTCCCGAGGCCATGGGGCCTTTATCAGATCAATAAATATTTCAGATTAGTGAAGCGCGTAGATCAAAGCTCAACTATTGAAAGCACATACATAAATGGTTGGACGTAAATCTTTGCTAATCCAAAAAGAAAAAGGAAAATAATTGTCGTAGATCGTAGGTCATTCAATGAAAACACATACATTATTGGTTGACCTGGGCCATAGATCGTAACTGAACGGTTGAAAACACATTCATAATTGGCTGCTGAGTGTCGTTTATCGTAGCTCAACCATTGAAAATACATAGAATTAGGTTGACCTAGGTCGTAGATAGTTGGTAAACCATTGACAACAAATCGAATTGGTTGACATTGGTCGTAGATCGTAGCTTACTTATTGCAAACACGTATGGCGTTAGTTTACCTGGGTCGTAGATCGTAGCTCAATATTGGAAGCACATACATAGCCTGTTGACCTAGGTCGTAAAACGTAGTTTAATCCTTGAAAACACACATACATAATTAGTTGGCCTGAAATAATATATAGTAGCTCAGCAATATATAACATATTCCGATGTGATGGACCAGTGTCGTAGGCCGAAGCTCAACCCATGAACGTCTATAGAGTATTGGTTGACCTGGGTCGTATATCGTAAAGAATTGGTTGTGCTGAGTCGTATATCGTATCTAAACCATATACAACACGTACACAATTTGCTGACCTTGTTCGTAGCTTTTAACCCGCCCCTTCAGGCGCTCCACTCCCGTGACAAAAGTATAGAGATAGCCCGAGCCCTTGCAACTAGACAACGTTTCTTTGAAAAATATTGCTGGAAACGTGAGGAAATACGGAGCGTCAAGCATTAAGGGTAAAAGTCAGTTATACCTAATAATTATAGAAGTCTACACTCTTGTTATGAATCTCAATTAAATGGTTCTATTTTCAATAAGCTACATCCTTTAAAACCGACTATTGTCGAATGGTACCCACTTTACACAATATAATGAAGTTCACTCAAGCCAACGATTGGCGAATGGTATCAAGTTTACAGGTCTGCGAAGTGGAAGCATAAAGAGGTAATCAAAGACTTCTGCATAATTGGTTTATTTCTACATGACTTTTTAACCGTGACTTTGAACAACAAAACGTCTCATGCCTCATATATAAAACGTGAACTACCAAGTGTTAATGATAACGCATGACTGGGTAACTGTTTGGTAAAGCTGTAACAAATCAACCACCAACGTCCCATGCCTTACAGTCTTCACCGTTACGTATTCTAGTTAACTAGCATGATTTAACATTCTTGAAGCTTTAAAGACATTGCTTCGCTTTCTTTGTTGCTATGGTGTTTTACGCTGCGTTCAGCAATATTTCAGTCATATCATCTCCTGCATGGGTAAAATGATCATTCTGCTATTAAGCTTATCCATAAACGAGCCGATAAACCGAAATCCCCGCAACCGCTTCTCACATTTTATAATAAGAACATTTTACACTATTTTTACTCTGTATTTCATAAACCATTTAAAGTGCAATGCAAACGTAAAGTGCTGAATTTTAGTTTGTGTGATCACCCTTTGTCTGGTGTGCGTCATCCGTCGTCAACATATAGTCCTCTATTACCAGTTGGTAAATTGGGTTGCAACTTTTCATCAAGCATCCTGTCAATTTCCTCACCGAAGTTCTTCATTTTTCGTTGATCCATGTATAATTCTGGTTTCCATGGCAACCGGATTTAAAAACAAAATGTTTTTTCTCCAGTATCGGTTGGCAAGCGTTTCAAATAAACATTGTGTGATCCCGTTTGGGATTCCTTCAAGCCATGTTCGATAAACATTGGCCTCTTTTCCGGAAGTTATTCGCCGATTTGGAATATTGTAGAAATATTCCTATGGTGTCCTGCAAGTGGTGTTGCTTGGTGAATAACATGGCCGTCAGAGTTCGGGATTGTTGACTTTCAAATAGTTTTGTTAACAATTTCCTTTGGTGACTCTTCCTCGTTCCTTTAAGCTATGCTGATTGGTCAAAATACACCGCCGTCAGGGGCTGGTTACTTTATCCTTATTTCCAGATTGTATGATTAAGAAACACATCCTTGGCAAATACATATTTGATTTTGAAATGCTAACTGGTATCTGAACATTTCTTAGGTGACCCCCTAAATCATATTAACTTGACAAAAGACGGACACCATATGGTGTGGGTTATTTCACCTTGTGATGGTGGAGCTTCACTGGTCCTCTTGGATATCATTAAAGAGGGGGTTAGTGAAGTAAGTGCGAAGATCGAAGCTCAACCATCGAAAACATACATAACGCATTGAACTTGGTCATAATTGGCTTACCTTTGTCGTTTGTCGTAGGTCAACCAATGAAAACACATACGTTATTGATTGACCGATCTAAACATACACAAACAGAATTGATTGTGTGGATATTATTAAAGATCTCGCTTTTTTCCCAAATTTGCAAAAAAATTAAAGTTGTCCCACACCTGACTGCCTGGTCGTTTACGTGCTGTGTGTGAAGGTTGGTCGACTTCTGTAGCTACTGTAGCTACTGTTTGTCGCTACCAAACCGTCAAGTAATGTCATTGTAATTGTCATTGTCATTCCTCTGTTGTCCACATTTATTTAAAATCAATAAACCTACTCTCCTGTGTATAGAGTTTACATGTTTTTACCGAGATGTTTTCAAAGGTCAGATTTGTTGTATTCTTAAAATGATTTAGTTTTCCAGGGGAATATGTTCGCTTATGTGCCATTTCACGCGGTGAGTCACGCAAGACAAGACAACATTACAAATACGAAACATTTCGTATTGGAGATAGTTAAATGTCCTTGTTTAGGGACTATTTTCCTCGTCCCATAATCCTTTATTAAAGACACTGCCTCGTTGGTGTTGTGATAGAGCGCCCGCCTCTGGTGCGAGAGATCGCAGGTTCGATCCCAGGTCGGGACATAACAAAGACTTTAACGACTGTTGCCCTCCTTGGAATAAATCGAGTTTACATTTAGGATTATTATACTCCTACAGCGCGGGGGTTGATATTTTAAAGGTCATAAAACGTTCATATCGATTGGGATAATTGCGTCCATTGGTTGAACTCGTATGGCGCTTACAACACTTACTTTCTGTCAATCATTTGTAGGAATGACTGGCCGAGCCGGGGCTTGAACTAAAGATCCTTGGATTACTTGATTGATTGATTAACGCCGTTTTCAAAAATAAATCAGTCATATCACGGCGACCATTTCAACTACTAATGTGTTTCCTGGCTTTATCACACCAGTACTCCACAACACATTCTTTCCACGCAACTGGCTGATTTTCCACATAGACTGTTAGCCCATTGGTGGAAGACGAATAACGCTTGTCACAGTGACTTTTGTCAAACGTCGGAAAGAATGTTGGCCGAAGTGGGATTCGAACTCACAATTCCTGGCTTGACAGCTTTAGTCGATCTCGGGGCCGGTTCCCTGGATTACCGTTACCGACTTTGTAATCGCGACTCTACAGAAGGCCTCATACAAAGATTCCAAATAAACAATGTAGGCACTGTTTGGTAGATCGTCGGCTTAGGCTTCGGGAGGTCGCAGATTCGATCCCCGAACGAGTCATACGAAAGACTTTTAAAAATGTTAGTAACAGAATCCTCTTTATACAAGCCCATGTGGTACAATATAAAAACACCATGCAGACCCTATTTACCGCGTCTGATGATACGTACATTGAAGATTCTTGAAATTGTGTACATGAATGTTTATTTGATTGAAAGGTATTTTACGCTGCTTTCAACACAGTTTTAGTCATATCAATGCGTTTCCTGTTGAAAGGTTACCAGTCATTCTGATAAGTTAAACGTGATACAAGAACGAGAGGCGTTATGCCTTCACCGCAACCCTGAACGTTAAGGAGGGGAGCCACTTCTACCAAGAGTTACGTATGACCCGATCAGGGATCGAAACCTGGTCTCCCCCCACTCGCAAGGCGGACGATGCTGTTACCACTTCACCACCAGAGCCTTAACTCTTGACTGACATCGACCAAAGCTTGAAGTACAGCCTTAAATGTTACACATTTTAACATGCATAATATTACCCGACATATTTACTTACATATCCCTTTCCTACTTATAAATGAATATGCAGAATCTAGGCGTAAATATAAAGATACTAGTATTATTATTTTATAGAATTGAGGCAAAAAGTGAAAAAGTGAAATTGCTCATCGTGAGCATTTTCTCCTTTTGCCACTACGTTTTCAAAGGTCGTCTGCTGCATATTCGTCAGAATGCGTCTTTATCAGAAAAGGGTTAGATATTCTGTCAGAGATTAAAAACGTTGAATGATGTGTAAATCAGCATTTATGTTTCATTGCACAAACAGAAAAATTGAAATAAATACGTCAACGTTATAACATCATGAATCTTTGAACGAGGGCCAGGAGCCGGTCATCGTTTTCGAGAAATAGTTCCTCAACAACGGAATGCATTCAAAAACCCCTCTTGCCAGTCTCAGTCCTATTGTAATGAGTTATTTTGTACGAAATTAGTCATCGACGGATACCCACATATTTCCGATTCACAATATCATCGGACATAATCGACCGATGAAAAAATCTTACCTACTATTTAATGCTTTCTTTGGCTATAAATTTATAGTTTTTATTGCGTAGTTTATTATACAGCCAGAATGGAATTCAAACGCAGTAAATATGATTTTAATAAGATTGGTCTCGTGCTAAGTCGAAGTCATAGGGGCTCATATATTTATTCGATTTATCGATAGATTTATCCTAAATTAATTCATGTATTTTCAGATCCGTTACTCATTGCAACTGAAAAGTTTATTACGACAAGCAAGTATTTGATAAAATCATATTAAGAAAACAGCACAGGCGCATATCGGATTGCTCGTCTGAGCAGTCAAAACTGCTGCTATGCTGTTTTCAAAAGACAAATCTGTTCCCGGAATTGGTTCGAATTAAGCAATATGTATATTTAAATTGCGTCTGGTAATTGTCGATTGTATTGCAACTTCAAACATTCTGACCAGAGCGTTCGTCAGACACGTGGCTCAATTAAATCCACAACACATAACGTTTGGATGTTGCAGATTGTGTACATTGATTTAAGTCACAAAAATATTACCTGAACAAATGAAACTGAAATACGTGGATACAGAGTAGTTATTACTCTTTTTTCCACAACGGTTTTCTAAATTCGTTCTTGTTTTGCTAATATCCTGTTTAAACTTGTGTGTACGAGTGTCGCCGAGCTATTTTGTGTTTGCCTAATATTTTGTTATACATAAATGGTGAAATATATTTAATTAAATGACCAAGTTGACATAAATAGTTGCTTTGCTCAGTCGGTAGCAAGACGGCTGTCGAACCAGGGGTTGTGAGTACGAATCCAACATTCTTTCCGTCGTTTGACAAAAGTCACTGTGACAAGCGAAATTCGTCTTTCATCAATGGGTTAACAGTCTAAGTGGAAAAGCAGCAAGTTGCTTGGAAGGTATGTTGTGTGGATAACTAGTGTGAGAAAGACAGGAAACACATAAGTAGGTGAACTTGCCGCCGTAATATGACTGAATAAGTGTTGAAAACGGCATTTAACCTCAATAAATCTATCAATGTACGAGTTTCATAGTTACATTATCAGACACATCTGTACAAATATCTCGATATTGGTAACAATGGAAATGAGTATAAGTTTAGCCCCTCCCTCTTTCCTGTCTGTGGATGCTTCTGAAGCTGACAACTTTTGAAAGCATCATAATAAGCAACAGGGACCAATCGCACCAACCTTACTTAGCGCTAAGTAATACTTAAATAAATATATATTTAATCGGTTTTGTTTCCCTAATACTTTGTAATACATGAATGGTGGAATGTATTAAATTAAATGACCAAGTAGACATAAATATTTGCTTTGCTGACTGACTAACAATCCTTTTAAGAAATGAAATATATTGACACTGCTTCTATAAATACAATGTTTTAACTTCATGCATTTTAGTCTCTGTAAAAATACAAAGTATGTGATGTTTTCGCAGCAGATATTTTGTGTGTAGGAAAGGATTAAACATTGAAGACTTAATTTGAAAACATCTCGACATTGACAACAACAACCCGGGGGATTAGTTTAAGATAATTCCGTCAGGAAAAACGATGACATGTAGATACGCTGAATGTATCACGGAATATGCTACATACACAAATATACAATGGAACCGCGAGAACTCGAATTGGAACCAATAAATTTCTTCGAGTTATCGAAGTGTCCGAGTGATCCCCTTAATTTGTGCTTAAACTTACTTCTGAGTGCTCGTATAAGCTATAATAACTGCTGCTACGCTGTTTTCAAAAGACAATCCCGTTCCATGAAATTTTTTCAATATCACGATATACCTAAAATGTCCGTAGTTCGGGTTATCGAGAGTTCACTGTAATTATGCTAAATAGAGCTTTCATTGTACTTTTAATCGAAATGCAGTTTCCGTTTGAATTAAGGTAGTAATGGCTGCCCTCCTTGGCACTCGGGTTGTGGAGTTAGCATCACGACCGACTGGCTGATATCAGGATAAATAGACTAGTAGTACTGGTAACTTACTTAGTCCATATATTTTTTTTATTGAATATTTTGTTTTTTTAAGTCCATAAATATTTTTATAGAACACATATTTTGTTTTTAGTTCGTATATTTTTTGTTATTGAATGAATATATTTGACATAGAATATTGCAACGTTTGTCAAGTCATACTCGGTGTCCCGTACACATGTCAGGTCAGCTTAGCTTAAAGAGAATATATCAATAAATAAAATCGATTGATCTGAGTTTGTCCCTGGATTTATTTTCCCGTTTTAATTTTAGTTTATACTTATAAAGACGTTCAGGCAAAAGGAGTACATGATCGGTTTTAAGCTGCCTCTTACATACGAAAACATGTCCTTTGGAAATGGATTTGCCAGTGTACCAATAATTGATATTATTGTTGCTAAAATACATGTAATTATAGGACCGATCATGTGCTTCTTTTGCCTGAAAGACCTAATACGAAGAGATAACAAAATCAATCTATTTAATTATGTGCGCGCTGATTCTGTTCTACAGAAGGATCTTATGTTTTAAAACCGTTGCGATCTGCGAAAGTCAGGATTCGACTACGCCTCATAAAAGTCTAACATGTATACATATCTCTCATGTTCACGTCATCTCTCTGATTCATACATTGAATAATGATTGAGCATCGACGAAGGAACATGATATTCTAACAACGTACAAAGTCAGTACACACATGTAGGGCGTTTCATTATAATTTTTACCATTTCATGGTGTTTGACTTTGAATATAATATTACATCTAACCAAACAATCCTTGGACAGTTTTCATTTATCAAACGATAGTGACCAAATTACAATGGCTTGTCGACGACTTTGATATGAACGATTATATTTCGATGTTTCGTGACAATAGGAACAACACTAATTATTGCTCTTTCTCCAAGAAGACCGATATTTAAATTCTCTACTTCCCAGAAATGTTTTTTAATATTCTTTCCTATTTGATCTACTCGATGTATTAATTAGTACTCTATTATGTGATACGGTGTTTTTAAACTCATTGAAGTGAAAAGATCGAGTCGATGGAAAATCATACAATATTGATATTTTGAATCGCTTCTTTATACGTAATGCTTTTAACCTACTTTTGGAAACGCGTGTCCTACATATATTTTTAGAACACATGAGAACACTTCATTTTCCATTGATTGAAGTTGATCAGCATTCCCTCAGTAGTTCAGATATTGGTTGATGTTGAAAACCATTGTATCAGTAGTTCAGTTATTCATTGAAGTTGAACATAATTCCATCAGTAGATCAATTATTTATTGAAGTTGAACACCATTTTACCAGTAGTTCAGTTATTCATTCAAGTTGAACACCAGTTCACTAACAGTTCAATTATTGATTGAGGTTGAACACCAGTTTACCAGTAGTTCACTTATTTATTGAAGTTGAACATCATTCCATCAGTTGATCCATTATTTAATAAAGTTGAACATCGTTTCATCAGTAGTTCAATTAGTGATAGAAGCTGAACATCATTTAACCAGTAGTTCAATTATTGATTGAAGTTGAATATCATTTCATTAGTAGTTCAATTATTATTGAATGTGAATCTTTTTCATCAGTAGTTCAATTATTGAGTAAAGTTGAACACTATTGAATAAGTAGTTCAGTTATTGATTGAAGTTGAACACCAGTTCACCAGTAGTTCAATTATTAATTGAAGTTGAACACCATTCCATCAGTGTTCAGTTATTGATTGAAGTTGAAGATCGTTCCATCAGTAGTTCAATTATTGATTGAAGTTGAACACCATTTCATCAGTAGTTAAGTTTTATCACGGCTAGTAGTTCACGTATCATCTTTGTCAAGACTGTCGCTCCAGTGCCGATTAATACTTTAACTACGGCCTGTTGAAAGGGGGGGGGGGGGTGTTAATAAATTAATATAGTAACGTTTCCCAGCCACATTAAATACCAGTGTGTCTTTAAAATGGTACCCGTAGCATTTTTATAGTCGATTGGTAACTGCTGGTTATGGGTGCAGCGTGTCAGGTTGTCAGTTGAAAACATCTTCACATGTATATCTCTGATATCCGAAGTCACGAAGCATGCAAATGTACTCACTTTCATAGGTGCAGTTTCTACGCAAGAAAAGGTGAAACACTTGTCCTTCCTTAAATATGTTTTTCAGTCATGTGTAAAATGGCAAGCGATATGGAAAAAATAAAAAAAAGATTCTTTCTCTGTTATAAATATAACGACTTGTATGATCCGTATGAAGACAATTGAAAAGGGGGTGATGTTTGTAATGAAGTCGTAGACTGGCAGTTCTCATTAAAATGGTTTTATTGGGGTTTTAAACCGTTTCCAACATTTTTCAGTTATATCACCGCGACAGTCCACTTATTCATGATCCCTGGGTAAACAAACCAGAATTAGGCTGCCGCGACTGGGTATATAGCCGATGACGTGCAGTTCAAAATCCCAGACGCTTCAACTAAGCGATCACGGCGTATTCCGAGTACTAATTATAAAATGACTAATTTAGATAATGTCAATGTCTACCGATAGAAAGTAATAAACACTTAAATAACTAATGTGACTGATAAAACAACTTGTAACGTGAAAAGAAAATTGTGTTTGGAAAAACCTTACAAAGAGTAATAGGCACGTATACTTTAACCCGGGTCACACTCGTAAAAGGCCCCCTGCCCCTAGCCCCAAAAATTACAATAAATGACATCCCAGTCGTAAGTAATGTCAATTCGAAAGTTGTCCTGACCGTCGGCATGTCCATAATTAATTCAGTTGTCGAATTTTGTCTTATTTCGCAAAGGAACAGGGGGAATTCCCTCCGCGATTTAAGTTTAACGTGGAGACATGTTGAAGCAGAGGCCGTCTGTCTTGTGTTCTCTGCGATTTAGGTCTAACGTGGGTACACATTGAAGCAGAGGCCGTCTGTCTTGTGTTCTCTGCGATTTAGGTCTAACCTGGGTACATATTGAAGCAGAGGTCTAACGTGGATACATATTGAAGCAGAGGCCGTCTGTCTTGTGTTATACTTGAATGCAACCTATGAAAAAACAGATTTGGAACCAGTGGATGTAGAAGCAAATAATAGGTGAAAACATTGTATAGTGAGTAATCGAACTCGAAAAGCCGACACTTGAAAACGCGTAGGTAACTTGAATGACATTAAGAAAGAATTATACAATCAACAGGACTATAATGATAGACTAGAATGTACACCCAGGAGTATACACTCTATACTAATATGGAAATCGGGCACTGTCTCTTTGTGGCCAGATTCTTCAAAGGATCAGAATAATTTATATGATATTAGTGGAGAGTCACCCAATTAATGAACATGTAAGCAAATTTGTTTTTATATCAGGCCTATATATAATTATACTTGTGAACAAGAAGATTATTAAAGTTTTTAATTCAACACTTTATAGTGAAAACAAGCCCGACCCACGACGGCCATGTTTTTAATCGGAACAAACTAAACATAGGCTCACTAAAGGCACACGTGTGCCAATTTATATGCAAATCGGCCCAGTACTTTCGCACAAGATGAATTTTAAAGTTTTAACTATATACACTTAAGGAAGTTGAGCTACAGACCAAGCGGCCATGTTTTACGGGAGACACCCAAAACCCAACTCAGTCCGAAAACGGCATAGTGCTCAAAATCCCCTCAATGTATTTAAAAGTGACAAATATGTACAGTAACAGCTTTGCACTGTTGTCATGTAGACAAACACAGACAGGACACCCTATGCTGGGGATACGAAAATTAACAAGTGTACCAAGAGTTGTGGTAAAAATAACAATTTAAGATCATGTGAAAACATTTTGGCTGTTTATGTGTGTAAAGGTAACAAAAAGCAGAAGTTATCTGCTATATTGGATAAACAGAATAACCGGTCACTAGTAGACTCAGATCTTTTTGACAAGCTAGATGTGTCGTCTCAAAAAAGTCCGTACTCCCCGGCAGCATGCAATAGCACAGAGACTTGGTATGGTCTAAAGGCTTCAAAACTTGTCGTGTAGTCTTTAGATAAAAATGCACAGCTGACTTTAAATTCTGTAATTGATTGCAATAAATTTCCCAATTCACGCAGTGAAATTCCAACACTATGTGTTACAGATGGGTACAGGCATTTGAAATGTATTAACAATCACATAGCGCCCCTTGATGAGGACATCGAAATATCACTTCTGATAGGTAGAGACACACCTGAAGCTCATCATATACTTGATAAGAAAATTGGAACTACAGGCAATCCATATGCTTAACAAACATTGTATGGTTGGGCAATAATAGGGGAAACCTGCCATGGAAAAGTGCATACACCAGATCAAATAACTGTCAACAGCCCTTACCTCCAGTGGAATGATCAGCCGAGTCATTTTCAGCCGTGCACCAGTTGGTTATATGTTAAAGAAAAGTTTGACTCACCACAGTTACCTCTCTTGTTCAACAATGATATGTAGGGATCAGTTGTAAATATAGGCTCTTCCATTTTTGTCGAAAAAGATGACAAACTAGCCCCATCTATTCAAGATGAAGACTGTATTCATTTAATGGACAGGCAATTCAAGAAGATGCCTAACGGTAAATGGTCTGCAAATTTACATTTTCGAACGACGCGGTCGAAACTTCCAAACAATTGTGCATATGAATTACATAGAAGCGAAACATTGACAAAAAGCTTGAAATAGAGTCCGTCTAAAAGTGCTCACTTCACTGAGTTTATGCAAGGACTGCTAGAGAATGGATATGCAAAAATAGCTCATCCCTTGATAGGCAATGGTTTTTACCGCTCTTTGGTGTTTGTCATCATACAACACCCAGACCAAATGAGATGTGCTGGCCCGTACCTTGCCACAAGCTCCAATTAAACATCGGGAAACACTTTTGGAGAACGTATGTGCCCGTAGAATGCATTTAATAAATCGGCGAGTCGCTGGTGTTTTAAATAAGGCCATACTCAAACCATTGGTAACATCTTGGTGGCGTCATTTTGTTCAAATGGCGTACAGACCTTCCTGTTGGCCCGTACCTCAACACGGGCTCCGATTAAAAATCGAGAAACACTTTTGGAGGACGTAAGTGCGCCACTAGAATGCATTAAAACAATCCACGAGTCGCTGGTGGTATAAATAAGGCCACACTCGAACCATTGGTAACATTTTAGTGGCCTCATTAGGCGCATATGGCTTATAGATCGAAACGTTCATGTTGGCCTGGACCTCGCCACGGTCTTCGGTAAGACATCGGGAAACACTTTCGGAGAACATTAGCGGGCCCGTAAAATGCATTTAAACAATCGGCGAGTCGCTGGTATTATAATAAGGCCGCATTTGAACCACTGGTAACATTTTGGTGGCCTCATTTGGCGCATATGGCGTATAGAGCGTTTATGTACAAAGTCTTTGCCAATTGTCTTTGACAACCTGTGAAATTAGCAGGCGTCCTATGATTCCTGGCCAGTATCTTTTGGCTCGGATCAGTGAAAACAAATCCTTTGGCCATTGTAATTTTACATGTAGTATAGAAACTACGCATAACTAAACATTCAGGATTGACTGCAATGATGATCTTAAAATACATCTATTTAGAATTACTTCTCAAATATACAATGTTGTATATTTTGCAGCTATAACACTAACATCTATGAGAAATCAAGGTATGTTATTGCCTCCCATGACAAGGCAAAAGCAGAGTCGCTCAGAGATTACCTTGTCCTGCCGAAGAAATGAGTTAATTTGGTCCAAGTGAACAAATCGTTGCACATGGACTTTATCCAGAGTCAAAGGATGGCAGGTAAAAATAAACAGGGCATGCGGAGATAAATAAATGTACATGTTACGTTAATTGATATCAAATCTTAAGTTCTGTTTTTTTCTGCCATGCGCATTTGATAAGCTTAAATGACTGAATAACCAAGTTACCAAGTGTTGCCTGTTCAACTTATATAAAAAGGATACAGGGATAGTTTTGGGGTATGAGTAAGAGAGTCTGAAACATAAACAGTGATGACCCTGAATATTTATTTCAGTACAGATTAATGTACTTATATTTACGACAGGGTGTCTAGACAACAGGAAACTCTCCCTACTAACAGATGGATGGAATCAGGATGGGTTTGGTTGAAAGGACAGCAGCCAACACATTAGGGGTAGCTGCTTGCAACATGAATTATAGCATGCTGCTTCTAAATCAGCTAGAGTTAGTTTATTAGTATTCTAATAATAAAATGTATAGTTTGTTCGTGAAGTTCAACTGTACATGACTTGATAAAATGATAAAATAATTTGCACATTCGATCAAGTGTTTTTTTCTTCTGAGTGAAAAGGTTGAATGCTACAAATAAACTGCAAATTATAACTGCATTTAAATATTTCTATCTTAATTTTCAAGAATGGCGTGTGATAAGCGTTCATTTAAAACAGAGTTATCTCTCTTATAATATGTAGCATAGTAACAAAAAATCGGGCATCGAAGTAAACGGAAAGTAAAACTTCTCATCTGTCTATTGCATATTTCGAACAAGCTGGGTAAAATATCGAAAAGTCCGAGAAAATGTTGATCAGGAAAATTACTTAAATGATTTATGGAAGAGTATCCTTAGAATTTAGAAGAGAACATGCGGATAGTTAGAATTTTCTTAAGATCAGATATTTCTGGAATATCTTATAATTAAGGAGACAATTAGTTCGATTTAAGGGACTACTATTTAAGATCCTACTGGAATACGGTCCCTGGAATATTTGTTGTTAATAATAATTGTTCATGAATCAACATATCAAGAGCTATCTCTGTTTTCAATGTATCTTTTTCAAGCTCGACTTTTCGAAAAAAAAGGCAAGCAATCCAACTCGCATCGGTGTCGGAGTCACACCTTGGTTAATAATCATAACTCATGATCAAGATTATAATCGGAATAAATGACGAAAATAGGCAAAAATGTTATTTCGTTTTTTAGAGTTATCGCTCATTTCACAATATTCTAAGTTTGTTCTTATTCTGTAGAATGACAATTATTAGATGATATACTATTAAATATAATATTTTCCATAAATGCATTCCACCATGACCACTGCAAGTTTGGGACCGAACTCTGGAGGCCACGTTTCAAATCCACCCATGCTAGCCACGGCGGATCCACATGATTCAGTTCAAGCGTACGCCTCAGTGGGTTACATCATAAGGACAAGACAAAATCAACACATCATATTGTATATCTCCAATCAACACGAGGATTTGTAATGATGCTAGGACAATTTAAAGCCAACTAAAACAAAAGCTCAATCGATACACCATTGTCATGTAAACTCCACAGTAAGATAAAGCAATAAATTATTCGGCAGAAGAATATCAAAACATTCTAAACTTACGAAATTTATTATCAAGATATTAAAAATAAATAACAAAACATTATGATGAGAAATTACACTAACTCACTAGAAACATTCAGTAACATCAATATATTCTAATTACATGTACGTTTATCCCTTTCTCACATGAAGACGCAATTTTGACGCAAGAGTAGATGGTGACTTTTTAATACATTTTGGCCAAAGGTGAGCAATTTCTCCTTTAGCCACAATGTTTTCAGCTTTATTTAACAATTAAGCTATCCTTTATGGAGATTTTCAGGTTGCTGTCACTATGTTTCTAATGCGTCAGCTGCAGATTTATTGTATGTGAGAACGGGTTAAGTTTATGAATGACAAGTTTCTCTTAAACAAGAGAACATGTTGGCCCTGTATCACTCACCTGTGTCATGCAATGCGATTTGTCAAGCAAACAACAATAACTTACTTTGCAGTCAGGTCAGATAAAACAAGTAGCTAA
This sequence comes from Serripes groenlandicus, assembly GCA_031761405.1. NCBI lineage: Eukaryota > Metazoa > Mollusca > Bivalvia > Cardiida > Cardiidae > Serripes > Serripes groenlandicus. Next base: position 47,786,457 of record JASEVX010000011.1, on the reverse strand, counting down.
GTGGATCAGTATAGCCCAACTGCCACTAAAAAAAGAACTCTATGTTGTGTGTCTTTTGTCAAATAAATATGACTTAGTTCACCAAAGAAATGTTAATGTATTTCAAAATCTGACATAAGACTCTAGGATTTGGAGAGCGGCAAGATACATTTGGGGAAGATGATTTTTAAATGTTTCACTATAGCCATATATGCCGAAACAGCGTAGCCCTGATGGCCATGTTTTTCGACCAATCTACAATAATTTAACACAGCTGATAGAGGTTCCTCCAAAGAGTATCACAATTTATTGAATCAACTTGAGCACTTTCTGCTATGTGAGCTAAAATACAAATTTAACTTCAAAATGGATTGATATGTATTGAAGAACATTTCATTTTAAAAACAACAATTAAAAGAAAAGTACAATCTCGCAACAATCATGAATTATACACCAAATTTGTTTTTATTTTTGCTTTATCATTTAAACACTAAAGGCTATTCCAGGAACAAATGTCTACGGTGTGTGTGTGGGGGGGGGGGGGGGGATGATAAGAACGACGAGCTTTTTTATTTGGTGGGTGGGGTATTTGAAATTAAAATTAAAATCAGACATTTTTTCCTAGAACAGTCCTAAGTTAACCGAATGAAGAGGAGTAATTTGTTACAAAAAACAATTTTCAAAAAATTGTCTGCTGCAATTGTATAAGACAATGGGTACTTTCATACGTTGAATATAATAAGAGTTACCTGCCATATCTTTCATAAATTAACTAGTTTTGTAACATGGTAAGCACAAGTGTACAATGACAACAATGTTTTGATCCTTCTCACAGTAGATGCATTTTGACACAACTGCATCAGACGATTTTTCTCTTGGCAAAGTGAGAAATTGCTCAAAATGAGCGTTTTTTCCTTATATATACTTCCACACTTTTCCATCAATGTTTCAAGACTTCTGCTGCACATTTGTTGTATGTGCGAAGGAGTTAACTTTTGATTGATGTCAAGTTCATTTTACACGTAATTGTGTTGCAAAAGATTCCTGATTTTACATGTAATTGTGTTGCAAAAGATTCTTCATGTTTCAATCATTTTTTGTTTTATTTTTGTATTACATTTGATTAAATAATAATTGATAATATTGTGGATAAAGAAGTCAGTTCTAAACGGTCTCTTTGATACTTGTTCAACATTGTTACCTTCTTAACCAATGATTCAGTAGATTGCTTGTTTGTTTTATGGTTTACAACCTTGTCAACAAGTTATATAATGGCATTACCTGGGTAATTTACAAGTGCTCCTGATCAATGTATCATGATACAAGCGAGTCAGTAGTAATGCCAACACCATAATCCTGAGTGCCAAGGAGGGAAAGCCATTTTAAATGATTTGGTATGACCCTTTCAGGGATCAAATCTGCAAGTGGTCAAAGGTTTGAACATAAAGGTTACAATTGATAAATACTACTATACAATAAAAGAGACAAGGATACAACCTTAAATCTGTTATCGTTACATTACTGTAATTTAAATTTCATCTAACCTTTCCCACATTAAGATGCATTTTGATACATCTTCAGGAGAGACAAATTTTGAAAAAGATGTAGACAAAAAGAAAAGAAATTGCAAATGAAATTTTCATTTGATGTTTTCAAAGTCTTCTGCAGATTTGAGGATAAGCTAAAGTATTCATACAGGAAAAAATGGTATTTCTACAAAGGTCAATGACAGATACATTAATAAATGATTGATATCTCAATTATGCATACTTTCTATTTGCCAACACAGACCTTATAGAAGACTTAGATTCAACATGATACAAGTATTCACACAGGGCTTCATATTTGTTGCATATTTGCTTAAAAAAGCGAAATAACTGTCAAACAAAAGCAATCATCTTTAAAATGATAAGTACCTAAACGCAAATAAAAAGCAAACAAGCAATTGTTTACATTTGTATTGCTTTAATAACTAACATTCAATCAAACAAAATCTGATTTTTAATAAAAAGTATCTACGGCTTGATGTGAACAAGACAAATACTGGTCTTAGTTGTACATTGTGCATACAGACAGATTAAATGTAAAAAGTGTCTGGATTAAAGCGGGATCCCAAGAATATATACTAGATTTGCTACTTAGAAGCATTAGTTAAACAACAATTAAATAGTGTGAGAAAAGGGGACTTTGTTCATTATATCTCCCTTTGTCAAGATGATTTCAAATAGTACAACAAAGACATTTGATACCTTGCTGCCCTGTTTTCAACCAACCAATTTTGCTTGAACAGTTATTGTAGAGGGTCACTCAATGAACATTTCTATCAAATTATCTTGGAAACGGAAAAGCCGATTTTGGAGAAATATAGTGTTAAAGTTTGGGCATTTTTATCACTTTGAGATGCCGCAGTTACCAAAGTACTACACAGAATGTATATATTTAACTCATTTTGAAAGAGGACAAACAAAGTAACATACCTGTAAAATGAAGTTAGAAGTGGTTAAATTGAATTGTAGGAGTTATCATTTTAAGCTAGAAGTTAATTTTACCCCATTTTTTTTTATGACTCCTTTTTTCTTTAATTTCATACCCAATCAATATGGCTTGAATAAATTAGAGCAGAGGACCAATGAAGTAAGATGTCTGTGCAATTTTCTTAAAGTCAGACAAGCACTTTCATAATAATGGAATTTTTAAATTTTGTAATTTTGCCCCTTTTCTGATACGCCTGGCTGCCATGTTCTTCAACCAATCAATACGGCTTGAACAATTCTTGTTGAGGGTCACCCTAGGATAATTTTCATTAAGTTATATTGGAATCTTACAAGCAGATTCAAAATTATTCCTGTTACTTCAAATAAAATAAAAAGCAATTGTTTGAAAAAACAATGGGTTAAACACCCAATTAGTTAACACACGTATGTGTCTACATAATATAATAAAAACTGTCAGAATATAAGAAGTACAAAACTACAACACAACCATATACTGACAAAATATAAATATGTTTGCACAACATGTCAATTGATACATACTGTGATACAAAACAAACTTAACATAGAGTTTCATCATTACCAAAGACCGCGCCGGCGTTCCAAATAACACGGTAGATATACTCATGTCTAAATTTTCATATTTTTATATAATATCATTTTGAGAAATCTAGTTACATAAGAATGATCAAAACTAAAATACACTTTTTCCCGAGTTTCAACACCCTGAACGTAAGGACCGGGTACACGATATATATGGAGGGATAATTGTGTACGTTAAGGATACAATGTAACATGATTTGGAACTTAACCGATTTGAATGTAGATGGATACAGGTCAAACTAGGTAATTAGATAAATGTTCTGTATGGTGTCTTTTATAGACCATCTAGTTCAGATTCTGTTTACAATTCTTTTTCTAGAGCACCCGAAATACACTATGGCTTGTTTTCTCTAGAGCGCCCAAAATACACTATGGTGTTTTTCCTGGAGTGCCCCAAATACAGTATGGCTTGTTTTTAAAGAGCGCACCAAATACCCTATGGTTTATTTTCCTGCATCGCCCAAAATGAAATATGGCTTGTTTTCCTGGAGCGCTCCAAATAGTATATGGCTTGTCTTTCTAGAGCCTCTCCAAATACACTAAGGCTTGTTTTTCTGGAGAGCCCCAAGTACCCTATGGGTTATATTCATGGAGCGCCAAAAGTAGCCTATGCTGTGTTTCCCTAGCGTGTCCTTCAATTCGACCAGGGTCCGTACTTACTCTTTCTTGATAACTGAGCATGTTTCAGTAATTGTCCGCGAAAACAGACTACGTTTCGTAAAAAAAGATGTTAACGTTTTACGATAAAGGTTAGTGCATTTTTAAACATAACCTGGTGGGAATGTGTAAATGAGATTTTCCTAGCATTATAAATCAACGCACTGACAGTAAGGGGCTAACTTCAGATTATGGATTACATTTGGAAATTGATGTAACGATCCCAAACATCTAACAAGAACACTTTGTTATGTCGATGTATTAAATTACATAGGAGTTGAACGCAAATCATTGTACACAGAGTAAGCATGTGCTGAAAGCAAAGGGCTTGGTTGAGATTTGGAAATGGATTTAACGATCCCAAAGGCCTAAAATGAACACTTTGTTATGTCGATATATTGAATGATATAGGAGTTGAACGCAAGACACTATACACTGAGTATGTGGGTATACCGATATACTAAGGATTGACACAAATTACTTCCCTTAATTATGTGCATCTGCTATCTGGGTATTTTCCCGTTTAGCACAACTACTGGTTTACAATGGATTTAAGCAGATTTTGTTAATGCAATTAACACAAATCATGTATATTAAAATCAAATGAATGTCTCTGCCTAACAATGAGAAATCTACATTTACTGGTAATTGAAAAAAAAGAGAGGCATCCTTGCCTTGCCTTGTTGATGTTTGGGGTTCGTCTAGCATGGTTTTATCAATAATTACAGCTATTTCAAAAGAAATGATCATGTTCATTTTACAATAGAAGACAACCTCGGTGATATATTTGTGTACAGCGTCCGCATTGGGTGCTGGAGGTCGTTTATGTTATATCTGAATAAAATACCAACTATCTTTTACTATCATTTCAATAATTTGATTCCCTTTTGGTATACATTTTAACACTGGGTTTTTGAATATGTAACACATTTGTTTGAGTCGAAATCGAAAAGCTGCCTCGACTCGATTCGCAGACAAGTCCAGGTTATACTGTGAATTCATTTATTGACAGCGTAGAAACACATTTTTCATTTTCAATTCTGTAATTCTTACATTTCAACAAGTTCCTTCTACTGCGTAAGTCTTGTCAAATAAATTCCATTTTCCGGTTGATATTCCAACAAGTTACCGATTGTATGTTTCAGTGACAGACTGATTGGCTGTACAATAAAGGAGCCTTGACTAAGCCGGAACCAGTCCTCTAATTTAAAAGAAAATCCACAGATGCATGTGCTTTATTTGACCTTATATAAAATCTGCGAATATCAAGACATCTTTCTGAACACGAAATGGTGGTCAGTAAAATAGATGTACTGTAGAAAAAGATATTTGAAGTAAATCATTGCTGATATTGTAATAATACTTTATCAATAGGGACTGATTCCAGTCTAGATTTCGATGAGTGTCTTCGGAGTTCGCCTGCTGTAGCAATTGGCTCTGACGATCCCCTTGCTAAAAGGTTGACAGTTTGAATATAAATCGAGCGTCAACTGTCAATCTTATCTTGATAAAACAGATAGAAGACCACAAGCTGAGGATGATGAATTTGAAAGTGTAACATTGATGAAAACTATCTGTGAGGGCCATCTGCGAAAACAAACGAAACAACCTCATCTGGCTCTGCACTGTCCGTCAATTACTGTTTCGTAAAGTAGTATTCATTTGGATGCTTTTAGCATGGATGTGCTAGCTGATCCGGAAGCTATAACTTTGAAAACGTGAGTGTAATCGGAAATGAGCTATATGCCCCAAAATATGACTGCTGATCGGTAATTGGTCTTGCGTACATATTCTTGGCACAGAGATAACTTTTATTATTTTGGAGCACCCTGATTTTTTTTTTCATACGCGTAATAATTTCGGCAAGGTCTTTGCAGAGAACCGGTTATCTTCTATACATATAGCATAACCTTCCAATCAATCGTTGTTATCTTTGTCAAATTATTACCAGCACAACAACGGACCAATGCTGTGATAACCCTTTTCAGTCCTGCCATTAGAGCTACCTGGAAAATATATATTTAAATAAATAATAACTGAAAAATATCTAAAAAAAACATCGATCACACTTGTCTTATATTTTATCCTACCAAGTACATTCGACGTGTATCCCTATGTGTCTTGTCTTTACAAGTTTTTCTTTTATTTCATAATCATGACATATTCCTTGCTTATCCCTTTGTAACATACATCAAGTATACAGCACATGTAAAGGCGATATATTTATAATCTAGAATGAAGGATTGTCCCAATATGCCGTTATCACAGATAACCGGCAGTTAGTTTGTGTTCGCATATTCGCATGTTTATATCTTATTTTGAACTGACTAACACATTATGACATTTGACATGCCACGATCAAAACATTTAAGCTAACTTTGTTTAGGAGTTGTCAGCTGTTGGTTACCTGTATCGGATGCACTGAATGAATACATCGGAAGGTCATTTTTGTCTGTAATGTTGCCTTCATCGCTTCTCCAAACCGAGTCATTCAGGTCACAATTACAGTCAACTCTCGGTTTGTCACACATGTCTGTTTGTCCACAGTTGCAGTATTTACCGGAAGTATGGGGACCTGTGAAATAGGATGACATCGCCTGATGTCTGTTTTTCCAATACGTGCAGGTTCCATTATCCTCATGTATTTTAGAATGATAGCATTCCCATTTAACACGCTGAAAACACGCTGTAGACAGGTCGGCGATTGCCTTGGCTTTTTCGAAACCAATTGTGTAATTAAGGATTACAGAATAGGAGTCGCAACGTTCGAAGCCTTCTACACCTGTCCTTGATTCTTGGTTATGATCTGAAATGTATACACGAAGAAGTTAAGAATTGAATGCTGAACTTAAGAAGCTTTTAAAAAGAAAAATACATGTAGTTTGTCGCGGATGTTCGACAGACTCCAAGAACATATAAGTAGTATGTGTGTTTGTTCAAACGTTGTAGTTAGTTAAACCGGCTACATTCTTAAGGTATTATCTACCATAATGCTCTTTTTGCAAGCAGTTGCTTCTCGGCTCGAAACTGTCAAAATATCGGAACCTTTTCGTGCTCAATATATTTTTTATTATTCGGTTTTTTTTCGAGGATGAATTCTCTTTTGTCCAATCAGATACTTGCATATAAAGGCTAAGCAGTGGGTCCTGTGCATTCAGAACACTTATTGGACGACAACTATCTGGTCTATGTTTACATTATGGTCTTTATGTAAGACACGACTAATTGGGAAACTAAAAGTGTTGTAACTATAGCCAAGACATTGCTATTTCTAGGTGGTCTTTAACACAGGTTCGGCTGTATATACATGCAGTTTTTGGACCGTGACTTCATGTTTAAGCCCCAAAGAAAGGATTCAGTAATGATAACAGAAACGTAGTGAAGGTCAGGACGATTCATATGTTCAATATGTTTAGGTATTTACTATTGTATTATATGACGATTATTTACAACAAGATTAAAAGATAGGACACACTTTTAAGTTATCTGATAATCATGATTTACTCGTAGCTCTAACGAGACAATTAAAAACGAAACAGAGAAAATACATGTACCTAATAACAATTTACAGTGAAGTCGCGATAAGTCGAACACGTGCGAATTTGAATATATCGCTTAACTATTCGAACCATTCTTCTCTTAATATGGTTTTATCATCTGCTCGCTTTTCAAAATAAACATTTGAGTATAAATAAATTTCTAAGCTGAAAATACATAAATGAATTAAGCCTAAACCGAACTATATCTTGAACAAGACTGTTACTCTTAGTCATTTATTGGTCCTTTTCGACTATCGAGTTCGCTGTACATCTTTGCACGAAGGTCAAAAACAGGCAGTAAATGTTTCAGGTGAGCATTCGCCGTCCGTCTAAATGGTATCATTATATACCCAGACATATCTTCAGCATCTGACGCATTCGAAGCAGACGACTTTCGAAGCATTGTTACAATAAGACAACTTTCTTGTAATGACCACTGTCGGCATATGCCACACTCTTTACAACTATCTCGATCTTATTATTTCGATGTTCTATATCTTATATATATTGTTTGTATGTTGATAATATTATATCATGGAAAAAAGGCAATACTCCTAACATACCAAATACATATAACGCATTTGAGATAGATAGCTGTCTCATCTTCAAAAGAAAGTTATATCAGAAGAAATTATAAACCCGATTTATGAGAGTTAGATAAAACAAATCAATCAGAAATCATAAGTGACTCAATTTGGACAATTTGGCAATTTCTATATTGGTTTCACTTAAAGCTGTAAATCTGGTTTTAAATCTCTCACACCTATCACTTTGCCACATACAATGCCTGACCGTAATATTAATTAAACCATACTTTAAAAACTGCTGAAAGCGTTGTCAAAACCATATAAACAAATGAGCGGTGCTTCTACAAAACTCAACATTAACGTAACAAAATACATGTCTAGCAAACAATGTCTGCGCATCCATGCTAAAAATCAAAATAGATATTGCTTTACATACATTTAGTCACTTCTTCTGTGGTTAATTGGTAAACAGTGAAGAGCCAGATCAAACGTCGCAGATACGCTGGGTGAACAGAGGTCCAGATAAGGTGGCGTATTCAGCTCTTTTTTCCCACAATGTCTCTCTTATTATACAAGCAAACCCTATGTTGTGGAACTCAAAAAAATCGTCTCACAGAGACTCTGAGAACGCTGTTTTGAGTACCCACATCATAGGGTTATATGGTAAAAAAAGGAATTTAGAACATGCAAAATGCCCTTTATCTGGAGCCCTGGTGCATTTCAACAACGTTCGTCGCAAATGCCTTACGATTGTGCTTTTTTCGCGGAACGCCGCTCAGAACAAACTAAAATCAACTCACGCATGACAGTAATAGCTCTGCCGGGCTCGGAGTTCAGATCACAATGTACGGCTACCAGTCCAGATGTTGAACCGGTTTCGTCCGGATCGATGTCGACATTGGAGCTGTTTGTTAACCCTCTTGAAGCCCACTCAGCACATGTTCTCGCTAGAATAGAGATTGCTATATTGAAGTTAACGCAGCTTCCAACACTATTTCAGATAATAGTAACTTTCCATTTCGACATATTTAAACAAAGTCATTATAAATCGCGCCTGTAGCTCGCAGTATGTACAATTCTGTATTACTTTTTACGAGGGTCATTCTTCTACAAAATTGATAATCATGTGCTTCAGACGAAACCCGACAAACTTGTTTCACGAGCTTTTCACGTGAGCACAACCAGGTCACCTAGAATCAACAAGCAGTATTACATTAATATCGAGTTATACCGCTTGTCATTAAGTTTAGTCAAATATACTGGTCGAAATAGTACATGAAAATTATAAAAGTCGACGAAACATCTGAAATTAGAACGTACATTATCAAAGTGTGCCATTGGTTTTTTTTTTTTTTTTTGTATTCAAATATTCAAACACTACAATTTATAACAAGCAATTTAATTCATATTAAAACAATTAGATGAGACAGAGAGAGGCAGCGAGATAGAGACATAAGAGAACCTTAATGAACAAATAAATAATATTTTCCTCACTGTCTTATCAATCTAGAGACGATTAAAACGAAATGACGCAATGTGTGCGAGTATATTGCGCTTGCTTATTTATGCATATTGGTATATTGCTATGTGAGCGTTGTGAATGTGTGTTTGCGAGTAGTCCTTTATAGTTTAGGTGCATACGATTACTTTTCTAGATTTTGACAGATATGTTAAATGCTCAACATTTATGGAGCGTGTACTTGTAATACGATTTATACAGAGCATAGGAAATAGTTGAAGTCATTATATTTCTATACCCCGGGTTTGTAGCCAACAATCAGCGATTTTAAATTTGTTATTTCTTATTTCTTCGCTATACCCAATTAAAGAAAAGAATAGTTTTATTTTATTCCAAAAGTGTTGATTGCTATCCAAAAGAGAGTGCTCTATGTGTTTGCGTACCCACAAGCTGAGCATAGATCACTTTCTGATATTTTTTTATTTCTAAAAGTTTTCTTTTGTAAAGATGATATTATTTATCAATGTGTATTTAAACTGTTTGATTTTGTTATGAGCACTGTTTTTGTGAATCGAATAGTACACTTGTGACCAGCCAATCTGAGCATTAAGAGTATCGTTCCAAAAACTATGAATGTATGGTTTTTAAAGTAGAAGTTTCTAAATATTGATATGACGTCGTTATTTGACAAACTGCAAAAAATGTGTTCATCTCATATAACTAATTTATGTTTAATTTATGTTTAATTTGTGTTTGACTAGAAATATTTAATTTCAAAATTTGCTTCAAAGTAGAAGGCATACATGACTTAATCATATTTAATTCTCTGATCAAATCACATTTATCTTTCAATTTATGTAATGATTTTGTTTCGCATATATTTGCCATTATCTGAAATTATGTCGCATATGAAAATTATTCCAGAATCAATCCATCTATAAACATTAGAGATTTGTTCGATTTATTTTTAATTTTGTTATTGCCCCACAGCAGCCTGCTTTCTGATATTATATAATGTTTCATTTATTCTCTCCTTATTTGTTATTTTCCTCAATTCGATCCACAATTTTAAGATATCTGAGGAAAACGTTGACAGTTTGTATTGTACTTTTGGTAGAGTTTTAAGTTGATCAAAATCCATGTATAAAATTAGAAGATTTTTCCTGTATTGGTTGTAATAAAATTTAGCTTTTTCTTGGCAGTTAAAATTTTCGGTAGTAGAAGTCTTTTAATGCAAGGTTTAGATACATTTGATGAATAAATTAATATCGACCTGTTCAATACCCCCATCATACTGTTTTACCTATTAAGGTTTTTCGTTTGATTTTCTCTCTTTTTTAATCCCATAGTAAATTAAAGAACATTTTGTTTAATGCGTTAATTACATACTCGGGTACATGTAATGGTTGGAAAAGATACGTGATTTTTGGCAACAGTATTAACTTTACCATTTTTGATTACCCAAAAATATTAAGATGTCTTCTATTAAGGTTACTTATTCAATTTATACAGTCTTCTAATTTTGTATCTCAGTTTTTTTTCTCGCTAATGACTTTGTTTGTTGAAAAATGAACTCCGAGAGCTTTTATTTCAGTTTCACATTTAATATCATCAATACTGTGATTCGTGTTTTTAGATGAGCCTATCCATATAATTTCCGTTTTGTTTTTGTTAAGTTTTAGACAGGAATGTTCCCCAAAGATTTCAATAATTTGAAGTGCTTTGCGGATGTCAGTATCAGTTTGTAGGAATAGAGTAGTGTCGTCTGCTAGTTGAGTAATTTTTAAATATTAAGTGGGGTCATTCTTTACTTTTACTCCTTGAATTGCCTAATAGATTGATTAAGATCAAATTTTCGCGATTTATAACAATTATTTAATACATTTGATGTGGTGTTAGGTAGTCTTAATCTAACTTATGAAAGATTCACAAAAGCCATACACTTCTAGGACTTCAAACACAAAATTCCTTTCAACAGTATCGAATGCTTTTCGAAATTCTCAAATTAACAGTGAACATCTGATTTTAATGTATCTTTGCTAATGAGTGTTGATAATCAAAGGCAAGACTTTTGGCAGACGTTTTGTTATAACACGTGTTCCTATTTTGTATATAACATTTAGGACAGAAATTGGACGCCAATTTTCAATATTTTCAGGGTCTCCTTTTTTAAAGATCAGTGATATTATACTATGTTTTTGTATACTTGATAACTGTCCTTTATAATAACATAAGTAAGTGATTCGACTACAATATTTTCTAATTTTGACCTACATTTGTTAAACAAATCTACGGTAAGACCATCATTTCCGGGACTTCTGTTTGATTTTATCTCAATTACAGCATGTCTAAATTTGTCTGCAGATAGCGGACGTTTGCAGAGATTTGCAGGGTTATTATTTAGTATATTTTGTACATTAACCTTTGAGAGGTATGAATTTATTTCGTGTATATATGAATTGTTTGAAGAATAAAGATTTTTGAAAAAGGTTACTTCTTCATTTAGAATCTCAGATATAGAAGTAATTTTCCTATCACCTACTTTAAGTGATGTTATTGTTTTACGTGTTTGTCTGGATTTTTCTAGATTTAAGAAGTACTTTAATTTGGTTTTTCTTTCATCATAAGATTGTATACGTGATCTTACTTTTTCTGTATATATTGTTTCTATTTCACTTTCAAGTTGATGAATGTCGTCTGTATTGGCACTATTTTGTTCATTCATAGTTTTAAGCTTTAATTCTAATTATGTCAGTTTGATTTGTGTTCCTTTAGATTTTAAAATTGAATATTGTATTGTTGTATCTTTAATGTAACATTTCAGTAATTTCCACGCTGTTTGTGCATTTCAATTATTTGTGTTATGTTTTAAAATCTAGTAACGTTGACGTGATTAAATATTGAATAACTTTTATATAAGCATCATCAGTTAATACAAAAATATTCATTTTCTAATAGCCATTACCTCTATTGTTAGTTGTTTTGATTTTAAGAGAAACAGATGCATGGTCTGTGCTATTGATTTACGCAGTTCTGAATATTGAACAACAAGTTAATTTTTGTAAAAGCCAAAAATCTATTCTGGTTTTTTTCTATTCAATTTTTTCGTCTCCAAGTGAATTTCTCTGGATTATTAAGTCTACCTATATCTACAAGTTCGAAATGATTAAAAAGATTAGTAAGGTTTTGCACTGGTGCGATTTTTATCTTTGAGCTTGAAGTTACTCTGTCTTGTTTTGTAAGAACGTCATTGAAATCTTAACCAATAATGAGAACTCCTTCTATGTTATTTTCGATTAGATTTGATATTGATTTATAAAAACTCATTTCTTATCCTTTCTGTATTTGGTGCATACATATTTAAGAATGTGAAGGTATTGGCATTGATAGTGCTATTCAGAATAATATATTTTCTGTTTTGGTGGCTTATATGCCTAATACTTTTAAACTGAAAAGTGTGTTCCCTGTAAGTATATAATATCAGGTTTTTTTGTTGATTTATCCACTCATTAAGTCCTATTCATTTTGAATAATCTAAGTGTGGCTTTGTTTAGAAACATACGCAAAGAAGATTTTCATCTAGCTAAAAAGCTCTTATGGGAATTCTATTGTGCAAAATGCTATTTTTCAATGGTGGGTCAAGGAATTCAAAGAATGTACGTTTACAAGGGTGACATATTTCAAACGTTTATGATGAATGAAAAAGTGATCGAAGACAATCCTCCAGTATATTATTTAGAGCCAAATCTTTTGAACATTTTCTCTTATAATTATTACAATTATAAAGCTATGCTAACTCGGAGCTGTTCTTCGTCCACGTTTATGAGCCTAGCCCCGATAGCTGAGTCGATACCGACGCGGGCCGTCAAACCAGTGGATGCAAGTTCGAATACCAGCTCGGCCAACATTCTTTCCGACGATTGACAAAAGTCACTGTGACAAGGGACATTCGTCGTTCACTTATGGGGTAACAGTCTATGTGGAAAAGCAGCAATCTGCTTGGAAATTATGTTGTGCGGAGTACTAGTGTGAGAAAAATAGGAAACACATGGGTAGGTGACCTTGCCGTCGTGATATGACTAAGAAATTGTTGAAACGGCAAGTAACCCACATCAATCAATCGTCCACGTTTATACTGGGGAAGTGAAGTCTTTGTGTTACACAACATGGCGTTTCCTGGCCAATTTACCAGTACTGACGGTATGTTTCGATCCTGACATCGATGCACCAGTCCACAACCCAGCGTTTCCTGGATAATTTACCAGTACTCACAGTATGTTTTGATCCTGACACCGATGCACAAGTCTACAACACTGTGTTTCCTAGATAATTTACCAGTTCTCACGGTATATTTTGATCCTCCTGACATCGATGTACAAGTCCCCTACACGGCGTTTCCTTGGTAATTTATCAGTTCTCACGGTAAGTTTGATCCTGACACCGAAGTACCAGTCCAGAGCACGGCGTTTCATGGATAATTTACCAGTACTCACGGTATGTTTAATCCTGACACTGATGCACCAGTGCACAGCACGGCGTGTCCTGGCTAATTTAACAGTACTCACGGTATATCTTGATCCTGACACCGATGCACCAGTCCTAAAAATCATGAGCGCCAATGAGGAAATCCACTACTGCAAATTTTAAATTAATTTGGTATGGAGATCGCATTCTGGTCTCAAGTTCCCGAAACGGATGCTCTAACCACCATTCCAATGACACTTTGATTGCTTGATTTATTGATTGATTGGTTGGGGTTATATACCTTTTCAACAATAATTCAGTCATACCACGACGGCCAGTTAACCTACCAAAGTATTTCCTTGACCTTCGCCGACCAGTACTCCACATCGACTTTTGTCAACCGGAACAAAAGTTGACCGAGCATGGGAGTGGAACTCACAATCCTTGGATTGACAGTCCGCGTCGCTACTGACTGAGATACCGGGACCATACACCACGAAAACGGTTTGACGGAACTAAACATTATTACTTTCGTTTACATTAACCCTTCAGGATTTCGGTATTCACATACAATGCACGCGTCAGTACGATCGAAAGCCTACGTAAAACCGATATAAAGACATCCATATAAAGCTCCTCCCTCACATATCATGCTCAAATGTTAAGTGTCATATTATAATAATAAAATACATTGATTGAGGTATTGATTGGGGTTTAACGCCATTTTCGATACCTTTTCAGTCATACCAAGTCGATCCGTTCATCTACGCATGTGTTTCTCGGCGTTCTCACAGCAGTTCTCGACACAACAAGTATTTCGATGTAACTGACTGTTTTACATCAATGAACTGGACGCCCATTGTTGCAAGACGAATGACGCTTGTCGGAAGTGGGGTTCGAACTCACGGTACATGGATTGACAATCACGTCGCTACCGATTAAGCATCTAAGGCTCGGCAATAACCAATACAACCAAAGTAAATAACAACATAAAATGATTTGATGTTAGCTAGGTCAACACAAACCGTGAGGTGTGCAACTGAAGATATGACAGCTCTCTTCTTCATCGGTTGTCCCAATGCAGTCCAGCAAAGCTGACACCATGTCACAGGTTCGAGTTCGAGTCCTTAATCCGCCACCGCATGTACGGCTGCATGTCGACCAGGCCGCCCAAGGATTCCAATGGCCTGCCGATAAACAACTTACATAATTAAAAGTATTTTACTACACACGAACTGCAAGTGTCCATATTGCACTCCATCCCACCGATTGAAATCGTGGAAAGTATTTCCATTGTCGCAATATCGCGCCAGTTTCATATGATAACAACTTACCGTGTCTTCAATAGAAGACTGCTTTAGGCGTTAACTGTTTTTATCTTATCTAATATATCACCGTTATGTCACGTTTTAGATAAAACATAATTTCGTTAGAAAACATTAAACAAACCTGGATGTTGTCATGGAAAAAACAAAATAGCTGTTACAATATTAATATAAATTTTACCTTTTTCAGGCGTTTTTTTTTAATGTAGATGCCTTTGACGCCTTTAATGAGCAAGTTGCAACAATGTTTTCAACAGTACTCTATTAACTCTTTCCCTTATATAGACGCCTTTTGACGCCTCTGCAGCAGACGACTTTTGAAAACACGGTGGCAAAGGTGAAATTGCTTATGATGAGCAATTTCACCATTTGCCACAATGTTTTCAACTCTATTTAGTAATTAAACTGTCATTAATTGAGATTTGTCACATTTTTGCAAAGATGATTTCAAAGTCATCTGCTGCAATTTTATTGTTAGTGGGAAAGATTTAAAGAGTATTACACTACTTCTGTATTGGTGTTTACAAAGTCGTCTGCTACTGATTTATTGTAAGTATCAATTAAAATCGAATTGAATACTGATACAGTCAGCATTTTGTCACGGCAGTTCACGTGATATTAGAAATACAATATATGTTTACAACTAGATAGCGAATAAGAAAGATTCCGACATGACTGCACTGAGGCACAGACTGAGTAATTGCCGATATGCAAAGTAGATGCAGAATTTTAGAAAATAAAAAAATAAAATTATATATTTTCTGTCTGGTACACTCGATTCCCGAACGCGGTGTCTGCATAACAAACACAAGCCATGTGATGCATGGGAACCGGGTAGTTTTAAACGATTTTACTGTAGGTTTGTTTGTGATACACGAAGATGGGCGTGGCCTAAACTATTATCTCCAATCTATGTATTGGTTCCCAAGTCCCGACGGTAGATCTTTGGTGTTATGGGGCAAATGTATGAGACTCTAGATACATTTTAAAGACAATTGAATCATCGTTCTCATAAGTATGTTGTCATTATTAACAATCGCAAATGATTCAAAAGCACGCCGATAATATTAATGTATTATCAAAAGTGCCTGCAAGTCAAATGTTACTTGACAGAACACGGAGAGATCGAAGGGCAGTTGCTAGGTATTTCATATAAACAAACTTATCTTAATGGCGATGTCAGTTTTATTAGTCTGTTTCACATCCTCTGTTGGGATACCATAACATTCTTTGTTGGCAATAGCAGTTGCGCAATAAGGTTTCGGTGACTCCAGAAATGTCCAGTTCATTAAGTTGAATATGGTGGGTCAAACTAGTGTTTTGATCCGTATGTTTTCTCATTCATGAAATACTCGCTTAAAGTACTAGCTAGTCCTTCCTTTTTATACAGGGTATCAATCGACAATAGCATACATAAGACTGTCAGTTTATCAATGCACCAAGACGATTGTAGGGCGTACAGTTTCTAATCAAAAGTTAAATGTTAAAAGGATTCAACTTCCTTAACAATACCAACCTTTTTCGTACCTGGCTATGGACCTCTTGGCCCCAATGCGAAAACTGTTCAAATTCGCTCCAAAAACTACGCAATAAATCTTATTATATACGCCATTACATGCGAAATATGATATTCGGAGATATTGACATAAAAAATATAAACGATTAAATAATATTATTTTTTGTTTATTAAGATTTTGGAAATAAACGTTATTGTCTGTCTTTACAGATGTTTGTACGACTTGGTGACAATAGGGAAGATCCTGATCTGAGTGCTTTGGGCACATCTAATCCTGTTATTTCTTGGTCGCAATGCCCTGTAGGGCATTTTTCGTGTGACCTTACCCACTAATAATACATTCTAGACTCAGAAAGCATTTTTCTTACAAGACATACAATATATAATTCACATTGATCTCGCAGACGACTTAGACTCTGACCATCCGCATACGTTCATGTTGAAAGTCCCGTGTTCAGAACCTGATATAGACACCGATGAAGACACAAAAGCTTTACTTCGTAGACGCTCATTGATCTATTCATACAACTGTCTAAAATCCTATCAGGCATGCCATTCATTGAGTCACGTGATTCCTTTTAAACCAATCAGATCGAGCGATTCACAGTGCATTTGAACCAGCTGCAATTATTGAATGATGATATACCGAAAGAATCTCAAACATTATGTGTATTTTATAACATATGTTTATACTTATATACCCCCATAACATCATTGTTTTCATATTATTTATTGTTAATTTAGCAAAGCTTTGTGAGTTTATTTATTAATCTCCAACAGGAGAAATTAAAAGGAATAAATAAAAAAGTGTTATTATAATAATTATTATTATACCTATCATGACGTACATCAATGCTCCGGTTTCGTAGTCAAAATCACCGTAACGTTCGCTGCATTCACGACAACGTCCAGTACTCGACGTGAAAGAGAAACACTTGCAATCATCGTTCAGGGAGCAGAACATCATACACTGTGAAGGCGATGATACTATCTTGTCGACAGCGACTTTGCCTTGTAGACACAACCGGTTTCCTAGTACAGGGTCAAGCGCAGACTTGTCAAACGTGAGCAAATCCTGCTCCCGTGCATTTGTAAAATGCTTCAGCAAAATACAAACGAGATATAAAAACAGTGCCATTCCAATGGATCCTGCGAAATATGTAAGAACATGCAGCGTTAACCCTTATGCCGCTGAATTCCTAGAATATGTATCACTATCCTCAATTTAAAACACTTTCTCTGCTCACACAGAGTAGACTCGGGATGACTCGAACATATCGTTTATCTCGAGCATTTATCTAGGTCGCGAACCCACTATATAATATATATATATCATATATATGAGCCCTTCCACGAATAAAAAACATTATTGACTCTGCGTAATGTATCGATCCAAATCAGCCTGCACAGTCAGCGCAGGCTGATCCGGGCCGACACATTCCGACTCAGGGGGATAGAGATATAGAGTAATGATTTCTGAAACAGAAAATACACAGGAGGTAAAAATGTATGTGTCCATGAGGCTGATCTGGGTCGATACTTTAAGCAGAGTACATAATGTTGGTTATCTCTCGGAACGGCTCATATATATAGTAAAATAGAAGAAAGACACTACATTGGTTTTAAACGTGCCAGCCGGTTTCGTTTATTCTACTCATCAGGGAAACGCTAATAATGATTAGACACTACATTGGTTTTAAATATGCTTACCGGTTTCGTTTATTCTAATTATCAGCGCTAATTATCATCCTAATCATCAGAGCGACGCTAATAATCATCATTATTAGCGTACCCCTGATTGGTAGAATAAACGAAACCGGTTGGCAATCATAATTATTATTATTATCTGTATTATCTTTATTTTCTCTATGTTTTAAGATTATACAAACAATACAAACGGAAGCAAATTAACCATTACAAAAACAAACATACAAGAAAAGAAAGTGAGAAAGAGAGAAATGTTGAGAGAGTGAGAGAAAAAATGATGCATAATGTATTTTATATACAAGTTCGTTACCACATTAGTGACACTGTGTATTCGACCATTTCTTGACAGAGATAGCGCAGTGATCATTTTTGTTACATTATGATGGATAGTATGGCGGGATTGGGAGAACTATCAATAATGCAAACATGCCCTCCTCTTATCGACATGCTCCCAGCTTTATTCAACCATAGCGTTTGCTGGTGAATAGTATTTATATCAAACAATAGGCCGGAACGCAATATAAATGAGCTGAGCAGAATGAAATGCGCCAGATGCATCCAACTCCTATGAACTAAATTGTTACGACTCACAATAGAGACCGAAATGAAGCAAACCCTCTATCGTAGACGCAAACACGCCCCATACGAAAACGCAAGAAGAGTTGAATACACCACGCTACTATATATATATTGATACATATGAGAACATCCAACAGTCAATCTTAGCCCAAGCGTCACCGGACCGCCACGGCACAGAAACCAGGCGAGAACTCCGTCCGATCAAGGAGATTTGATGAAGGCATGACGCTACAGATCGAACGACGAAGGCCCCCCCATATCCGCTAATAATATATGTTATATATTATACATTGCCCAGATATAATAAAGAAATCTATATGAAAGTTTAACAAAAGCATCATATCCTTCACCTAGCAAAACGCATAATTGATTGACAGGCATGCCAGGTAAACTGTTCACATATTCAACTCTATTCAATGCAGTTCTAAACATATCAATACCAAAGTGTTTCAAAACAAATGTACCGAATTCCATTCGGGCTCTTTGCATAACATCACAATCTACTACAACATTTAGGGTGAAATTAGTTTCCAGGTTGCTTGTATTACATCTTCGACAATCGGGCTTGACATATCCAAGGTAAGCAATAAATTGAGCAACAATGAATCAATATTGTAAAATGTCTGGGTATTTCTTGGCGAACAGCCACACCAGAGACTCTTCTAAACAATACTATTATTGTCTGTATTGTATAAAGTCTGCATGATTTGTTTCACTTTCCCACAGTCATTCGTCATACTCGTTTACTTTGAATTAATATATATTTTTCCACGATGATTTCGAAGGAAAGGTACAACTTGTATAATATCCAACTGTAAATATAAGTTATACCTTTGCAAAATGGAAACCATTTCAGAAATAAAACCGGAAGCCGATAATCCTGTCATATATGAGCTAAAAACATATTTTTTGCAGATGACTCATTATGCAAGTAACACAATTTTCCAACGAGATTTAGCTTTCTCCTTTCTACTTTTGATTAGATCGGCAAAGCTCCAATAAATCAAGTGCAATGTTTGTCCTAGGTCTATGATGTAGGCCCTGTATATGTTTTATACATAATCGATGAGCTCGTTATAATAGACTTAAGTCATTACCAGAAGAAATGGAGAGTAATTCAATTCCAAAGAGCGCTTTCGGAAAAATGACAGAAGTGTATATTTTCTTACAAGTGAATGGTGGATTCAAATCTTTAGAATGAAGGACCATCTTTACTCCTACGCTTTTTATAAACATGCTGCACTGGTACATTGGAAAGTTTATATTTGCTGCTGAGTATTCCAAGATGAACAACCTCTTCTGTCTCTTTCATGTATTCACAACCAATACTCGAAACCTTATTTCTACGAGTGAAACAATGTTTCGATTCGTTAAAAATGACTACCTGACATACCTAACATTTATCAGCATTATATTGATATCTCCATTTACACGAGTATGTATAGCAACTATTAATCATAGTCTGAAGTGAATTCATCGAAAGAGAAAGAAGCGCCATATCGTCGGCGAATGAGGGAGCACAGAAATCAAAGTAATTAATCTTAAAACTAAGATTACTACTAACTAGTATTTCAATTAATTAATTTATATAGCACAAATATAAGAAAGGGGACCATACCCCTCCTTGCCGGGTACCTTGTAATACTCAGAACCAGCCAGAATAATGACCAGTGATTAAAACACGACTATACATATCCGAATGCATGGCTATTACGGTCTTTAATAATGTAAAATCTATGCCTTGTATAGTTTGTATATTAAACCGTCGTGATAAACTCTATCGAATGATTGATGGGCGTCTATGAAACATGAGAAAAGTTTACTATTAATTTCTTTACAGAAGTTGATACTTTCTTTGACTACGAAAGGAGTCATAATATTACTCATATCTTTTCTGAAAACCCCCCTGTAACGGTTGAATAGGACTAGTAATAGCTTTAGAATCGATGAAGAAAACGTAATCGCCCAATAATTATGCGGAATGTCTTTACGTTTTCCGTTACCTTTATGTAATGTAACTACAGTTCCTAGCTTCAAACCATACCTGTACTTTACAATTAGGCAAGATCGACAAATAATGGTTTAACATTAAACCTCCATATAAGATATGTTCATTGTATACAAAGTCATCACCGCACATTTTCCCGTTTTTTAACTCTTTGCTAGCCATTATGACTTCGTCAGATGAGAATTCGTCTAAGTTGTCGCGTGATGGGACATTTTTGTTTTTCTAGTTTACGACTATATCTGATACCCTCAAAAAATTATTATATTGATCGCAGTCGGTATCAGAATACAAAGCAGAAAAGTGCTTTCCCCATGATTCGGTAATATCATTTGAGTTTATCAAAACAAAGTCGTTTAATTTCATTCCATTGCCAACCGTTAACATTTGCGAGCGCGCTTTACGTTAAATAGTCTCCAAAATAAAGCACTATCACAATCGAAAGCATCATCAATGTCTTGGTTGATTTTATTTAAATACGTGTTGAAACAGTGTCTATTCATTTTGCGAAATTCACATTTGGCTTGTTTTTATTCGCGATAACAACTATATCCAACTCCCCTCGGTCTACCCTCCTGTAACCATACATTCCTTTTACGCCTCATAATTGCATGAAACTGTTTCAACTTCAGACCAGTAAGGTTTTAAATACGGTCTTAATTTAGCCTTAGGAAAACATAAGTCCGACGACGTTTTAATACAAGCAACGATAGTTTCAGAAAACTGGTCAATGGACGTGTATGCGCAATCGGCCGGTAATGCAGATATATTATCATAAGTTAATATGGTAGTTGTTTAGCTTATTCCATTTAATCGGAACGATATAAGGCACAGGATATGTATGGAAATATTCGGGTATTGTAACTCCGATAATAATCGGACGATGAGAAGAAACAGTAAGGTAATTATCACCGACAATTTCACAGTACCGTACAAAATCCATGCATTCAACGGGTATAAGCACATGATCTAGCAGAAATTTGTGTCTACAGTCATAGGACACATAACTTGCATTAGATCCAGAACATAGCTCACTGGTTATCACTAAAGTTTGACGCTAATTGCTCGAGTATTAATCCTCTATTGTTAACGTTTTTGATGAACATTTGACCACATAGATGAGGATTAAAATCGCCTATTACCTTACCGCGGTCTGCATATAAGCTAATCAAGTCGCGCAACATTTTAACTTTAGCTTTATTAAATATTTTTGGCATTGAGATAAACTGCTTTTCATTAACTCTATTTCACTTAAACAGTAACTGTTTACATCTTGATTGTTATTAATGCTGTCTACCTTATACTAGCATAAACATATCATGGGCTAGCTTCTTTGATATGTTATCGCCATTAGTTCGGTTTATGAACCTTTTAGCAGCGTTTTGATGGGGTAATGATATCCCTATGAGTTTCGGAAAGCTTCTAATGCCGATTATCACATTTCTTCCAAACGGTCTTCTCGACCGACAGATTCTGCTATGACGCGTGAAATAAAATCTGGTTCAGTCAAGCTGACAAAATACTCTTGTAGTTAAGTAATTAACGGCCAATTTCTATTTCGTGGCGGTCATGAATACTCGTATATGCTATTGAAAAGGTCGTGGACATTATTGTCTGTAACGGTAATTATGTCTGCCCTGAGTATTTGCTTCCTGAATGTTTGAGATCCATCGTCACTGTAATATTGAGAATTTTGACTATGGCCAACATTTGTTGAAACGTACATTTGTCCCGGTGTGGGCTGGGTGTAGATTTTGACAAAGATCAGCCATCTTGAAGTCAATTTTTTGTTATCAGATACTGCTATGTATGAAAGTAGATTATGTTTCCAGTAGCCATTATACAATGTCAGTAAACCATTGCTGTATTCATGATAATTGACTGTTATAATTGAAAAGCGCTCACCTTAATACAAAAAATATTATCCTCTCTTCCTAAGAAAAGAGGAAATCCCTATTAGTCCAATTTTATATCACTGCATCACTTCATTTTCCATATTAGTCATTTAATGTCAAGTGCAAACATTCACACAGATGCATAATCGTTTAAATCCAAGATTTAATACTTAAATACGATTATTTTGTAAATTATTTTGTCCCAGGTACCATTCTCGCTACCAGCTCAGACCGGAACCGGAAAGTTGCTACGCTGTTTTCAAAAGACAAATCCATTCCAGGACGTGGTTCGAGTTAAAAAGATAAATCATAATGCTCACATGTTAATTTTATTGCACGTCCATTGTTTATTCAGTTTTAGAAAAGAACATCAATGGAAAAGATCTCGAGATTGAGACGAAAATAATATTTAAAATATCACATAAGTACTGTATGTATTCTAAATATTAATTCCACTGTCCATCATATATGTATATCATTATCATCTTTTGTTTTAAATAGCTTTTCATGTAAGTATTAGTAATATATTGTGACGATCAATCATGAACATATTTCTACAAAATATGTGTTCAAAGGAGGCATTGTTCTTCGTGGGAAATATTCTCACAATTCCCACAAACTTGGTATCAGCTTTAATAATTATGAAAGGTTATCAGTTAAATTATTCATTTATAAAGGTAAATATGGTATAGAGTAAATAGTAACACTAAAATGGAATGACTGGTGTTTAACGCCGTTAAAACAGTTTCCAGTTATATCACCATGCTTTTGTTTCCTGGTGTTTCATGCACCACTACCCAACACACCATGCTTCCCAACAACTCTTTCAAACCAATTGGTGGAAGACAAATGATGCTAATCAAAACGAATTTTGTCAATTATCGGAAAGAATCAATTGTCGTGTCTGGTTTCGAACTCTCAACGCCAACTTTTACAACAAATCTGTAGTAGACGACTTTGAATTATCTAGGTAAAACTTTTGAAAATCTCTAGTAATTTAAATATTATTCCTGAATATAGTTGAAAACATCATGGCAAATCGAGACATTGCTAATCATTTTGCCAAGATGTATTCACAGGTCGTGTGCTGCACAGGTGTCAGAAAGCGTATTTATGTAGGAAAGGGGTAATATGACGAATCTTGGTAAATTAGTGCGCTTCAAAATATAGAAACTGATAAACATAATAACCCTTAAACCCAACGCAAAAGCTTAACTTAATGTGTTAAAGATAGTTTAAGAGAAATTATTTTAGAAACTATCTAAAAAAAATACGCATTAACTTTAGAAACTGACATAAAAAATATATGTTTGAACCAAAGAAAAAGTAAAAAATAAGTACGTTTTTTGCAAAGAAATATGAAATTTCAAGTAAATAAACTGGCTAAAATAAATACATTTACTGTTATTGTAAATACTCCAAAAACAATACGTCTTTTCCTGTCCTTCCTTGCTTGTCTGTTATCACGCACTCACGTATGGTAAAAACGCATGATTTCCGTTCAATGTAGCAGCTGGGTAGCTCACGGTTTGTTACTGATCGTACTAGATTTGAAAGAGCTGTAACTTGATTGGCGGATTGGTTACCGTTTGCTACAGTTAAATTTCATTGGACGTAGGGATATAATTCTGGGTAATGCGCGGAACATCTACGGTAACGGACACGTGATTACGATGATCCCCTGCCAATGTTCAGATCAGTCAACACATTTGCGACGTGTGATCGCGATCCCCACTGCTCGCTATTTGGACCTACAGTCATTGCAGACGGATCTGGAGACATATCATTATACTATACAGATTTTACAAGTGAATGACGCTCTGCACGTAATGAATTAGTTCTTCGTTTTCCATAATGTTTTAAATCTTCAAAGTTGCTCCTTCGTTTATGGAAAGATTCCGTATGTTTGACTATATGCTTGTCTGCAGCAGATTTATTGCAATACCCTTCAAAATCATGGAAGGCTTTAACAAAAGAAAATACAGTCACCATTTTAAAAAGGCTACATAACACCAACACAAGCAAACCATTGACAACTGGAAAGGGTAAACAAATAGAAAATTCACGCTTAAGAACTCTACAGCAGAAATACACACCTTTGGACATTTATGACAGGTACAGACTAAGATCTTTCTGCACATTCGAGTTTTCTAATCCAAATGTAAACGGTGTAGTCAGACGCTTCTCGAATTAATGTGTAGCCTATTGACACACGGTGTACATGCTGACCACACTAAGCCGATGTGCATATTGATCTTGGTCTGTACTGGTGACACTTATCATAAGTCTGCTTTTCACATGGCACAACGCATCAGATAAGGTAAAAGCCTAAAGTATTGTATGGAATATTCATCTGTAGATATTTAGAAACCGAAGCTGCGAATAATTTATTATGCTTTTAACGAGATTACATGAAACTAATTGCCTACTTAATGGTTGCGAAAATACACCACAAACAACTTTTAAACTCTTGAATTGTAAAATAAGTTCGCATAAAAATCGGTTTTGTTGAGTTTTCCAATGAAAATAGTCTTACACTCAAATACCATGTCTTACATGTAGCTTGTTAATTTTACATTAGAAGAAAACTATTTTATCAATACAACAATTGATTGGTTCTTTGGGTTTTACTGCGATTTCATTGTTTGTCCAGTTAAATCATGTCGTTTCCTGGGTAGTTTACCAGTACTACTGGTCCATTTATTCTGACACCAGCCAGTCAGTCGTAAGCATAATCCCGCAACGCTGCGCGACATGTAGGTCAACCAAAACATTTTAATTGTCTTTGGTATGACCCGGCCGGGGATCAAACCTGCTACCTCCCGCATATACTTTTATTAACAATGAAAGAACTCCAAACTAAATGCGCGCATGTTTATTTTCTTTGTAATATGTTTACTCGTTCCCTAACGCAGTCACGTATTCTATTTTTCTTTATATTTTCTTAAATTTTTCATCTTACAGCAAATACATTGGTCACTGTCAGATAAAATACTGTTGCACACGTTAATGGAGAGAATTTTGAATAAGAACTTAAATGTGATGTTTGAATATGAAAAAAATAAGTTTTACTTTTGTGTAACATCTTTGCTGTATGTGAAGACGTTCAATGTACTTTTAAATCAGTGCCACCTGTAACACAATGAGGGTAAAGGTACATGTGAGATATTAGATCCATGAGGGTATAACTATATACGGGATATCACGTGTATACGTCGCCAGCCCTGTAGTATATAAATGTATGTTTTTGTGGAAGCGGGAGAGAGATTTGCATAGATAGAGGGACATGCAGAGATAAGGAGGAGACGTATGGGCTCTCTGGTCAGTCACGCGAGACAACATGAGCATTACAATGACATAACATTTCACGTTGGAGATAGTTAAATGTCCTTGTTTATGGAGTATTTTTCTCGTCCCACCGCAATGGTGGTGTCGTAGTAGAGCGTCCGTCTTGAGTGCGACAGGTCGCGGGTTCGATCCCAGGTAGGCTACCAAGGACTTTAACAATGGTTGCCCTTCTTGGCGCTCATCGTTGTAGGGTAAGCATTACGACTGACTGGCTGTCGACGGGATGAATGGACCAGTGGTACTTGTAACTCACCAAGGAAATAGTTGAAACTGGCTTAAAACACCAATCAATCAAGCCTTTATTAATGATGGAGTTCGAATCTTTGGGATTATTAAACTCCATCAGTGCGGGTGTTGATATTCTAAAGGTCCTAAAGTGTTCATATCGACTGTGATAATTTCGTCCATTGGTGGAACACAAAAGGCGCTTGAAACACTGACCTTTTGTCAATCATTTGTTGGAATGACTGGCCGAGCAGGGGTTTGAACTAACGATCGCTGGATTACTTAATTGATTCAATGGAGTTTAACGCACTTTTTAACATTTTTCAGTCATATCACGGCGACTAGTTCACCTTCTCACATGTTTCATGGCTTTCTAACACCAGTTCTCCACACAGCTCTAGTCGCTCTCGGGGCCGGCTCCCTGGATTACCGTTACCGACTTAGTAATCGCGACTAAAGAAGACCTCAAACAAAGATTTTAAATAAACAATATACGCTCTGTTTGGTAGATCGTCGACCTCGGGTTCGGGAGGTCGCGGATTCGATCCCTAACCGAGTCATACGAAATGCTTTTAAAAAATGTATCCAATGCCTTTCCATAAAAATCCGTGATAAAACTAGAAAATCGTTGAAATCGACGTAAAACACCATACAAACAAAACAGGTCACTTGTCCAAATCCTATAAAGAGCTCTAGATAAAAAGCGTGTTTTATGATCTTAAATTCTTATTTGACCTCCAAAACCTTTGTTGTTTGTACTCAAAATAATCCTCTCGGAGCGACGATTCTTTTAAGTACCCATAGCATAGGTTTTAATAAGTGGTAAGAGAGATATCATATAAGGAAGACCTATTAGTCCTCCTTGTCTAGTCCTCTGCTATATCAGTGAATCAGTTGGACTCTATCAGCGCCAGTGGTGATATTATTTGGAGACCAACGTGAAGACATCGACTGTGATAATTACCCCCCCCCCCCCCCCCCCCCCCCCCCCCCCAAATAAGGTGAAAATGGGTCGTCTGGCTCACTTGAACATTGTCTGATGCATCAATACCCCGTTTTTGCCTG
This sequence comes from Serripes groenlandicus, assembly GCA_031761405.1. Taxonomy (NCBI): domain Eukaryota; kingdom Metazoa; phylum Mollusca; class Bivalvia; order Cardiida; family Cardiidae; genus Serripes; species Serripes groenlandicus. The sequence continues at coordinate 47,759,072 of JASEVX010000011.1, read as the reverse complement.
ATTCGGCTTAAGCATAACAACAAGAGAAAGTTGATGCAACGCATCAATGTTGCCGGAAATCCATACTGCGGTTATGCATAGAACGTGAAAAAAACAGTTATCAACTGCGGCGCATATTGGAATACAGGGGGTGGGGTCAAATGAAAATTTATAATATTTTGCATTTGTTTGTCAATGAAGTGAATATCATTCATTGAAATAGAATTGAATCATTTCATTGTTTATGATCAATCTCCATTCTGAGGTAGGTTTACCGTACACACAGCCAACCAATTATTGATCATAAACAGTCACGGAAATGAATAATCTTGCCAGGTATACATTGTAGTGCTTTCATTAAGGTCTCTTTTAAAGATTTGTGAATTCCACATACAATTTTCAAGATTTTTTTGTTAGATTATTTGAAGTTTATGATTTGTCAATAAAACCACAAAATCGATAATTTGGAATTTGCATGCATTAAAAAGTCATTTTTCATTTCTCCTGTTAATGGCAACATTGGACACCTTTGCAGCAAACTACTTTTAAAACAATGAGAAAAGGGTTAAATTGCCGAAGACATGAGTTTTTCTCTTTTTCTCAAAATGATATGAACTTGGCATCTTAATTATAATCATACTTTCACACACATGTAGTCGAATATGTTTATAATGAAATTGTTGTATAATTTCAATCTTGATTACAAACGAAAACTGAACCCTTCAACATGTTAATTTATGATTCTTTCCTTCTTTTTTTATATTAAAAAATAGCAAACTATTCTATAAGGAGGAGCACCCTTGTGCCAATGATGCAAACAACTATGCAGAGTGAGAGCAACATGCATATAGGGAATCTAATGACACATTCAAAAGTGTAAAGTACGAAATTAATTAGGTACGAAACAACCCATTCGTGAACCGTTCTCCTTTGCAGAATTGTCATCTTTATATTCGCTTAGAGAGTGTTCATTCAAAGTCATATTTCTATCAAAAAATCAGTTTTATCTTATAAACATCATAAATCACCTATAATTAACTATTTAAGGTTGTGAACACTTAGGGTTTTGAGCATCTTTGAAAGTTTTCCCACGTGTGTCAATTTCTTTCCTTCGTAGCGTAACATAGCATAGAATGGTTTCGAAAAGAAATTAAGCGAAGTACTCTGCATGATTTCCAAAAAAAAACCAGCATGTGTGAGAACAGTACAAGAGATATGTACATGTAAATAATTGTAGTTTATGTTTTATTGAATGATTTAAGTCGTTGTGCTGATTAACAAACATTGCGACTAATCAGAGTGCAGGTATTATTTTTCGATTCTAGAGTAGAAACAGTCTATACATTTTACTTTTTAAGACATAAATTCAGAAATATTATATGAAATCTACACAAATCAAGACATTAAAAACACGTTCTGTAATGAACAATAAATATTAAAAAGACAAATCAACGTTATTTTATGGTGATATTGTTATTGTTTCGATACTTGAACATTACTGTATGTTGCAAGTCTATTCGGGGACGAGTAAACGATCGTAAACACCATTAAACATTGGAAACATGAATTTCTTGGTAAATGTACATGTATCACAACTAAGTGTTTTCTAAACAATCGCAACCGTTATACGTTCAAGACATTTACATTAAAATTTATCCTAATAACAACTCGTCCTCCCAAGTGTATTCTGAAAAGCTTTAAGAAATATAGCCGCGGGCTTCGGCCCGGCAACTAATTAATAATTGAAACATCTGCTGATAGGGTGTATGACGTTATGTGGCGGACTACCCAATCCTCTTTATCCAAGCCCATGTGGTAGAATATAAAAACACCACGCAGGATTGATTTACCGTGTCTGATGATGCGATCATTGAATATTCTTGAAAGTTTGTACATGAATGTTTATTTGCTTGCAAGGTATTTTACGCTGCTTAAAACAAAGCTGTAGTCATATCAACGCGTTTCCTGTTGAAGAATTACCAGTATATCTGACAAGTTAATGCTGATACAAGAACAACAGTCGTTGATATGACCCGATCAGGGATCGAACCCTAGATCGTTACATAAACATACGTAACTCATTGACCTTGGTCGTACATCGTAGCTAATCCAATAAAAATAGAGAAATGAATTGGCTTATCTTTGTCGTATATCGTAGGTCAACCAATGAAAACACATACATTATTGGCTGACTAAACATACAAACACATACTTGATTCAATGGATATTGTTAAAGAATTCGCTTCCCGTACATAGCTGTAGTCATATCAACGCGTTTCCTGTTGAAAAATTACCAGTATATCTGACAAGTTAATCCTGATACAAGAACAACAGTCGTTGATATGACCCGATCAGGGATCGATTTTTTATTGGATTAGCTACGATGTACGAAGCTCAACTATTGAAAACACTCATAACTCATTGACCTTGGTCGTACATCGTAGCTAATCCAATAAAAATTGAAAAATTAATTGGCTTATCTTTGTCGTATATCGTAGGTCAACCAATGAAAACACATACATTAATGGCTGACTAAACATACAAACACATACTTGATTCAATGGATATTGTTAAAGAATTCGCCCCCCACCCCCCCCCCCCCCCCCCCTCCCAAGTTTGCAACAACTTTTAAGTTATCCCCACAACTGGCCACATGGTCGTTAGCGTTCTGTGTATGAAAGTTGGTCGACTACTGTAGCTATTGTTCGTCGCAACCGAAGCGTCCAGAAATGTCATTGTAATTGTCATTCCTCGGTTGTCCACATTTATTTTAAATCAATAATTATACTTTCATATGTATATAGTCTTTGGTAGAGTTGCGCGCATGCGCAAACGAGACCATTGTTACATGTTGAATTTTGAAGTCACGTGATGTAAATGCTCCAGAACACATACAAAAATAGAACAAACAAATCAGACTGAATTACGAATGCAAACATATGCAAAAGTAAAATAAGTAAAATAAATTCCACTTATTCTAGGAAGCCAAATAAAATTACAAAGTCTCTTAATGTGTAAATATCATATTTAAGTGTACACTATTATTTAGATATCACTACGCCAATATAGCACTGCACCGCGCGATTACCCTTTGTAAAGTGTAACCCTTCTTTGCTCTTGGCAGAGATGTAAACATCTACTCGCCCGCTAGCATTAGCGAGTGGAATGAAGGATCGGGCTAGTACGAAATTCTAGGCGCTATTCCATACATATTCGTTCATGTCCTTATTCATAATAATATATGTAGTATGCATTGCTAAGTCTTTTCTTTCTCTTTTAATTCCCAATCCTTCTTGTCCTTTAACAAATCACAACCCACCCCACAATATATAAACTCTGCAGCAGAAGAATTTAAAAAAAAAATCTGAGCAAAGATACAGAAAATTACATTAAGTCTAATCATTGAATATAGTTGAAAACATTGTTGCAAAAGGAGAAATTGCTTGTTATGAGCAATTTCGTCTTCTGCATCAATGTTTTCAAAAGTACGTATGCAGATGGAAAAGGTTTAAATAAGATAGTCAGTGGCTATTTTAGTATATAATGTTCGTCTTAAATAATAATGACAAAACTTTCAAAAAACAAGAAAAATATTTGTTACAGTTTAATTGAGAATATATTTAATCAAAGATGGGAAAGTATATTTGTCCCTTTCCGTGCTTTTTTATGAGAGTTATCAGTATCAAATCACAGATATGGGACAGAGTTGACAAATAACACATTGACACAATATCAGATTTAGGCATTGTTTCTGTCAAACTGCTAAAGAAGACAACGCTGAGACACACATTTTGATTAAAAGTTTATTAAAAAAGACGATCGCAATTCTACCTTCAGTAATATCAGTACTTTGATTTAATGTTTTTACCGAGATGTTTTCAAATTCAGATTTGTAGTATCATTGAAATGCTTAAGTTTTGCAGGGTAGTGTGTTGACTTATATTTCCTTTTACGCGGTCAGTCACGCGAGACAAGAAGAAGCGTACAACGACAAAACATTTCACGTTAGAGATAGTAAGATGTCCTTGTTTATGGAGTATTACCCTATAGTAATGACATCGCATCGGTAGTGTCATGGTAAAGCGTCCGCATCGGGTGCGCGAGAGGTCGCGGTTTCGATCCCTGGTCGGGTCATACCAAATACTTTAACAATGGCTGCCCTCCTTGGCGCTCAGGATTGCAGGGTTAGCATTACGACTGACTGGCTGTCGATGGGATAAATGGCCCAGTAGAACTGGTAATTTACTCAGGAAATTGTTGAAAAAGACGTAAAACACCAATCAATCAAACATATATTAATGATGGAGTTAGATATGTGGGATTATTAACTTCCTCAGCACAGGTGTTGATATTTGAAAGGTCCTAAAGCGTTCATATTGACTGATAATTGCGACTCGACAGATGACCTCAAACAAAGATCCTAAATAAAAATATACGTACCGTGTGGGTAGTGGTAGATCGTCGGCCTCGGCTTCGGGAGATCGCGGATTCGATACCCGATCGAGTCATAAGAAAGCCTTTAAAAAATATTACTAATGCCTTTCTCTACTTGGCACTCAGGTTGGTGGTGTTAGAAATACGACGGAACCGCTGTCGTCAGGATGAATGGACCAGTAGTACTGGTAACTTACCCAGGAAAAGCCGCGATAAAACTAGATAAAACTAGAAAAAAATCGTTGAGATCGACGTCAAACACCATATAAACAAAACAGATCACTAATTCAAATCCTATACAGAGCTCTAGATATGGAGCGTTTATTATGCTCTAAAATTCATATTTGACCTATAACACCTATGTTGTTGGTACTCAGTAGTCTTAGCATAAGTTTTAATAAGTGGTAAGAGAGATATCATATGAGGATGAACTATTTACTCCTCCTTATCTAGTCCTCTGCTATATCAGTGATTCAGTTGGACTCCATCAGCACCAGTGGTGATATTATTTGGAGCTAAACGTGAAGACATCGACTGTGATAATTACCCCATATTAGGTCCTACTATCCTACCATCGCCATCCTACTGTCCTACTATCGCCATCCTACTGTCCTACCGTCCTACTATCCTACCATCGCACTTGTGATATAAAGGTGTGCTCTACGTCATACGTTATACGTAGTCAATTGGTAACATCTACTGATTTGGTTTATGTTCGCCTTTTTTTATAGATGTCATACTTTATCACGTTAATGACGTAAAAATGCTTTTAATATAAAAAAAAAACATCGTGCATTATTTGATGTTCAGTTAGAACAAAAATGAGCTAAACGTATTTGCACTTCAAAATTATGTACGGTATTTCGGAAACTCTTTATATATGTACTTTAACGTGAAGACGAACCATCCCGTTACATAACATAAAAAGTAAAATTGATTGCTGCATCAGATACGACAAATCCACAACCACACTGTATGACGTAGAGCACACGTTTATACCGCGGGAATCAAATCACAAGTGCGATGGTAGGATAGTAGGATGGTAGGACAGTAGGATGATAGGATAGTAGGATGGTAGGATGGCAGGATGGTAGGATGGCGATGGTAGGACAGTAGGACAGTAGGATGACGATGGACATATTGCCATCCTACTGTCCTACTATCACCATCCTACTGTCCTACTATCGCCATCCTACTGTCCTACCGTCCTACCATCGCCATCCTACTGTCCTACCATCCTAGCATCCTACTATCCTACCATCCTACCATCCTATCATCCTACTATCCTACCATCGCGTTCTCGTTAACATGCAATGGTAGGATGGTAGGATATGCACAAAACAGTATTCCGTACATCTTGCTAATTTAAACATTGCCTGATGCATCAATACACCGTTTTCGCCTGATTGGGCTCAACAATAACACTTAATAATTGAAACAACTTCTGATAGGGAGTATGCTGTTAAGTAGCGATAAGATAGATAAGAATGAAAATGGGTCTCGGATAGCCGGATCCTCTTATCAAAGTATATGTGGTAGAATATAAAAACACCATGCATGAGTGATTTATCGTGTCTAATGATGCGAAAATTGAAGATTTGGGAAAGTTTGTACATGAATGTTTATTTGTTTGCAAGGTATTTTACGCTGCTTTCAACAGTCATATCAACGCGTTTCATGTTTAAAAAATACCAGTATTTCCGACAAGTTTATGCTGATACAAGAACAACAGTCGTTATTCCTTCACCTCAACTCTGAAAGTCAAATAGGGAAGCCACTACTACCAATAGTTTGGTATGACCCGATCAGGGATCGAACCCTGGTCTCCCACTCTCAAGGCGGACGACGATGTAACCAAAGCTAGAAGTACAGCCTTACAAGTTACACATTTTGACATGCGTAATATTACCCGACATATTTCATCCAATCATCACCTTTATAAAAAGACATACCTTATACTTACATACCCTTTCCTACTTACAAATGAATATACAGAATCTAGGCATAAATTTAAAGATACTAGTATGATTAGTTGATAGAATTTAAAACACTGTGGCCAAATGAGAAATTGCTCATTATGAGAAATATCTCCTTTTGCCACAATGTTTTCAAAAGTCGTCTGCTGCAGATGCGTAAAAAATGCGTCTTTATCAGAGAAAAGGTCATATACACTTTCATAGAGTTAACACTTTATATCATATTTAAATCAGCATCTATGCTTCATTGAAAAAAACGCAAATTTAAAAAGGGCCAGGAGCAGGTCAGCGTTGTCAAAAAATAGGTCCTCAACAACGGAATGCATTCAGAACCCCCTTTTGCCAGTCTCAGTCCTATTGTAATGAGTTAATTTGTACGAAATTAGTCATCGACGGATACCTACATATTCCGATTCACAATGTCATCGGACGTAATCGACTGATGAAAATATCTTACCTACTATTTAATACTTTCTTTGGCTATACATTCATAGTTTTTTCTGCGTAGTTTATTAACTAACCAGAATAGTATTCAAACGCCGTAAATATGATTTTAATAAGATAGATCTCGTGCTAAGTCGAAGTCAAAGGGGCTCATATATTTCTTCGAGTTATCGACATGTTCGAGTAATCGATCGATGTATCCGAAATTAATTCATGTATTTTCAGATTCCCGGAATGGGTTCGAGTTAAGCAATATGTATATTTGAATTACGTCTGGTAATTGTCGGTTTCATTTCAACTACACACATTCTGACCAGAGCGTTCGTCGTCCGCCCATATGTTATATAGATCAAGATGCATATATTGTCAAAGAAATTAGAATTGTAGTCGCACTAGATTATCCGTCAATGTACCTTTATCTCATGTCACATCGGTTATGTCACAAGGTCCCTAGATCTCCACACGTGGCTCAATTAAATCCACATAGCATAACATTTGGATGGTGCGGATTGTGTATATCTATTTAAGTCAAGAATGTATTACAGGTACGAGCCCCTGTGGCCGAGTTGGTATTGACACGGGCTTTCGATACAGGAGTTGTGAGCTCGAGCCCCAGCTCGGCTAACATTCTTTCCGTCGTTTGACAAAAGTAACTGTAACAAGCGATATTCGTCTTTCATCAATGGGTTAACTGTCTAAGTGGAAAAACAGCCAGTTACTTGGAAGGTATGTTGTGTGGATTACTGATGTGAGAAAGCCAGGAAACACATGAGTTGTGAACTGGCCGCCGTGATATGACTGAAAAATTGTTGAAAATGGCATTTAGCCCCAATCAATCAATCAATCAATCAACGATACATGAGTTTCATCTTCAAATTGTTGACATTCCTTAAATGGTGAAAAAGATAATCAGACACATTTGTGAAAATATCTCGATATTGGTAACAATAGAAATGAGAATTAGTTTAGCTCCTCCCTCTTTCCTGCCTGTGGACGCTCCTGAAGCTGACGACGTTTGAAAGATCATAATAAGCAACAGGGACCAATCCCACCAACCTTACTTAGCGCTAAGTAATACTTAAATACTTATTTATTTCATCAATTTAGTTTCCCAAATATTTTGTTATTCATGAATAATGGAATGTATTTAATTAAATGACCAAGTTGACATAAATAGTTGCTTTTCTGACTAACAATCCTTTTAAGAAATGAAATATTTTGGCATTTTTATTAGGGAACACAAATTATGAAAAATGGGTTTAAGTATTTAAGTATATCTTAACGCTAAGTAAGATTGGTGGAATCGGACACTTCTTCTATAAATACAATGTCTTAACTCCATGCATTTTACTCTCTGTAAAAATACAAAGTATGTGACGTTTTCGCAGCAGATATTTTGTATGTAGGAATGGATTAAAAATTGAAAGACTTAATTTGAAAACATCTTGATCTTGACAACAATAACCCGTGGATTAGTTTAAGATAATTCCGTCAGGACAAAAGATGACATTTAACTTCGCTGACTGTATCACGGAATATGCTACATACACAAATATACAGTGGAACCGCGATAACTCGAATTGGAACCATTACATTGCTTCGAGCTATCGAAGTGTTCAAGTCATCCCCTACATTTGTGTTTAAATTTATTTCTGTAACGTCAGCTTCTTACTTCATCAAACGTGTTATTTAAAACCCAAACCAATGATAGAATCATATCAAGAAAACACCGCAGCAGCAGGTCTGAGTGCTCGTATGAGCTATAAGAACTGCTGCTGCGCTATTTTCAAAAGACACTCCCGTTCCAGGAAATTGTTTTAGTATTGTGGAGTTAGCATCACGACTGACTGGCTGATATCAAGATAAATAGACTTGTAGAACTGATAACTTACCAAGGAAACGCCGTGATATAACTGAACAATTGTTGAAAGCTGCGTAAAACAATAATCAATCTATCCTTATGAATGCTGGAAGAGTTACGCAGATAACAGATATACATGTATGGTGTATACTCTGCCTTCAGGGGAAACGACATGCTATACATATACGTTCCTCTATTTGAGATGACACCGACGATTTGATGACAACATAGTTATCTGTTTACTCGGTGTCCCGCACACATGTCAGGTCAGCTTAGCTTAAAGAGTATATCAATAGATAAAAACGATTGATCTAAGTTGGACCCTGGATTTATTTTCCCGTTTTTAGTTTTTAGTTTATACTTATGAAGACGTTCAGGCAAAAAGTAGTACATGGTCGGTTTTAAACTGCCTCTTATATACGAAAATCTGTCCATTGGGAATGGATTTGCCAGTGTACGAATGCATTGATATTATTGTTGAAATATAGGTACTTAGGACCGATCATGTGCTACTTTTGCCTGAAATACCTAATAAAAAGAGATAGCAAAATTAATATATTTAGTTATGTGCGCGCTGATTCTGTTCTACAGAAGGATCTCATGTTTCAAAACCGTTGCGATCTGCGTAATTCAAGATTCGCCTACGCCTCATCTCAGTGTAACATGTTTACATATCTCTCATGTTCACGTCATTTATATGATTCATACATTGAATAATGATTGAGCATCGACGAAGGAAAATGAAATTCTAACACAGTACAAAGTCAGTGCACACATATAGGGTGTTTCATTTTAATTGATACCCTTTCATGGTGTTGACTTCGGATATAATATTTCATACAAATAAACAAAAACTAACAGCTTACAATAGAGATAGTGACGTTTTATTTGATATGAAACAACACACCATTATCAAAATAGCTTGAATGTAAAATTCAGTCGTTTCAAATGTCACTTTTATAAAATACGTTCCAAGGGACTTCTTTTCTGACACAAAACGACGTGTCCGTACTAATCATGTTCCAAATTTCTCTCCGTATTGCTTGTTTCAAATCTCGAAGGGATGTTGGAAAAGGTATATATACATGATCTTTTAAATGTTTTTCCTCCAAATCATACAAATATTACATTATTGATATTCTCAACTTGTCCAGTTTAGTCCCGAAAATGAATGGACAAATTATTTCAAGAGAACTCATGGCTCTCATGGCTGCCCATACTGTTACTTTCTTTGAATGATGAAACATCCTGTATATTAATAACTAGGTTAAGTTTAACTGTGTTGTTCACAACTATTCGTAAGGGTATAGTTAACTCTTTCAGCGCCGAATTGTTTAAAGTAGACTCTTCCATGTTCAAAATTGGGTGTGTCCATTTTTTAATTTATGAAAGTGTTCGACTATTTTGGTAACTAAAAAGCAAACAATGCTGATTTCAGGTGAGACAGCTCGTTACGAGCTGGCTTACCTGAATCTGCATTGTTTGCAAAAACCTCAATATTGTCTGTGGCGCTGAAAGAGTTAAGAAAGCGTTGTTACTCCATTGATGTAATAATGATCCGTTTATATAACTATTCAAAAAAGATCATTTAAGAACTAAATGTAACTCAGCAATACTCTAAGAAAACTAACCGTAAGGCATTGGCGATCAATGTAGACCCATATCAGTGAGCGCATCCATGCAATCCGAATTTGTTCTTCACTGTTCGCCAATGAGTAATAGAAGCATATATGCGCAGAAAGGACACCCACGGACGACACCCACGGGCGACACCCACTGGCGACTTGACCCATGTGAGTTCACACAGACGACGCTTCACACATGCCATTGAACATGACTTTTGAAAACATTGCAATAAAAGGTGTAATTGCTCAAAACGAACCGTTTCACCATTTATAGCAATATTTTCAACTCTTTATCGATATAAACTTTTCATTTTTATAGATATTTGAAATTGGTCGTCTGATAATCGTAAAGCAGAGTAATGTGAAGTTATTGGTTAATAACCTGGGGTTTACAACCAGACGTACAGGGCCTGATCCATGTAGTCATGTGAAGTAATTGGTTAATAACCTGGGGTTTACAACCAGACGTAGAGGGGCTGATCCATGTAGTAATTGGTTAATAACCTGGGGTTTACAACCAGACGTAGAGGGGCTGATCCATGTAGTAATTGGTTAATAACCTGGGGTTTACAACCAGACGTACAGGGCCTGATCCATGTAGTAATTGGTTAATAAACTGGGGTTTACAACCAGACGTACAGGGCCTGATCCATGTAGTCATGTGAAATAATTGGTTAATAACCGGGGTTTACAACCAGACGTACAGGGGCTGATCCATGTAGTCATGTGAAGCAATTGGTTAATAACCTGGGGTTTACAACAAGACATACAGGGGCTGATCCATGTAGTAATGTGAAGTAATTGTTTAATAACCTGGGCTTTACAATCAGACGTACAGGGCCTGATCCATGTAGTAATGTGAAGTAATTGGTTAATAACCTGGGGTTTACAACAAGACGTACAGGGGCTGATCCATGTAGTCATGTGAAGTAATTGGTTAATAACCTGGGGTTTACAACCAGACGTACAGGGGCTGATCCATGTAGTAATGTGAAGTAATTGGTTAATAACCTGGGGTTTACAACCAGACGTACAGGGGCTGATCCATGTAGTCATGTGAAGCAATTGGTTAATAACCTGGGCTTTACAACCAGACGTACAGGGCCTGATCCATGAATTAATGTGAAGTAATTTGTTAAAATCTGGGGTTTACAACCAGACGTACAGGGCCTGATCCATGAAGTAATGTGAAGTAATTGGTTAATAACCTGGGCTTTACAACCAGACGTACAGGGCCTGATCCATGTAGTCATGTGAAGTAATTGGTTAATAACCTGGGCTTTACAACCAGTCGTACAGGGGCTGATCCATGAAGTAATGTGAAGTAATTGGTTAATAACCTGGGCTTTACAACCAGACGTACAGGGCCTGATCCATGTAGTCATGTGAAGTAATTGGTTAATAACCTGGGGTTTACAACCAGACGTACAGGGCCTGATCCATGGAGTCATGTGAAGTAATTGGTTAATAACCTGGGGTTTACAACCAGACGTACAGGGCCTGATCCATGAAGTAATGTGAAGTAATTGGTTAATAACCTGGGCTTTACAACCAGACGTACAGGGCCTGATCCATGAATTAATGTGAAGTAATTTGTTAAAATCTGGGGTTTACAACCAGACGTACAGGGCCTGATCCATGAAGTAATGTGAAGTAATTGGTTAATAACCTGGGCTTTACAACCAGACGTACAGGGCCTGATCCATGAAGTAATGTGAAGTAATTGGTTAATAACCTGGGGTTTACAACCAGACGTACAGGGCCTGATCCATGTAGTAATGTGAAGTAATTGGTTAATAACCTGGGGTTTACAACCAGACGTACAGGGCCTGATCCATGAATTAATGTGAAGTAATTGGTTAATAACCTGGGCTTTACAACCAGACGTACAGGGCCTGATCCATGAAGTAATGTGAAGTAATTGGTTAATAACCTGGGGTTTACAACCAGACGTACAGGGCCTGATCCATGAAGTATTGTGAAGTAATTGGTTAATAACCTGTTGTTTACAACCAGACGTACAGGGCCTGATCCATGAAGCATTGTGAAGTAATTGGTTAATAACCTGGGGTTTACAACCAGACGTACAGGGCCTGATCCATGAAGTATTGTGAAGTAATTGGTTAATAACCTGTTGTTTACAACCAGACGTACAGGGCCTGATCCATGAAGTATTGTGAAGTAATTGGTTAATAACCTGTTGTTTACAACCAGTCGTACAGGGCCTGATCCATGAAGTATTGTGAAGTAATTGGTTAATAACCTGGGGTTTACAACCAGACGTACAGGGCCTGATCCATGTAGTAATTGGTTTATAACCTGGGCTTTACAACCAGACGTACAGGGCCTGATCCATGTAGTAATGAGCGGTAATGAAGTGCTCTTGAACAAAGTTCGTTTTTCTTTTTATACTACTGGTAAGTCGCCGTCATTTAATGAAAAAAACTTTTGCCTTTCTTTGTGACGCCGTTATAAACATCACTGCGTTTCCTGTATTATTTACCAGTACCACCACTATTATCGTCAGGGGCGTAGCTTGGCTATAATCAATGTGTAGGCCGTCGCGTGAGAAAATAATCAACATTGTGGACTCTGCGAAAAGTATCGACTCGGATCGGCCTAAGCATGCCACACACGTATCCGGATATACACTTTTTGCCTCCTGTGGATTTTCTGTTTTAAAAATCACTACTCTATCTATTCCCCCCCCCCCCCCCCCCCCCCCCCCCCCCCCCTTAGACGGAATGTTTCGGTCGGATCAGTATGCGCGGACAGCGCAGGCTGATCTGGTCGATACATTACGCAGATGTGTATCGCCGCAGCTGCATTTTGGGGCATGTTTAGAAAAAAAGTGTAGGCACGTGCCTACAGTCCCTAAAGGGAGCAACGGCCCTGATCGTGACACCGATGCACCAGTCGTAATAATATCCCTGTAACCCTGCGCATCAAGGAAGGAAGCCATTACTGAAATGTTTAATGTCTTGAAATAGTATTGCGAACGGCGCAACAGTTTTTGTGTACATGTATATTAGGTTATGTTTTGTGTCGATAAATCCACTCGCCCGCTCGCATTTGCAAGTGAATGTTGAGGTCGGGCGAGAAACAAATTGATAACGCTCGCCCGACAGGGCGAGTAAGATTCTCAAGATTCAATTACTGATTCCTTGTATGTTTCCTAAACGAAGTTATTTGGTAAAACAATCAAACCGCGAACATCATTTAAATAAAAATATCGAATGTAAAAAGTCAAACGATACCTTTCTATTAACTCACACAAATTCTATAGCTAGTACATGTATGTTGACCACGTGATCAGTTTTCATTCTGTTCCCAATTGTAATCTAGCGAGACAGTTAAAAGAAGCAAGCTTCATCCAATGAATGCGAAATAATACCACGTGACATTTTCGCGGGCATTATCCATACATAGCGCGTGCCATTTATTTGCCGCGCTTTCTTGATGCTGTAGTAAACATTTACCTTATTTGGAAATCTACTACGACGTAAATTGTTATCTACCTTTAATGTTCATTCATTATCGATATGACTCGGGGAATATCCGATAATCGAGCGGATCAAAATGTCGTCTGACAAAATGGAGCAAGGAACGATGTTTAGATTTTTGCAAGGTGGCGGTGACAGTGAGAAAAAAGGAGACGAAAAACTTCGTAAACGTGAACAGGAAAAAGTTGTGAAGAGAAAGCTCTCACAAAAAAGGTATGCAAACTAAATAAGAATGCCTAAATAATATTTTGAATCTGTCTCATATCCTCCATTACAGTTCTAACGCAATCACATTCGTACTAAAAAAACGACCAATACAATCGAACCGATCTCACTTCTTAACCCTTTCCCTCATATAAACGCTTTCTGACGCCTCTGTAGCAGACGGCTTTTTGAAAACATAGTGGCAAAAGAAGAACTTTTGACACAATGTTTTCAACTTTTAGTCATAGGTTATCCATGATTTAATTATAGAGATTTTCCAGTTTTTGTCAAAATATGTTCAAAGCCGTCTGCTGCAGAATTGTCGTATGAGGGAAAGGGTTAATAAGCAATAATTGTGTGCACTTTTCACACCAAAATTACACCATATTATTTTACCCTGTCCGTCCGTCTGTCTGTCCATAGATGTCTTGTAAGCGAAACTCCTCCTTAACGTCTGGACCGATTCTGATGAAACTTTACACAGCTGCAGTACACAATCTGAGGATGTGCATGAAGTAAGATTATTGCTGTACGTCCGTCCTTCTGTCCGTGCCGTCCGTCTGTCCATGGGGGATGGCCATTGGGGGTATCCTTTAGTGAGTTCACTCACAGTTCTAGTTATTTTAGAAGCTGGAGAAAGATGATATTTTACAACTACTGTTTGATTAATTCTTTCAGCTATGAGGAAACCAAGAGAAAGAGATCAGTTCATGATGAATGGCGTCAGGAGTATGATTGGGTCGAGTTTGAGGAAAACACTATATCCGGAGCTTTCTGACAAAGGGTCATCACTAGTAACTGGTGTTACAAAACAATTCAAGAAAGAAACATTGAAATCAAAATAAACCCTCAGAAACACCATTGGTCAAAAGTTTCAGAAAGGCTAATGAACTGAATATGCCGCAGTATGATGCATTGTTTAACACAGCTTACTTTGTAGCTACTGAAAATGAGTCTTTCTTGAAATATCCAGAGTTACTAAATCTGCTAGAGAAAAACCGTGTTACAATTAGTGAAAACTACAGAAATGACAAAGCCTGTAAGGAGTTTTGTGTAAGTTGTGCAGACGTTCTTAAGGATGATGCAATAGATGAATTGAAAAGTGCCAGATTTGTAAGTGTTCTTTCTGATGTTGACCAGAATGGAAATCTGAAAACTAAACTTGCGGATATAGTTCAGCTGCAACATGGTCATGCTCAAGGAGTCAAGGGTGGAATTTTGCAGGGGCTTGAAACAGTCGGATTGGATGTCGAATCATTGACAAATAAGCTGGTTGGAATCAATACTGATGGCGCTGCAGTAAATCTGGGACATAAAGGTGGGGCAGTGAAATTGATGATTGATACGCTGAATGAAAGGCTAAATAGGGATGATGAAGGTTTACATGCGGACTGTAGTAAACATGTTGTTGTGGCCCACACTCTTGAATTTGCGGTATGTGATTCCAAGAAAGACTGCCGATATCTTGAAGAATTTGAGAAAGTGCTAAAGGGCATATTCAAACTATACTATTATTTACCAAAGCGCCGACGTGAATTGCATGAAATTGCCACAAATCTTGACAAAGAATTGAAAAATTATGGTGGAATTCAGCAAATAAGATGGGTGGCAAGCCAAAACCGGGCACTGAAAGCTCTCCTGGATAACTATGAAGTCACCGTTATTCATCTTCAAGAAATCGCCTTAGGAAAGGATGACAATTCAGACATGGCGAAAAACTACTTGAAGCATCTCACAACTGAAAGGTTCCTGGTATTCCTTCATTTCATGCTCGACTGGACACATGTGTTAAGTGATGTGTCAAAGGTGTTGTCAGGAGAAACATTGTCTCATTTCCCAAATTTCTGCAAGAGTTGGCGAACTGCAACAGAAGTTTAACAAAATGAAAACAAGAAGAGGTAAACTACTCAGGAAGTTTATAGTGGAAAAGGAAAGTGGCACATTCAGAGGCATTGACATAACACAACCCCGGAGAAGAGGCGTAGCTCAAGATACACCAGAAGTGATCAGCACTGACATTGACACACTCCTGACCGCCACTGAATTCTTCTTAGAAGAAAGGTTTATAAAGTGCATAGCTGGTGAACCACATTCTCTCTTTTGTGTTTTCAATTTTAACAAATGGCCTAAGAATGATAACGACCACAGGGAGGAGTTTTAAAACTATGGGGATGAGGAAATTGAGAAACTGCTCGAAATATTTCCCCCAAGGCTGATCACAGAAGTTGAGAAAGAAAGTGCTAGTGATGAATGGCTTGACCTAAAACTGTACATGACAAGGAATAATTACCAGTCAGTTCAAGAAGGCTATGAGAGTATGCTAAAAAGCAATGACACAGATCACATAAAAAACATATCTGTTCTTGTGGTAATCATGCTTACAATTTCTCCCAGTACGAATGCGAGCGTGGATTCAGCAATATGAATTTAATTAAGACAGACAAGAGAACGAGCCTCCAGTATGATTCACTTGCGACACTTGTTCGCATATATTGTAATGGCCCTACACTCAATAACTTTCAGCCAAGACGATCTATCCAAAAATGGTTGGACAACGCCAAGGCCACAAGCTTCCAGGACCACGAGCTAAGAACTCTCGGGTTGTGGAGTCGTCCTCGGACTCAGACTAACAAAGTTTTAGGTTTCTGAAGTTTCCTATGGTCTTATGAAACAATAAATGATTGAAACCATTGCTTTTACAGTGAATTTGAGTCAGTGGCTGCAAAACAAGCCCATGTATATTGTGTGGCAGTTTTTCCCCCGTAAAAGTGCAGGGCTAGTAACTTTTGTGCAAGGCGAGTACATGTTTAGGGTCACTCGCCCTGCAGGGCGAGTGACCCTAACATTTTTTGTCGAGGCCTATAATTTTGTATATAATGTTATGATTTGTGTACATGTATATAATGTTATGATTTGTGTACATGTATATAATGTTATGATTTGTGTACATGTATATAATGTTATGATTTGTGTACATGTATATAATGTTATGATTTGTGTTCATGTATATAATGTTATGATTTGTGTTCATGTATATTAGGTTATGTTTTGTGTGCATGTAGATTACATTATGTTTTGTGTACATGTAAATTACGTTATGTTTTGTGTACATGTGAATTACGTTATGTTTTGTGTACATATAAATTACATTATGTTTTGTGTCCATGTAAATTAGTTTATGTTATGTAAACAAAGTTTTGGGGGGTATATAGGAGTCACTGTGTCGGTCGGTCGGTCGGTCGGTCAGTCGGTCGGACGGTCTGTCGGTCGGTCGGTCGGTCGGTCGGAAGCCATATTTTGTCCGGACCATATCTTAACAATGCAACATAGGATTTGAACGAAACTTCATAGGATGATACAACACATTAAGAGGAAGTGCGGTGTACAGGAACCATAACTCTATTTTATCTAAATACAGAGTTATTGCCCTTTGTTACTTTTTCTTATTCGTAGAGTCTTGTCCGGAGCATAACTTTAAAACTAATTGTTGGAATTTAATAAAACTTCATAGGATGATACAACACATTGAGAGGAAGTGCAGTGTATAGGAACCATAACTATATTTAATCTAAATACAGAGTTATTGCCCTTTGTTACTTTTTCTTGTCCGTAGAATTACTTAATAACTAACAGATGGAATATAATAAAACTGCATACAATGGTAGAGCATAATCAGAGAAAGTGCAGTGTACAAGAACCATAACTACAGAGTTATTACCCTTTGTTACTTTTTCTTATTCGTAGAGTCTTGTCCAGAGCATAACTTTAAAACTGATTCTTGGAATGTATTAAAACTTCATAGGATGATACAACACATTGAGAGGAAGTGCAGTGTACAGGAACCATAACTCTATTTATTCTAAATACAGAGTTATTGCCCTTTTTTACTTTTTCTTGTCCGGAGAATTACTTAATAACTAACAGATGGAATCTAATAAAACTACATATAATGGTAGAGCATAATCAGAGAAAGTGCAGTGTACAAGAACCATAACTCTAATTTACATAATTACAGAGTTATTGCCCTTTGTTACTTTTTCTTATTCGTAGAGTCTTGTCCAGAGCATAACTTTAAAACAAATTGTTGGAATTTAATAAAACTTCATAGGATGATACAACACATTGAGAGGAAGTGCGGTGTACAGGAACCATAACTCTATTTTATCTAAATACAGAGTTATTGCCCTTTGTTATTTGTTCTTGTCCGTAGAATTACTTAATAACTAATAGATGGAATCTAATAAAACTACATATAATGGTAGAGCATAATCAGAGAAAGTGCAGTGTACAAGAACCATAACTCTAATTTACATAATTACAGAGTGACTGACCTTAGTTACTTTTCTTGTTGGTAGAGTCATGTGACTCATGTCCGGAGCATAACTCTATTTTACATAAATACAGATTCATTGCCCTTTGTTACTTTTTCTTGTCCGGAGAATAACTTTATAATACATAGATGGAATATAATAAAACTGCAAACAATGGTAGAACATAATGAGAGGAAGTGCAGTGTACAAGAACCATAACTCTAATTTACATAATTACAGAGTTACTGCCCTTTGTTACTTTTCTTGTTCGTAGAGTCATGTGACTCATGTCCGGAGCATAACTTTAAAACTAATCGTTGGAATTTAATAAAACTTCATACAATGATACAACACATTGAGAGGAAGTGCGGTGTACAGGAACCATAACATAGTTATTGCCCTTTGTTACTTGTTCTTGTCCAGAGAATTACTAAATAACTTATGGATGGAATATAATAATACTTTATACAATGGTAGCGCACAATGAGAGGAAGTGCAGTTTACAAGAACCATAACTCTAATTTACTTAATTAAAGAGTAATTGCCCTTTGTTACTTTTTCTTTTTCGTTAAGTCTTGTCTGTAGCATAACTTTACAACTAATTGTTGGAATTTAATAAAACTTCAAACGATGATACAAAACATTGAGAGTAAGTGCGGTGTATAGGAACCATAACTCTATTTTACCTAAATACATAGTTATTGCCCTTTGTTACTTTTTCTTGTCCGGAGAATTACTTAATAACTAATAGATGGAATCTAATAAAACTGCATACAATGGTAGAGCACTATGAGAGGAAGTGCAGTGTACACGAACCATAACTGTTATTTACTTAATTACAGAGTGATTGGCCTTTGTTACTTTTTGGTGAGCGTAGAATAATTTCAAAACTTATGGATGGAATTCAATAAAACTTCATACTATGATACAACACATTGAGAGGAAGTGCAGTGAACAAGAACCATAACTCTATTTTAGCTAATTACAGATTTTTTGCCCTTTATTATATTACAGTTCGTAGAATAATTTTCATCGCCCTTTCTTACTTTTTTCTTGTCCTGAGATTATCTTTAAAACTACAAGTTGGAATTTAAGGTGGGGTTTCTTAATATTCCACTACCTTTCCTATCAGGGCGACGTTTGGGGGTATTAATCACATTCAGTGATATTTCTAGTTACATTATGTTTTGTATATACATCCAATCAATGTGGAAAGATAGTCAGTTGCCTTGAAAGACTGTTGTGTGGAGTGCTGGTTTAAAACGCCAGAAAACACAACGGTAACAGACCGCCATGTTATGAAAAGGTTAAAAAAAACGGCGTTAAACCCCAAATCAAACAATGTATAAACGTCTTTAGAAATAATCGGTTGTTGTCTATTTTAGCTAGGTAATAAGAAGTTTGCCTTTACTGCAAGAAATCGTTGAGGACATGTTTTAATGCTTGTCAATGCCACGTATGGTGATTTTAACCCATTCGCTAATAAAGGCAATTAAAGGCTTGTGCAAACAATACAGATTCAGTTGAGATAGCACATAACTAGCTGTCTCTCCTGAAGTCTGCATTGTTGGCCACTTAGACATTACATTTTATAAACTTTCCTGTAAGACGAGAAATGTAGTGGTTCAATTTTCGACATGGAAGAGTCGAGTTTATTAAATTTAGCAGTGAAAAGATAGTGAATCAATAGATCAATGAATCTGTTCAACGACTGAACTATTTGTTTCCAGTTGTATTATAATTCATCGATTAACATCTTGTGTCTTCCTCCATGACACTTAAATATCACTTTCCCGTCATCTGTCGATGTGTCTGTCCCTTCTGCCTGTTTATTCGAATATCTCTGGTTAAAGTTAGTTATTGGTTAAGGTCAAATTATGCTAAATACATCCTCGGGCCACTTTGATCTACAGTACCGTAGGTCCTAAAAAAAAGTTTTGTTTGCCTAGAAATGGTTGTACATCTGGCCCAGACTGCATTGGATATGTAACAACGGGTGTAAATTCTTTGTAAATATGTAGAGAATGAACTGGAACTGTTTGATTTGATCATTTTAGGTATTTTGACCTTGTGTGAAAGTGAAAGTAGAGGATGTGGAAACCCAGTTTCAGCCTAGCTTGATTGTGGTAAAAAGGACGGTCCCCATCTTCACAGAGCGAGTTCTTTCTTGCATTTTCTATGGATTATTTTAAAGGTAAGAAGTATCTCTATTCAATGATATACGGTGTTCTACCTGGGAAACGCTTAGAAAGTGTGAAAAACGAGGGTTGAAGCTGGTTGATTCACATGTAAACAAAGAAGGAATTTATTTGGTGTATTGTGACCTTAATGGCAGCAATCTGCGCGTTCATTCGAACGCACTTGAGTTCGGTTAAATCACTCTAGATAGGCGTTTGCAGTAACTGGTAGAACACAAGAGCCGTCCCGCGAGAAAATCAACATTATGGCATCTGATTAATGTGTCGACCTAGATCAGACTGATCCAGGCCGACACATTCCGTCTCAGGGGGATAGAGGTATAGAGTAATGATTCATGAAACAGAACATCGATAGGATGCGAACAGTTTATATCCGGGTTAGCCTGCGCGGCATGCTTAGACTGATCCGGGTCGATTCAATAGTCCACAATATTGGTTCTCTCGCAGGATAGCTCATAAGTTATCGCACGTATGTTAGGCCTTTTAATACACAGAATGGTAGGTTGTTATTACACCATTTGCTATCATTTATTTCAAATAATTATAACAGACTGAAACAAATCACAAATTTCACAAATATATTGGTCTATTCTTAGATAAAACGAACGATGCTCCAATGTTCTCGTAGTAAATACAACTTCGATGGCGGATCCAATTATGCCTGTCTAGCAATGCAATCTGATCACAATCCGCGGATCTCAAAGTTGTTCTGAATTTACAAAGTTCGCATATGACATAAAGTTTGTTTTCTAATAATCAGTATGCAAGTTATAAAGATGACGATAACGTTGATAGAGGTGGACAGCGAAACATGTTGGAAGTTTCTCCTTGTTCTACTGTGTTCGTCGGAGATCGTCTGCTGCAGATGTATTAACAATTCTCAAATACTTTCTGATAGGTCCGAAACATTAATAATGACTATTAGACAACTTATTAGGTTGTCTACATCTTCAACTAAGTACTCCATTCCTGCATGAAAACGAATAGTTGGTACACCTGTTGCGTTCGAGTAAATGACTAAACCCTCCTTTGATCACAATGTTTATCAAATGAATGGCAAAACTATCTTTTTCATAAACAAGTGATACATTTAAACATATTATTTTGTATAACAGGACGGTAATTTCCAACCTGTTTTGTGAAACAAATCACTTCAGTGCATAGTCTCTTGCAATGTCAGTGGATAATGAGACGAAAATTACCAACAATCTTGCATGTATGTAAGGTGATGACTTTGTTGAAGAAGATGTATAGCCCCTCCTTTTTAACAATTATTTTATTTCGTATCCTTAAATATATGAGCCGTTCCACGAGAAAACCAACGATGTGGACTCGAATCAGCCTAAGCATGCAGCGCAGGCTAATTCAGGCAGACACTTTTCACCTCCTGTGGATTTCCTGTTTCGTGAATCATTACTCTATATCTTTATCCCCCAGGGACGGAATTTATCGGCCTGGATTAGCCTGCGCGGACTGCGCAGGCTGATATGGATTGATACATTACGCAGAGTCCACAATGTTTTGTTTTTTTCATAGAACGGCCCATATGCTATTGATATTTAATATAATCATTGCCACTGTTGCCTGAAAAACTAACCCAATCCTAAATATGGAAAGTAATTCCTGAAGGTAGATATCATTATTTAACTTGCTCACTTCTAGTCTATGTGTCTATACTGTAGCAAAAAGAGTAAGTTAGCTTGACTAACAGACATTTTCTTTATAAGTATGTGTTTATTATGTAGGTTCAATTTATATATGAGCCGTTTCACGAGAAAACCGACATTATGGACTTAGCGTAAAGTATCGATCCGGATCAGCCTGAGCATGCCGGACAGGCTGACCCGGAGAGGCACTCTTCGCCTCCTGTGGATTGTCTATTTCAGGAATCATTACTCTATACCTCTATCCACCTGAAATCGAATGTGTCGGCCCGGATTAGCCTGCGCGGGCTGCATAAGAATGCCGCGCAGGCAGGCGGATTGCGCAGGCTGATCTAGGTCGGTACATTACGATGAGTCCATAATGTTGGTTTTCTCGTTAAACGGCTCATATAGTTATACATATATATTAAAAATATAGATCTAGTGATCCAAGTGATATCGCATTAAAACAGTGTAAATCCAATCATTGAGAAAGCTACAAGTGGTATCACATTCGTTCCGCTATATCACAACTAGACTAGTTACAATTAACGACAGTTTAACATCTAAACGACATTTGAAAACATTGTGTCAGACGGAGACATTCTCATTTAGCCTGTACTGCATATTTGCTGTATGTGGGAAATGATATAATTCTAGTTGACGCCCTGTAGAAGTTTCACACGACATTACACATGTAACCTTTGTCATTTTGTTAGGTTGTGTTGCTTTGAAATGTTTGAAGATAAAAACCATCTGGAACAATGAACATTTTGCATTTTTTTTTTAAAAAAACCATTGTGGTAATAAAAAGAGAAAGTTCGTCTACTAGTAATTTCTCAGATAACCGAAAGGTTTTCTTTAATTAAACAATCGTCTGTGCTGGAATAGGCGTCAAATGTTGTCTTTATTAGGTAAAGGGTTAAACGATAGAACTGGCATAACGATAATTATCAATAAACACCAATTTTACGTGGTTATGAACACTGCTAACTACCTACTCTGGGGACATGAACACGCTCACTTAGTGTGTATTTAGAAACTATTTATGCTGGCTTCTGCGGTAGACCTTTTAACTCCACTTTCCATCATACAGTTTAATCAAAAGTGTTATGTAGGCCACCGTCCAATACAAACGCATTTGACGCCTCTGCAGCAGAAGACTTCTGGAAACATAGTGACAAACGAAGAAATTGCTCATAATTAGCAATTTCTCCCTTTTCGTCAATGTTTTCGACTCTATTTAATTACTGTATATTCATTTACAGATAGTTTTCAGATGTTTTCCAATTTCTTTTCTAAAGTCGCCCGCTGCATATTTGCTGTGTGTGGAAAAGAGTTGAAATAAAGAAAAGGAGAATAATTTGCGCATGTTAAGTAATTTGTGTTGTTCAATAATTCGTTATTTTCCTGTTTAGGATGGGCATTGTTTTCTATAGTTTTCATTCAAAGTTCATAGCAACTGTTTCAAATAAAGTTTCATTGGCTGATCTGGATAAAACCCGATCGCAAATGCATTGCGGCTGATTGAAGCAGAGTGCAGCTCATATACAAACGCATACACAAACAAATATCAAACAAAGTAAATATGACGTAGGATGGATATCATTTTCCGTATAATTCAATTTCCAGATTTTAAATGACTGTTAGATCATGTTTTCCATTCCCCAAAGAGAGTATGTAGTCCTGAGTACAACATGGACAGGAGACAATTAATTAATAAATGGAACTCATCCTCCACTACATACATAATTCATTTCAGACACAAAATTACCAAAACTTGACCGTCAATGTCATAACATGTTCAGTATATACACTGCACTGCAATTGGATTTTTTTCTGTTTATGATGTCTGTTAGATCATGTTTTCCATTCCCCAAAGAGAGTATGTAGTCCTGAGTACAACATGGACAGGAGACAATTAATTAATAAATGGAACTCATCCTCCACTACATACATAATTCATTTCAGACACAAAATTACCAAAACTTGACCGTCAATGTCATAACATGTTCAGTATATACACTGCACTGCAATTGGATTTTTTTCTGTTTATGATGTCTCCTCCGCCCCCCCCCCCCCCCCCCCCCCCCCCCCCCCCCCCCCCCCCCCCCCTCTCCCCCCTTTTAAGTCAAAGTTAGAGATGTTTAATCACGCTCGATGTCTGTTACATATGTCACTACAGTTCTGTCTTTATTCTAAACTTGATGAAATTATTGAACACTGAACAAGCAGGGGCGTACCTTTTCAATAATCAATGTGTAGGCCGTCTCGTGAGAAAATCAACATTGTGGACTCTGCGTAAAGTATCGACCCTGATCAGCCTAAGTATGCCACACAGGCCTACCCAGAGAGACACTTTTCGCCTCCTGTGAATTTTCTGTTTCAGGAATAACTATTCTATACATCTATCCCCATAAGACGGAATGTGTCGGCCGGATCAGTATGCGCGGACAGCGCAGGCTGATCTGGTCGATGCATTACGCCGATGTCTATCGCCACAGCTGCATTTTGGGGCATTTTGAGAAAAAATGTGTAGAAACGTGCCTACAGTGCCTAAAGGGAGCTACGCCCCTGACAAGAACATGATCAATAAATAATTCGATAAATTTACCCTCATGTCACAATGTTGTCAACGCTCGTCAATACTTAGACTTTTTAGATTAAGAGAGTTTTTCCTCGTTTAGACTTTAGTGTTTTCAAAGCCGTCTGCTTCAGTTTTGTTGTATGTAGGAATGTCCGTGCAGACTGATCCGGCCGATGCATTACGCAAATGTCTATCGCCGCAGCTGCATTTTGGGGCATTTCGAGAAATAATGTGTAGGCACGTGCCTACAATGCCTAAAGGGAGCTACGCCCCTGACAAGAACATGATCAATAAATAATTCAATAAATTTACCCTCATGTCACAACGCTCGTCAATACTCGTTAAGGCTTAGTGTTTTTAAAACCGTCTGCTTCAGTTGTGTTGTATGTAGGAAATGGTTACTTCAACAATAATGACAAGATAAGTCCATTTGTAACACGAAATCGACATCGTTGTACTGTTTATCTTTCTTAAAAGATCAAATTTATTTTGACCAAGCCTCAGTAAAACCAGTCTCAGCATATTTATGCTAGGCACAGACAACTATCTTAGACAAATGAGATGTTTCTTGAAACATTATGTGATACATTGGAGAACAGTTAGGGTCAGATCAGATCTGGATGAACACTACCCGCAATGTCCTATGGTTGGACCCCTCGATGGTAGAGGCTCTGGTAAGAAAAGGTCGTGGGTACGATCCTTGCAGGGTCATACCATGTCATACAGTCGATTGCAAATAGTTCAGAATATTGTTAGTAATATTAGGTTAATATTATGTTATAGGAAGTATGAGGTCCTCTGCAAAAAACAATCTGTCATAGAACGATTCGAGAAAATACTATAAATTTTGAATCTTTAAGCACCATTCTCACTGTCCCCGTTCTGGTCTTGGTATCTCACGGTAAAAAAAGCCGGTATACCAGGATGATCCGGTACAATCAATTGCATTCTCACATTCACGTCGTTGTCCCGGAGTGCCCACCGCCCCAACCCCGGTTTAGAAGCCGTATGTCCCCGTTTGATCCCGGATTAACTCGGTTTGGCAATGTATATTTACGGTGTCGCGCCGGCGTGTCCATCCCGTCATAAACTGGTGTGACCCAGGTATTGTTCCGGTCGTCGCCGGTCTAACCCGGTATAGCCCCGGTTATGGAGCCCAAGTGCCACACGGTCGCCACCGTTAGCAAACCGTGCGTGTAGTACTCCCTTTCCGCCCTAAGAATACCACGGATTGTCAAGTTAGAGACCCGGCCCTGCACCGGCGTAAACCGGCATTGTGCCGAACATGCCCAGATCACGCCAATTATGGATGTTGTTTTAAACATTTTCAAACATCCGGGACGGTCTGTCGGATCGAGCCGGAACAACAGGGTTCATTACGGTTCATCCCGAACTTCTACGTCGCCGCCTTGGTTGTCTTTCCGGTCTAGCAAGGTTTCTCCCCGACCATCATCCGGTACGTACCGGGGCGCCAATCCGGCACAGTGAGAATGGGGCTTTAGTGTGAATGCAGACGCGTTTGTTTTTTCTACACTTTTAATAATTTTGCTTGGTTGGTTGTCCTCCAGGACCGCCGATACAAAGTAGATATATATTTTTGTTCATACGTCGTAGAGAAACAAACCAGATGGAATCACACCAACTTCTGGTATAATAAACATATGAGACTCCCGTACTAGGTCTGTTTTTGTTAAAGATATATAAAATCTGCAATATTCGTACGAAATCGGTTTTGTATATTGTCTATCGGTCATTTCCACTGGACACGACCGAGAAGTTCACGAACAATATCGATATCTATATACTTATAGAGACCAATTGCTCTGATCGAGCATATGCTGTTTAGCTTGTATATGCCCATTTAATAGTGTACACTATATCCTGTACACGCAAATGACAGTTCCAGATAACTTTAAGAGACGGGGTAAGCTACAAGGGAGTCCGGTGCGATACCCTGGCTCTTTCCGAAAAGATAACTTCGTTCTTTAACATACTCAGTGTAAAGCACCGGTACACGCGAGGTACCTTTTCCTGGAAAGGATCAGTACTTGACTCTAGTTGAGTGGGAGACACTTAACGCAACGTTAACAAATCTAGATCCCGGACATGGATTTGAATCCCGGACCTCTGAACTGACAGTCTCACGTTTTAGCCACTAGACCACCGGGCCACTATTTAGATCTAACACCTAATAGTGAAACCGCCGCGAGTTCATTTGGGATGCTCTACCTTAATTAACAATACATGCATCTCTCAATAAGACAATGACTGTATACCGTATACTGTATTTGATTGTTTGATGATTGGAGTTTAATGCAATTTTATTCAGTTTTCAAAGGGTTTTCTTTTCTATCACGGCGGCTTATTCACCTAACGTTTCTTTCCTGGCTTTCAATCACCAGTTCTCCATAAAACAATCTTCCCATATAACTTTCTGGCTACCTTCTCACATAGCCATTCAAGCCAATTGTTGTTCGACAGTACGGCAGTCGAAAATAATTGTGTATGTTACTTGAAGTATTTTGAAAAGCATTTACAATTCCTATCTGCTATTAATACATACGCACTGCAAGATAGTTCCCTAGTTCCGTGTAAACATCATAGTCAGGGAACAATGAAGTTCTACTATTTCTATCAAACCTTCATACTTTCTGTTTAGTTTGCTTGCATGATGTTTTACGCCGTTTTCAACAGTATTTCAGTTATATAACGATGTTTCTTAGTACTACTGTTCACATAAAGCAGTCGTACTACCTCTGCAACCCCGTGGTTCAACAAGGAAAGCCACTACTAACATTAAAGTCATTGGTATAACCGGATCCTCCATGCTACATGTATGTAAATGTCTGGGGTATATATTTAGATTCACCTAACACATTGTTAGTTGCCATTGTTTCCCTTATACATTTTACCCTAACAATTGTTGGGCGAACATTACAATCTCGAGACCTGCTAGGGTAACAGAATCGAAGCCACCAATCATATAGAAAGCTTTTATGTTACACACAGAATATGATCACACACAGAATATGATCCCCCATGTCCGCGAAATCCATTATATTTCAGCATCCCTCCGTTAAAAACCCGACTTCCGTTTTATCGGAACGAAGTGTGTTTTCGCGCATTATTGTACGATAAACCTGGAAAACCGTATAATTGAACGGTTGTGGTAATCCAGTGAGTCAACAGTTACACCGGCGTGAATCACGAACAATCAAATCAATTCATTCAATCAGTAAGTCAAGTTAACTAGGAGAACCTCTTCATGTAAACTGATACAGTACAAGCTATCTCAGGTGAAAAGGGGTCTTTGTTGCGCATGCGTACAGTAAACACTCGGGTCAGTCTGTGTTTCCGCATAGTCTCTCCAGAGTTTTCGCTGTACGCCTGTATGCAGTATAGACCCAGATTTAATTGCACAGAACAAACAAAGAGTTGTAATCCTACTTGTAATACTACCATTACCTTTTTTTTATCCCGTTACTGAGATGATAGATGTCCCCAAATAGCGACTTTTAACCCTTAACTACATTCAACACATGTTTATACAGCAGACGACTTTGATAAACATCCAGACGAGAAGATGGAAACTCTATATATATATATAATAAAATTGAAATTATTGTATCATACGTAGTAATTTCTCATTATGATCAATTTCTCATTTTGCTACCATATTTTCAAAAGTCGTCTGCTGCAGAGGCATCAGAAATACTGGGAGTAGGTTAAACACGATTTTGTGAATGTACGTTTGATTGTTCGGGCAATATATGGAGCGTACGGTTCGTTAACCCTTTCCTACCTATAGACACATTTTGACGCATCTGCAGCATACAACTTTTGAAAATATTGTGACAAAAGGAGAAATTGCTCCAAATGAGCAATTTCTTCTTTTGCCACAACGTTTTCAAATCTATTTAGTAATTATACCTTTATTTTTAGAGATTTTCAAAAATAATTCTAGATGTTTTCAAAGTCGTCTCCTGCATAAACGTCGTATGTGGGAAAGGGTTAAGAAAAGGTAAACATTAATAAGCCGCGGTTGAATGAATCTGCTTAGAGTGATGACTCAGGCCAGCCCGTTCATTCGCAAAGTCTGAACAAAGCATTTACTGTCCGTCTTCAAGTCAGTAAGCCCTTGACACACCCAGCCAGTCGCGAGTCGCCGTTTCTATTTAGATATCAAAATCAGATCATTTCAACGGAAAATGAAGTGCACACCAGTAGTCTTTTATATACGGTGTACTGTGACTATATAACAGAAAGTATGAAACCCTTTCCCTCATACGACAATTCTGCAGCAGACGACTTTGGACATATTTTGTCAAAAAATGGAAAATCTCTATAATTGAATGGATAACCCATGACTAAAAGTGGAAAACATTGTGTCAAAAGGGGAAATTGCTCGTTTTGAGCAATTTCTTCTTCTGTCACTATGTTTTCAAAAAGCCGTCTGCTGCAGAGGGGTCCGAAAGCGTATATATGAGTGAAAGGGTTAAACATGCTTAAGTAAGGAAGCATGCATCTCATGATCTTTATATTATTATATATATATATGTATGTAACTAGAAACTTTTGTAAAGTTTATGTCACTGAATATATAGAATTTATGACCCAAATTATAGTCTTGAATACTCATATAACTTGCGATACCTATCTCGCACGTTTTACCTTTTCCCACATAAGCCGAACCCCTGTAGCTCAGTCGGTAGCGACGTGGGCTGTCAATCCAGGGGTTGTGAGTTCTAATCCCAGCTCGGCCAACATTCTTTCCGACGTTTGACAAAAGTCACTGTGACATGCGGCATTCGTCTTTCACCAATGGGCTGTTTAACAGTCTATGTGGAAAAGCAGCCAGTTGCTCGGAAAGTGTGTTGGGTGGTGTACTGGTCTGGGAAAACCAGGAAATGCATGAGTAGGTGAACTGGTAGCCGTGATATGACTAACAAATTGTTGAAAACGGCGTTAAACCCCAATCAATCAATTTCCCACATAAAGACACTGTTTGACACATTTGCAGCAGACTTTTGGCAACATGGTTTTAACTCTATTCAATGATCACACTTTCTATTATAGAGGGTATCCATATTTTTGACTAGATGTTTTCAAAGTCGTCTGCTACAGATTATTCGTATGTGGAAAACAGTAATTATAACGTTAACCTTTTTTCTCATATAGCCGCTTTCTGACACCTCTGCAGCAGACGGGTTTTTTTAAAACATGTCGACAAAAGAAGAAATTGCTCAAAACGAGCAATTTTTCCTTTTATCACCATGTTTTCAACTATATTCAATTATTGTACTTTCATTTAAAGGGAGTTTCCAATTGAGTTTATCTTTGTTTTCAAAGTCGTCTGCTCCAGAAATATTGTATGTGGGAAAGGGTTACGGTTTGATTTAGCAGAGCACCGCTCAATTACCTTTGTACCTTTTTTTACCACGACTCGTATCCACGCCTTTCAGCGGGGTATTGGTTAAACAGCAGTATGTTTCAAAAAACTGGTAACAGTATTTTAATAGATAACCCTCTCCCATTGTATAAAACCGTAGGGGCTTTGAAGCGAATTTGTAATCGAGAAGTTTTCCCGTCGATAAATATCTAAGGATACATCCTACGGTTATTAGTAGTTTCAAAGTGTCCGCCAGTGGACCGTGCTCGCTTACAACTATAGGATTTGTCGAGATTAAGATGAGGGATATTACTGATTCATTGAACTGTTATGCTATTATATAAATATTTACTTGTATTGTAAGTGGTGTTTTAATGGTAGTTTAATTATTGTAATAGAAGGCGTGTTTCTTTTAATTTCGTGACTAACAGGTGAGTGTTGATTTATTTTACCATTATTGTTTCTCCTTTTTAACCCTTTCCTACATGCAGGCAAGTGTATATGTGTCTGCAGCAGACGATTCAGTTTGTTAACATTCTTGTCATATATTTTCTTTTGTGAACATTTTTTCCTTTTGTCACAATGTTTTCCGTTCTATTCAATAATCATACTTCCATTTATAGGGATTATACATTCGAAACTAGCTATTACAAATATCCTGTATATTTAAATGGTTAACGATTCTTTAAACGTTTAGACTTTTATAAATATTACCTTATTTATTATAAATGAGATTGATATTTCTGTGTTGTTAAAGAAGATTTGAGCGCTCATCTCATTTTCATTATTTTTCTCTTTTTTTTTTCAAAACGCTTTCCCGCATACAGTCAATGTGGGGGAAAATGAGAAATTGCTTATGATGATTATACGTGTAATCATACTTTCATTTGAAAAGATTTCCCATTTATTTGTCTAGGCATTTGCAAAGTCGTCTGTTGCAGATTTATAATATGTTGGTAAGGGAAAATGATGAATTGAATATTTAGAAGATACAAATATATACTTTTATCAATACTTGTGAATGATGGAAAATAGCCACGTCTGGCGACTTGGGGTCTTAATGAATCTGCGTACAGTAAATCCCTGGATGAGTTCGTCTACGCGCACAGTCTCACCAGAGGGTTTTCAGTCCGCCCCGATGTACTTCATATCAAGATGTATCTTCTAACACAAATAAACTGACATTGTAGTCCCCACTGGTGACACTATTACAGAGGTCCAGATAAGGAGGGGCATTCAGCTCTTCCCCCCACAATTTCTCTCTTGATATTAAAGCAAACCCTATTTTGTGTGTACTCATAAGAATCGTCTCACTGAGGGTTCGAGGGTCAAATAAGCATTTTAGAACATGCAAAGCGCCCATTATCTATATAGCTCTGCAGTATTATATCCCTGGGTACTGAGCTGTGCTAAGACTCGACATTGCATGACGCGCCTTAAATCCATTAGATGTTATTGAAGGTATGTACATGAAGTGTGTGGTTTTTTTAGTATTTTTTTAATATGAGTGTTCATTTTGTTATCGATCATCTCTGTTACTGAGCTTAAAACCATTGAGTTAATTAACGAATACATTCCGATCTCCCACAAACAACAACTGAACGTCAGTCGGAACATACATGTAAGACAATGCCGTTTTTCATTTAACGATGGTCACTGGAATAATATATAAATTAACAATTTCAATGCTGACATTTGTATAAGCAATGGACTTGTTCGGCTTTGTATTTAGAAGAGTCCATAGCAAATTCTGGGAATATGTTGTATCGCATGGCAATATGTATACATATAATGTATAATATGATCTTTGATATGCATTATCATAGTGTATATCGGATGGGATACTATGTTGTATCGCATGGCATGCGATCGTCAAGTCTTTACACTGATTATTGTTAGCTCAATAATATAAGTGTGTATGTATGTGTATATATGGTTTTGTATCACATGAGATATAACGGACACTGTTTGACAAACTCTTTTGTATAATATAATGCGTAATGTATGTCGCATTTGTTAAACTGTTTTGTATTATGTATTATCGGTGGCCTAGATTGCTGAATAAAGAATTGTCATTGTCTAGGAATATCAATATACAAATGTTGAGTTGAGTAGTCAACAGTATAGAGTCCGTTCAGATGACACGGATGCGCCGACTGATCCGGTTCTATACTGGGGGCACAGGCTTCCCAAAGCTTCGGCTCCAGCATTTAAAGGGAAAATGTATAATACGCCAACATCGAGCTGTCCACAAATTTTGAGCAAAGAATTAAATGTTAAGGAGGAACATTTTCATCAAAACTAAAGTGAACATCAACTATCTCATTTTTTGAAGTCATATTCGTCAGGCATATATATACAGGGGCGTAGCTTTGCAATAATCAATGTGTAGGCCGTCTCGCTAGAAAATCTACAGTGTGGACTCTGCGTAAAGTATCGACCCGGATCAGCCTAAGCATGCCACACAATCTACCCGGATAGACACTTTTCGCCTACTGTGGATTTTCTGTTTCAGGAATAACTACTCTATACATCTATCCCCCTAAGACGGAATGTGTCGGCCGGATCAGCCTGCCCGGACAGCGCAAGCTGATCTGGTCGATACATTTCTCAGATGTCTATCGCCGCAGCTGCATTTTGGGGCATTTTGAGAAAAAATGTGTAGGCACGTGCCTACAGTGCCTAGAGGGAGCTACGCCCCTGATATACGGGTCATACCAAATACTTTTATAAATGTTTGTAATGGCATTCCCCGCTTGACACGCAGCATTGTGTTGTTAGCGTTGCGAATAACACGCTGGTGTCAGGACAAATGTTCCAGTAGTACTGATAACTTATCCAGGAAACGCCCTGATATAACTGTACCATTGTTGAAAACGGCGTTAAACACTATGCAGACAAACATGCGTATAAACACACATCACAGTAAATCTGGTTCGGATTGTTGAGTAGTTATGATTGGTGTTTAAACACGAACACAGTGTTATCGCCAAAACATGGTTAAATTGACATGATACACTGAACAATTAGACCAGAACAATATTTACTTTTATGAGGTTTTTAGTAGTTAGTGTATATAAACTTGTTGTTATTGTAAAGTTTATAACCCTGTCGCTACCAATGGCAATTAAAGGCTTTTGAAAACAATTCAGATTCAGTTGTGACAGCTCCTGAAATCTGCATTGATGGCAACTTAGATATCAAGTTTTACCAAATTTCCTGTTGGACGAAAATTGGAGTGGTCCAATTTTCAATATGTAAAAGTGGACTTTAAGAAATTTGGCATTGAAAGGGGTAAGACTACAGTTGACTCATTCCTACTACATGAACTTACGAATGAACAGTTTATTATAATAACAAACTTGTAATGATTTTTATCGCAACATGGCTTTGTTTTATTCCGTAGATAATGCGTTTGATAATGCATCCTTTCTCTAATTGTAATTATATATGTCGTTGTATAACAATTCATGTAACTAATAGGGTGTGCACCTTTACGCATAACCCGCTTTCAAACTACCATACGTAGATCACAATTCGTAAAAAAAGACTTAATCCAGCGTACTTACTAGGTTGCGATCCACCGTTGTCTGGTCGAAATACAGGTACCTATGGGAAAGAGGGATGGAATGTCCGAACCCCTAAAACCTCCCGGTATTCACACATAAATAATACATAAATGATCCGTGCCTTTTGATTTGGAGTCGTGTTGATTCTCCGTAGTTGGACCAGCAAAGAAAGGACGTGATAGTAGCACCCTGGGGACTACAACTCTGGTTTATCTTGCCAGCAGTGACTTAAGATATCATGAACGTCTTCAATGTACGCAAATGTTCTTGGTCTATACTGCGTGTAAGCGGCCAGGAAACAATCTGGTGCGGTTACTCAAGATATCATGAACGTCTTCAATGTACGCAGATGTTCTTGGTCTATACTGCGTGTAAGCGGACAGGGAACAATCTGGTGCGGTTACTCAAGATATCATGAACGTCTTCAATGTACGCAGATGTTCTTGGTCTATACTGCGTGTAAGCAGACAGGGAACATTCTGGTGCGGTTACTCAAGATATCAGGAACGTCTTCAATGTACGCAGATATTCTTGGTCTATACTGCGTGTAAGCAGACAGGGAACATTATGGTGCGGTTACTCAAGATATCAGGAACGTCTTCAATGTACGCAGATATTCTTGGTCTATACTGCGTGTAAGCAGATAGGGAACATTCTGGTGCGGTTACGCAAGATATCATGAACGTCTTCAATGTACGCAGATGTTCTTGGTCTATACTGCGTGTAAGCGGACAGGGAACAATCTGGTGCGGTTACTCACAGTCTCACCAGATTCTTCAATGTACGCAGATGCAATAAGACCCCAAATCGCCTGACGCGGCGCATTTAGAGTCACGTTATGTTAAAATGGTCTCACGTACAATACGTGTATGTCACGGCTCTTTACTAACTATGCTGATGTATTGTCTTTTTATTGTATTACGACGGTTGTCACTCGTCATACAAGTGACTCGTTATACAAAACATATTTATAAGTGAATTAAAGAAGATCACGATTACATCAAAACGTAAACATTTAGTAAGATTCTTTTTTATACCATATATACTACACAGAGTATGAACAATTTCGTATATATTTATGATTATATGCATGGTGAACATGTATAGAATAGTGGTTTTACATAACTTTATTATGCTTTATATAGGAAACCTTCACATAACACACAGGCAACCAATGCAATTAGAATTTTGAGTTTAATCATCTTATATTGTATACGTGCCTATTTATATGTTAAGTGAAAATTAAAAATCGTCTTCAAAGTCTTGTGTTACATTTGCAGCGAATGCTAGTTTAACAAAAACAAATATTGGCCGTATTTATTGTACTTAAATAAACATTAAGAGAATACGCTTTTTGTGCCACCTGAAGTTTGTTCAAATAAACCATTATTTGATTAAAGCAGTGTCAAATGTGTCAAAGGGACTTCGCTGCGAATTTTGGTCATGCTTTAATTAAACACCAAAATTATTACAATTGATACTTGAAGTCTTAAACTAAGCCAACTATTTCTGATTCAGTTTTACACAATTTAATAGTTATTATATGAATAATCGCTACATATGATAAAGCCGAGCCCCAATAGCTCAGTAGGTAGCGATGTGTTGTCAATCCAGGGTTTGTGAGTTTGAACCTCTATCTGCCAACATGCATTCGGACGTTTGACTAGACAGACTCCATTCGTCTACCACAAATTGGCTAGGGGTCTATGTGGATAACAGGCAATACTGTTGTATAGAGTACTCGTGTGGGAAAGTCAGGAGACACGTGTGTATGTTAAGCCTTTCCCTCATACGACAATTCTGCAGCAGACGACTTTGAACATGTTTTGTCAAAATATGGAAAATCTCTATAATTGAATGGATAACCTATGACTGAAAGTGAAAAACATTTTGTCAAAAGGAGAAGTTGCTCGTTCTGAGCAATTTCTTGTTTTGTCACTATGTTTTTCAAAAAGCCGCTGCTGCAGGGGCGTCAGAAAGCGTCTATGAGGGAAAGGGTTAATTAACTAGCCGTCGATATAGGACTGGAAATTGTTGAAAGCGGCGTTAAATCGCAATCAATCAACATATCCTTAGTGACAGGTTCATCTTCAGATATTTACTTGATTCGTTAGATATGTGACGTTTTGAAACCTATGCATGGTAAGGGATGTGCCTTGGAAGGCAGCCTTTGCTCGAATTGAGCATTTTCTCCCTTCCCTGCTGTGACTTTATTGGACCTCTGTCTTTTCGAGTAAAAATGCACATCTAATCTTGTAATAATTGCACTTCATGTAAGGGGGCTAGCGGAAACTGTCGCTCTTCTCTCAGGATGAGGATGTGCACGTGGGTTTCACAACACGAGTGTGTTCATGTTTATCTCGAAACATTAGTGTTTCGCAAATATAATCACTTCTACAAGTATTGTAGGTACTTTTAGCATATATAAGTTTGTAAAGACATTTACAAAAGTGTCTTATTAAGGAAAAAAGAAGAAGGTACACGTGTAGTGTATGTCAATAACAATATGGTTTTGGTTAAATGCTCTAAAAAAATAACTTTTTTCCTCATGTTTGTCGCCTCTGCAGCACACGACTTTTGAACCCATTGTGACTAAAGAAGAAATTGTTAACAATATCCTTTGGCCATACTGTTTTTAACGCTTTTCAATACTTAAACTTTACGTTATGGAGAATTTCTGTATTTGCTTCTGCAGATTTGTTGTGTGTGAGAAAGGATTACATTTTAAATCATATGAATAAGCCGTTCCACGATCACAACCAACAGTGTGGACTCTGCGTAAAGGTTACGACCAGGATCAGGCTAAGCATGCAGCGCAGGCCTACCCAGACAGCCACTGTTCGCCTTCTGTGGATTTTTCTGTTTCAGGAATCATTACTCTATACCTCCATCCCCCTAAGATGGAATGTGTTGGCCCGGATTAGCCTGCGTGGAGTGCGCAGGCTGACCTGGGTCAATACATTACGCAGAGACCATACTATTGGTTTTTTTTCGTGGGACGGCTCAAATGTTGAATACTTATTTGTGCGTGAAAACACTTCTTCTCCGGATTAAAACCGTGTTATGTCTTGTTCAATGATTATCCTTACCCGATTTAAGAAGTAAGAAAAACAGATTTAAGTTTCTATTGAATGTCGATACATGTACTTACGAATCCTGGCGTATCAATGAACCGATGGGTATTTAATCTTAAATCCCTTTAAATGAAAATGAATTCCTTTTAAGTCCTTTCCCACATACCGACACTTTCTGACGCATCCACAGAAGACAACTTTGTCAAATATTTCTACAAAAGGGGGGGGGGGGGGGGGGGGGGGGGATTGCTCAAAACGAGTGACCTCTCCTTTCCCCACACTGTTTTCAACTCTTAGCAATA
The DNA here is from genome assembly GCA_031761405.1 of Serripes groenlandicus. Classification (NCBI taxonomy): domain Eukaryota; kingdom Metazoa; phylum Mollusca; class Bivalvia; order Cardiida; family Cardiidae; genus Serripes; species Serripes groenlandicus. Next base: position 47,721,974 of record JASEVX010000011.1, on the reverse strand, counting down.
ATAATATTTTCATTTATAGTGATTTTCCATATTAACCCTATACTTTTTTTTTGTCGTCTGCTGCAGATTTATTTTATATGGGAGGGGAGAAAGAGGTTAATAGTAATGATTCTTGAAACAGAAAATCCACAGGAGGCGAAGAAAGGTGTCGCTCGGATTATCCTGAGCGACATGCTTAGGCTTATCCGTGCCGATACGTCCATAATGTTGGTTTTCTCGTGTAACGACTCATATCTCGGTGTCCAATTTCAACTTCTGATTCAATATCTTTAAAATAACATCCATTTCAAACGCATCAAAAACTCAGATATATGAGAGGAACACTGATGAATAAATCAGAGTTTTGGACGTGGTGCCTAGTTTAAGTTCTTTAACCACTTTTACCACACACATACTTTTACCACACACATACTTTTACCACACACATACTTTTACCACACACATACTTTTACCACACACATACTTTTCATGTCGCCCATGCAGCAGACGAAAATTGAAAACATTATAAAAAAGAGTAACTGCTCATAATGAGCAATTTCTGTTTTTACTACATATTTTCATCTCTATTCATTTATATAGATTAAATACGTTTGTCCACAGATGATGTAAAGTCATCTAGATTATCACTGGCATACTAATGACGCTTGGCGCAGTGATTTTTGTCAAATGACGGAAATAATGTTGCCCCAACTTCGGTTCGAACACACAACTTCTTGATTGACAGCCAATGTCGCTACCGAGTGAGCTACCGGGGCAAGGTGGTCAGTGAAATACTGTCGCGCGAAAATACCTGTTCACTTATTCAGGTCATTTGGAAAGCAAACTGGTAAAGGGTAAAAAGGGTTTTGTAAAGAGCTTATATTATTATGTGATGATTAAACATTGCGATATTTATTCTCTTAATGTGACATTTCACGTACTGTAATACCTGACCTATATGGAGAAATATTTCATCCGCGTTAGACGATTAGTGTTCTTATTTCACTTAACCCTTTCCCTCATATTGACGCTTTCTGACGCCTCTGCAGCAGACGGCTTTTTGAAAATATAGTGACAAAAGAAGAAATTGCACAAAACGTGCAATTTCTCCTTTTGCCACAATGTTTTCCACTTTTTGTCATAGGTTATCCATTCAATTATAGAGATTTTCTATTTTTGGACGTCTGCTGCAGAATTGTCGTATGAGGGAAATTGTTAAGTAACCGGCTACGATAAAGGGATATCGTATTGATAACCGTTGGCACTACATTTCTGATATCCCTGTTAAAATGTATACAGACGATTATATGACTGAGAAGACTCCGACGAGACTGTACGTGTGTACTGGCTCACCTGAGTCTTCACTGTACGCAGATGCATCAACGAGACCACGGGGTCGGGTAAAGGTCTCATTCCACTTTAGTAACCGGTTACCATAAAGGGGTATGATATTAACACCTGTTGGATTACAATCTAGATTATCGATCTTTACATCGGAATCTATATAACATGCAAGCGGACGCCGAGCCGAACCCCGGTAGCTCATTCGGTAGCGACGTTGGCTGTAAATCCAAGGGTTGTGAGTTCGAATTCCAGGTCGGCAAATATTTTTCCGACGTTTGACAAAAGTCACTGTAACACTTCTAACAGGCTTTTAAGGAAAAGCAGCCAGTTGCTTGGAAAATATGTTGTGTTGAGTACTGGTGTGACTAAGCCAGGAAATATATGAGTAGGCCGAGATATGTCTTAAACATGGTTAAAAACGGCGTTAAACCCTAATCAATCAATCGATCAATGGAAGCGGACAGTGAATACTCTAGTGAGACTGTGCGTATGTACCGGCTCACCTGAGTCTTCACAGTACGCAAATGATACAAGACCTCAAATCGCCAGAAGTAGCTAATGTGTATACATATACATATTCAAACTGTTAGTTTAAACTTATTTATTTTACATGGATTGCGAAACAGGATTTAAGCATATATTAATCACGCTCGATGTCAGCTTCCTGGAGACTTAACCAGTACTCGCACCGTTTGTGTGGAAAAATCCCAAAGTCAGAAGCCGCTCATTAAGGGGACTCGAACCCGGGACTTTTGGTACGAGAGGCCGACGCTCCCACCTCTGCACCACTGTCTTCAAACGGTTAGATACAGGTTCATGATAATTTTCCCTCGCATTGCACTGGTCACGTTCTCCGATTTCAAAGATATTACAAGCGAAATAGTACTGACAACGGAGTAAAGCCGATAGAACGTGAGCGTGAGAAAGGCAAATCACAGTGCCTTAAAATACCATACGGGAATTGCATGATTAGAAACTGACCTTGTTCCATATATACGGCAATAATCGTAAGAGACATTATTTCTCGCCTACTTGTACAATATAGCCATCGTGTATTTTCCGTGCGAATTGTTTTACATACCAACAATATAAGTAAATGGTTGGCTATGAGGGGTAACCAATGAATGGGAAAAAGACTAGTCCATTGCCTCTAAATTAGACTAGTCCATTGCCTCTAAATTAGACTAGTCCATTGCCTCTAAATTAGACCAGTCCATTGCCTCTAAATTAGACCAGTCCATTGCCTCTAAATTAGACCAGTACATTGCCTCTAAATTAGACCAGTCCATTGCCTCTAAATTAGACTAGTTCATTGCCTCTAAATTAGACTAGTCCATTGCCTCTAAATTAGACTAGTCCATTGCCTCTAAATTAGACCAGTACATTGCCTCTAAATTAGACCAGTCCATTGCCTCTAAATTTGACCAGTCCATTGCCTCTAAATTAGACCAGTTCATTGCCTCTAAATTAGACCAGTACATTGCCTCTAAGTTAGACCAGTCCATTCCCTATAAATAAGTCCTCTGTCCATCCTTTTCTATAAGATGAACTCAGTTGAATCAGGTGTATACATATTAGTCCACGTCTAGCCAAATGGGGGTCTTATTGTATGCACGAACAGTGGATACTCATTCTAGTTCCTGTGCGTACCTTCACCGTCGGTCTACATCAAGACAAATCATAGACAACATTTCTGATGTAAGAGAATCTAAAATGGCAGCCGACTTTATATCGTGTCTATTACCATATAAGTACATGTATATAAAGTCAAAACGAGAAGGCAATAGAATCTCTTTTTTATCCAACCGCCCGTTTGTAAGTTAATGTACAATCGTAATCTATATTATAAATGAAGTATGGAATTTGTTTTTTTCCCACTGGAATAAATTCTATTCTTGTCGCAGACTCACAGTCACGCCTATATTACTAATAGTAAAGGCATTTGCGACCAGTATGGATTCATATCAGCCAGTCTGATTGGGCTCTACAAAAATAACACTTACACTAAGTCATTTGTACCTGCGTGGATCTACATCAGCCAGACTGATTTGACTCTACCTTTTTCTGCAATAAGTCAAAGAATGCCACGAACATTTGCGACAACTGTGTATGCAGGCTTGTTTCCACAATAAGTCAAAGAATGATTCAATAAACGTCTGTCAAGTATTTATTTATATCCTTTAGCAGGCTTGCAGGCTGGGTTGTTACGGTCTGATTCCGTACAGAACCGCTCAAATGTTATTGCTAACAGTTAGCATTTAACCACACTCGTCGCGGTTATATTACTCGACATGTTCCTGAATATTTTCTAAAACGTTTGCGCTTTTCAACCTACATTTACTTTAATAAAATTTATTATTTGTTTTGTGGAATTAAATTGTGTTAGACAAATAAATTGAATAATTGAGTTGGCTTTGACTCATGTTTCCTGGCTTTCACACAAACGTAATCCATACAGCAGTCTTGCTAAGCAACTGGCTGCTTTTAAACACTGTTAGCACATTGGTGTAAGACGAATGACCCACAACCTATGGATTAACAGCCTGCGTTGCTACCGACTGAACTAACCGGGCTCGGTCTGTGGGATATATAAAAGACATAAAACAGATGAAAATACGTGTCCGTGCGAAGCGATACACGTTGGAAATTCTGCACTATGTAGAAAAGGCGAAAGGCGCTTTTAACAAAGCTTGTTAAGAATGTAAGTAATGTGTGAACAATGCATATTTTGTTGACACCGTATATCGCACCGCTTAAGTGTTTGTTTGACTGTTATTGTGTCACCGCTATAGAAAGGGCCAGCCATCTCTGACTTATAAGACACCTTTAGCCTGAACACATATTTAATTCCCGAGTCCTATGTTTTGCCGGCGTCTGACAGACACATTTTCGGTACCATAATTTAGGTACATGTACATGTAGCTCGCGGCTAACCAACCGGCCATATCAGAACGAAATCCGCTGTCACCACTGGGCTTCAAACCTTCGACCTCTCACCCCGGAGCGGAAGCCACTAGACTATCGGGATCGGTATATATATATCGCACGGACTGATCTTTTCCATATAACAAAATGTCTACCTGTTCCCATTATATTATGTTTTAGTCTATATTGAAGCCCGCTCTGGATCACATTTCTCTTTTGAATTCGCTCAAATTTGTAATATATGGTTAACATGCAAACACCTGTGTTTAGGTGATTTTTGATAAAATTACTACGTATCATTTATTTTCTGTTTTTCTTAAACCCTTTCCTACATGCGAGCATTCTGCAGCAGACGACTTGAAAGGAGCTACCGATATTCGGCAATCGATATTCAATACCGATATGAAAGCCTGGCTCGACATTCAGATCTATATTCATATCGATAGTCGTCCTACTAAACACTGAAGGTAACGTATATTTCAATGCGTAACGGAGTTCACGAATCTGGAACTGGCTCTATACTCGTTTCAGCTCGCAATTCATATCGGTATTGAATATCGATTACCGAATTTGGAACTTCGTGCCAACTTCACATACAATGTACCTCATTCGTACTCGAATGGATGAATCTTTACGTTCTGCTGAAACTGAAATATATTTTGCGATCTTCTTTATAACAATAGTACTTTCGCTTTTCAGCAGCTTGTAAAAACTTCGCATATCATTTCGGCCGTTATGAGCCAATCGAAATTGTCGACAAATATGGCCCATTTGAGTCAGATTGCATGAGTGCTCATGTAAAACTTTATATTATATATTACAAACATGGTCGTGTGTTGTGACCTAAAAAGACCCTGCCTTTATTTAAAATGTTACATTCTAACATAAAGAAGACATTGAGCCGTTCCACGAGAAAAACAACATGATAGACTCTGCGTAATGTATCGACCTAGATCAGCCTGCGAAGTCCGCGCAGGCTAATCCGGGTCGACACATTCCGTCTCAGAGGGTTAGAGATAAAGAGAAATGATTCCTGAAACATAAAATCCACAGGAGGCGAAACGTGTCTGTTTAGGTTATCCTGCGCGGCATGCTTAGGCTGATCCGTGTCGATACTTTACGCAGAGTCCATAATGTTGGTTTTCTTTCGGAACGGCTCAATTAATTTTACAAAAAGGTAAGTCGGTGGTTTAAACTGTAATAACTTGTGGCCAGACCCTTTCGCGAATATATTCTGTTAGTTTGTACATCTGTATGAATGTAATCTACACATGCAAATTCGCTATAAAATATGTTAAAAGTAAAGCATATCTATATCAATAGTTGACATAAGGGTTGTTTGGTCGATTTTTGTCCGGAAGCAAGTCTCATTTGCATTTATTATACCTCAATTTCATTGTCCATATAAAATTCCCATTGACAGAAAGTTGCTATTTTTACTGTCTAGACAAATGTACCACTTGACCATGAGACGGTTTCTGTACTGTCTCACGGCGGTATGCAAATTTGTTACTGTCTCACGGCCGTATGCAAATTAGGTAGGTAGAAAGATTTATGTTAATGAAACTCATTAAAACTAGACATGTAGAGCGCTCTATGTTGTACTTTTGTGCAAGGAAACATTTTACAGATCATAAAAGAATTTAATTCTATTTTTTGGTATAATAAAATAAATAACAAATTGCCTGCGGCTCGGGTGACAGTATTCTCCTCATGCTGACAATATTACTGTCCAATTCAAAGCAATGTGTTATTTACATAATGTCAACCAATACATACAACAGCCACAGGGACTTGCTACTCTAAAAATATATAGGGTAATATATATTTTTAGAGGAGCAAGTCCCTGTGCAGCAGCTAAGTTAAAACTTAAACATTCATGTTTGAGCCGCGGATAGCGAGTTAGGGTCTTAATGCATCCGCTAAAACACCGGAACGAAATAGTGTATCCCCACAGTATCACCAGTGCCGTCAATGTCCGCCACTGTCCGTCATTGTCCGTCACTGCTCGTCACTGTTCGCCACTGTCCGTCAATGTCCGTCACTGTCCGTCAATGTCCGTCACTGTCCGTCACTGTCCGTCACTGTCCGTCACTGTCCGTCACTGTCCGTCAATGTCCGTCACTGTCCGCCTACACTGTGATAATAAATGTACCCTATTACGTTATTCTAGAACTGTAGCACTGGTATGTTTACACCAATGTACATTGATATGGCACCGTCTTTCCGCTGGTATCCCTCCTTGGCGCTCAGGGTTGCGGGGTAAGCATTACGACTGACTGGTTGGTGTCAGAATAAATGGAACAGTAGTACTGGTAACTTACACATAAATATAACTGAAAAATCGTTGAAAGCGGCGTAAAGAACCAAACAACTAATCAATCTTACTACTTTCTGTAAATCAGACTCCGAATCTCTAGATGCGGAAAAAAAGTAATTTCCGACCATATTTGATATTTATAATATTGTTATGTGATCAGCCCGTAGCAGTTAAACACATGTTAAACCATTCACCCACTTGCAGACGCGTGCGGACGCATCTATAGCAAGACGACTATTTAAAACATTGTGACAAACGGAGAAATTGCTCATAACAAGCTTTTCTTAAACTTAACTTTTATATAACTAATAGAGATTTCCCCCTGATATTTCGTCTGCTGCAGATTTATTATATATGGAGGAGAGTTAAACATCATTTACGTATAAACTACACCGTTATATAAGACTTCACTGTCACCTACTCGTGTATCAAAAGGTAACAAATACTTCAGAACTTAGTACACGATCAATGGTGCTGATATCAGTCAGGGGCGTAGCTTCCTTTAGGCACTGTAGGCACGTGCCTACACATTTTTTTCTCAAAATGCCCCAAAATGCAGCTGCGGCGATAGACATCTGTCCGCGCAGACTGATCCGGCTGACACATTCCGTCGGGGGATAGATGTATAGAGTTATTCCTGAAACAGAAACTCCACAGGAGGCGAAACGTGTCTATCCGGGTAGGCCTGTATGGCATGCTTAGGCTGATCCGGGTCGATACTTTACGCAGAGTCCACAATGTTGATTTTCTCACGAGACGGCCTACACATTGATTATTGCAAAGCTACGCCCCTGCCAGTCAAAGTAATCCAGCTCGATAATAATGTAGTTATATATATATATAGATATTCTATATGTTTTCACCAGCTTTCAAAGACGTCTGCTGCAGATGTGTTAATTGTGCGGTAAGGAAATAACACCATTTACGTACGCCGTAATATAAGACTACACTCGTGTATCAAAAGGTAGCAAAGACGTCAGAACTTAGTACAAGAGCAATGGTGATGATATCAGTCAAATGAATCCAGCTGGTTATTAACGTTGTTATATGTAGAGATGTTTTATATATTTTCACAAGATTTCAAAGTCGTCTGTTGCAGATTTGTTACTTGTGTGGTTGAGAAATAACACCATTTACGTCATAACTTATTACAAGATCATGTCAAAGGAATCCAGCTGGTTATTAACGTTGTTATATATAGAGATTTTCTAGGTAGCAAAGACGTCAGAACTTATTAAAAGATCAATATTGATGGAATCAGTCACAGGAATCCAGCTTGTTATAACTTGTGTTATATATAGAGAGTATCTATATGTTTTTACTAAATTTCAAAGTTGTCTGCTGCAGATTTGTTAAATGTGTGAAAGAGGGTAATAACACCATTTACGTACGCCATGTTATAAGACTACACTGCCATCTACTCTTGTATCAAAAGGTAGCAAAGACGCCAGAAGCTATTAAAACATTTCATAACTCTTTTGCACATGTTACTTTTCCTTTCTTCTCTCGTTTTAGACAAGCGTTTCTAAACCGCGCAAGGACATTGCTGAACATTTGCGAATCCATAAGGACGACTGCTTTAAACAAAATGGTGACCATAACGTTTTGTTAGGTACATCTCCCTTAAAGTGACGCTAGCTATTCTCAGGACATCATCAAGAAACAACATTGGTCTAATGGTCCAAATGGAAGGCAGCGGATGTCACGAGGACGTGCTTACGCTATTAAGTTTGACACTGAAAAGTTAGACATACACAACTTGAAACTTAAATAATATTCTTTACGAGAAGCAACGAACATATCTACATCAAAAGCAAATGGGTTTTCTTCTGTTCAAAATTAGCGACGTGGGACGTACATTACAATAAACGGAATATACAACCACCAAACTGATGACAAATGCCACGACGTCATCGACGGAAGGAAGCGTCATTATAGAGACCATCGTGCTAAGCTTGATCATATGTGTGAGTGTGCTTGGCAACGTGTCCCTGTGGATAGTGGTGCTGAGTTCGAGAACACTTCGGACTGTAACAAACATGTTTATACTCGGACTGTCGGCTGCAGGTAATAAAGACTTGATATCTTACCCCGCCACATAACACACCATTCTGACAGCATGTTGTTTGTTTGTTTGAATGGTAGTTTACGCCTATTTTAATAGTATATCAGATAACCGGTACCAGGAACGTAGATCAGATCTACCTCCCTACGAGTACTACCGGTATTATCCATCCTGGTACCGATGAATCAGTCGTATTGCTATACCAGCAACCCTGAGTGATACGCGTTTTGAAATTTGATGTCGAATTGCATCCCCGATGTTTGGCATCAAATGCATTTGAGCCGTTCCGCGAGAAAACCAACATTATAGTCACTGCGTAATGTATGACCAAGATCAGCCTGCGCATTCCGCGCAGACTGATCTTGGCCGACACATTCCGTCTCAGGCGGTTAAAGGTATAGAGTAACGATTCTGAAACAGAAAATCCACTGGAGGCGAAATGTGTCTATCCGGGTAAGCCTGCGCGGCATGCTTAGACTGATCCGGACGGCTCATTTATATTGGCGTAAAACTGGATTTATGTCTGGATTTATGTCTCTAAAACGTCCAGGCATACAGTGCATCCTGAGTCTCCACTGTACATAGATGCAATGAGAAACCTTTATTCCAGAAGCGGCTTGTTACGTAAAAGACCAATTGCTAGATATTGACATATCATATACGGCCTTGGTGGTGTAGTGGTAAAGTATCCGCCTCGGGTGTGGAAGGTCGCGGTTTCGAACGCCGGTCGGGTTATAATAATAGAAATGGCTACCCTCCTTGGTGGTTAGGGTTTTGGGGGTAGCACTACATGTACGACTGACTCGTAAGTATCATACTAATTGGACCAGTAGTACTGGTAACTTTACCCAGGATATATCTTATAGTCATTCAAACGGAACAAAATCCTGCTCCAGACGATTAACCCTTTCCCAACAGCGGACACATTTTCTCGCCTATACAATAGACGAATTTTGAAAATATTGAGAAAGAAGGAACGATTTCTCATAATAAGCAATTTCTCATTTTGACCAATGTTTTCAAACTCTTCCGGGTTCGATGTTGTTCAATGGTGAATGTAGGCAAACACATGGGTTCCACCTGATCATTTACCATCACAATCAGGGCTCCAAACACTCTCTTTTATCGTTTTTTCTCATGACTTTACGGAGACGGACAGATATAAAATAAATATTAATTTGCAAAACCACGAGTTTCCAATACACCTTTCCATATCGTCCCGCAGTTTTGATGAGAATTTTGCTATCTCTATGTAATCACCAGTGTTAATTACAATAAGGGCTATTTCAGTAAGTGTGTCGGGTGTTCTATGTCACCTTCAACAGTATTCCATTCATATCACGGCGAGTCCTGTATAAAATTGCCAGTACTGCTTGTAAGCTTATCTTTACACCAGTTCTTTATTCATTATGCAATTCCCTCAACCCTGCGCCCCAAGTAGGATAGCCAGTGCTTCCACGTTTAAGTCTTTAGTATTACCCTACCCTACCGGGGCTTAAACCCGGAACTCACGCTCTCGAGGCTCTTACCTCTTCACCGCCACGGTTGTCAATGATATTTCTTCAAACTGTATAATTCGACAATGTAATCCGTATTTGAGCTTTGCTTTAACCCTTTCTTTCATATAGACGCTTTCTGACGCATCTTTTGAAAACATAGTAACAAAAGAAGAAATTGCACAAAACGTGCAATTTCTCCTTTTGCCACAATGTTTTCCACTTTTTGTCATAGGTTATCCATTCAATTATGGAGATTTTCTATGTTTTGACAAAATAGGTTCAAAGTCGTCTGCTGCAGAATTGTCGTATAAGGAAAAGGGTTAAGAGACCCAAAGCTATTATAACAAGATTAGATAAATAAACAGCATGCGAATCCATCAAATAGACAAAATAGAACAGACAAAACTTGACAAAAGATTGTTGACTTAATTGACAAACCGTGATCAAAATCTACTTTTTCGAGAAACCATATAAATTTACTCTCACCCTGCTAGATGTTTGCAAATGGTATTATAACTTATGCTTTTTTGATAAGGTTTTGCATACACATGGAGTTCTCTTTGCTGCAGATGTAATCCTGATTCGGTCAAAATCAGACTGAACAAATGTGCAGGCTGATTTTATTCTACGATGTTCGCAAATGTAGTTAAAATTCGTTCTAAACCGTTTTCTTGAAAGTCTCGTATAGCGGGCTAAGTGTAACAATGGCGAAACATATTTCATCGTTAAATATTATAAATGTCGCGTATAAAAACTAACATAAATTAATCATACGGCTGTCATTAGATCTATTATAAAACATTTTCACTCAACGTTTTATCGTCATGTTTTTTTTATCAATGATCAGCGTTGTATAATAAAGTCGGCGAATAAATCATAGTTACGCTGGACAATATGAGTTTCTTAGCCCATATCCAAATCGTCTATCATTGTCGTCCACATAATAAAACATAATATATAAAAACATAAACTGCTCTTTAGAGATAGCGCGAATTCATCCCGTTTGTTAATGGATAAGTACATTTTATCTTTATATAAATATATAAATTTGTATAACTGCCCCAGATCACACTGGTGAAAACAAATATATCAATTTTGAGCAACTGTAAAGACTTGGTAATAAGCAATATCTGAGATCGATTTCTAGATTCAATTGGTTTTGGTGATTGATTAACTGATCAAATAAATCTTTTCACAGACAGAACAAATATGTAGCACCCGACTTTGTAAATATAACATCTAAGCAAACACAAAAAGTGGAACTTATTTTTAAATGTAATGATCATTATTGAATAGTATTTTTAAAAACAGTCTGGTGAAAAGATAAATTCCTCATTAAGAGCATTAAGTCAACATGAACCGAGCCCCGCTAGCTCCAAGGGCTAACATTCTTTCCGACCTTTGACAAAAGTCATTCGTCATTCGTCTTTCACAAATGGGCTAACAGTCTATGTGGAAAAGCGGCCAGTTGCTTGGAAAGTATGCTGTGTGGAGTACGGGTGTGAAAGGGCTAGGAAACACGTAAGTAGGTGAACTGGCCGCCGTGATATGACTGACAAACTGTTGAAAACGGCGTTTAAACCCCAATCAATCCTTTTGCCAACAGTTACTGTGACAAGCATCATTCGTCTTCCACCAATTGGCTAACAGTCTATGTGGAAAAGCAGCCAGTTGCTTGGAAATACTGTTGTGTTGAGTATTTGTGTGAGATAGCCAGGAAACACATGAATAGGTTAACTGGCCACCGTGATATGACTGACAAACTGTTGAAAACGGCGTTTAAACCCCAATCAATCCTTTTACCACATTGTTTTCAACGGCCGTCTGCTGCACACTCATCAAACTATGTCTGCATGTGAGAGAGGGTTAACTACCATGACTTCCCCCTCATACTACAAGTATGCAGCAGCGGACATCGGAAATACGTTTAAGCAAAAAAGAAAAATGTTTATGAATGAAAGTGTAATTATATAATCGTCAGCTGCAGATGCGTCAAAAAACGTTTGCATGTGGGAACGGGTTTTCTGCTTCTTTTTTGTAGTAAATCAAAGTAAACAGATTTCCGTGTTTTACAATACTTTCCGTAATACGTACACACACTTGTTCACGCCTCTGCAGTAGATGACGTTTGAAATCATTGTTGAAAACGGAGGAATTGATAGATCTCCCATACTGTTTTC